>CAMTDV010000016.1:78868395-79468395 GCA_947069175.1 Scalesia atractyloides
TGAAACTCCTCTTGCATCCTCACAAAAGGATCAGGTTGTAAACACAGAGACACCAAATTGTGAAGCTCTAGGACCACTTGGTTCTATCTTCCACAGCCCCTCTCCCAGGGTAATGTCTCTTTCTGCACCTATTCCTTCACCAATCAAATCACTTCCACAAACCTTTATACCCTTGCTGAATGCAATAGAATTAGAGCAGACATTATCCAGCATTTCTCACCAACCTATCAATGAGAATATACTTCAACATGATGTTGGGTCTGATTCTCTATTCTTTGCTAGCCCATCAGCAAATGAAAAGGCTACATCCATTGGGTTACATGTAACCCTTGGTGATAGTTCAACTAGAGCAACCACTACAAATGCAAAACTACCTAGTTTTCCTTTGGACAATGGTTACATTTCTAAGTCTCTGTTGAAGGCAACCACTGCTGAGGCTACCAAGGTAACTTCTAATGTTGTGGGAAGTCCCCAGAACCAAGAACAAGGGGCATCAAAGGGTGAACTTAATGTTAAAACACATGCTAATGATCCCCTAGATACAACTACCAACTCAGGTAGGAGTTCAGATGATCCTATTAAATTGGGTGATGAACTAAAATACAAAGATTTGACGGAGAGAGTATCAACACTTGAAACTTCTGTTGGTGAGATCAAAAATCTTGTGCAGCAGTTGCTTGCTATAAAGAGCCAACCCTCTGTCTTAACCACTGTTGATCTGCAACAAGCCCTAGACCCTCTGTTTCAGCAACAAAGGCACTTCTCAGATTAACAACATAAACATCAAATGCAAGAAGTAAGAAACATGGTTGAAGCAAGATTCATGGATACCAGGGTAGACATTAAAGTTATAAAACCTCATCTTCTCCAAACCACTGGTATTGCTCCACCCACAGTTATTTTGTAAACATTGAGGATGATGCCAAAAAGGGGGAGAAACCTTTGGGGCAGAAGAAGCTTAAAATTGATGATCAGATGGCAAAGCCAACAGTGGATATACCCAGACCGGATGGTTCAAAGAAAAGGTATCTAACAGATGATATCTTGGCCAGGGAAAATGAGAAGCAGAAGAGAAAAGTGTATCTTGATGGCAAGGTATTGGTTGAGCAAGCAACAAAAAGAAAAGGAAAAGGTTAGTACTTCAACAAAGAAGAGACCTGCTAAACAAGTAAGGCAACCAACATCCACACCTTCCAAAACTAAGCCTGCTATAAATCCAACCATTAAAACCTCCGCTTTCAAAAAATCAAGCACACTTTCTTCAACTTCCTTACCCATTTCCACCAAAGCAGATGTTACAACAACTGTTGTGCTAACATCTGTTGGCACAACAGAGGTTGACAAATGCAAACACATCCACTGCCATGGTCATTTTCAATACATCCACCCAACCTTTACCAACACCAACCAGAATTCCAACTCATCCATCATCACTAGAAGTAATATTCAAAAGGAGAAGGACAACAAAAGTTGTAAATGAAGAAGAGATCTTTCCTGCTCCTACTCCCTTATCATCACAACCACTGACCTCCACATCAATGCTTCCTCCATCCTCAAATCCAAGCACTGATTCCCTTACAGTTGTTCCTGTAGCAAAGAAATATCCTCTTGATTTACCAGCAGTCAGGGAAGAAATTCTAAGCTTCTATTCTGAAGAAGACACTGAAAAAAGAACTATATTATCTCTTGATGTTATCCAAGACCTACAAATGTTGATGGATACCTGGAACCCAAATTGAAACAAGCAGGGGATATAGCCAAAAGAGACTCTGCTGGTAAAAGTGATAGAGAGATACAATGTCTTTTCAGCTAGGCAAGGCCAGAGCATTGCAAAATTTTGTCAAAGATCTGAGCAACAAGCTGTCAGAAAGGGAACATCAGTTTCTTAAAGGTGAACTCATTGAGCACATCATGAAGAACAAGCAATATAAGGCAACAAAGGCACAGTTCAAGGATTGGAGTATAGATGAGCTGAGAGAAGAGATTAAGAGAATGCAAGAAATGTTGAAAGACCCTCTCAAGAAGCCAACTCCTCCTAACTGGGAAAAACATAAGAAAGACATGTATGGCAGAGCTTTAAAGCTTAAGAGGATGAAAGAAGAATTGATACATAATCACTATGGTTCAAGAAACCAAGTGATAAGGTGGGGAGAAGCTAGGGTGATTGATACGTATAAGATGTTAGAAGAGAGGAGGAAGAAAGATCCAAGCATGCCTCCTAAACCAGTTTACCCTTCATCAGATGATGTTCATAAAGCTCAACATTCCAAAAGTCTATCTCATCATCTGTCCCCTCCATCCTGGCCTTCAATCAATTAAAAAGGCAAGAAAAGATGGATTAAGAAGACAAGAGAGTGTTTGAACACATCAAAGAGGGAATCAAAACATGGTTGACTATCACACAGATGAAGCTAGTGAAAAGCTCAGAGCTGATTTGACAAAGATAGTTCAACAACAAGCTCTTCAATCCTCAACCAATAAGAATCATCCTAGAAAGCCAGAAGACCCAAAAATTCTAAAGTGGAAAGTCAAAAAAGGCTCCCACGAATTGACTCTGCTCAAGTCTAATGGTGCTGCTGTCAAGATTAGCATGGAGGCTGCATATGAGCTAAATGCAGAAGACCTTCAAGATCTTTTGGATCTGACACTTGAAAAGTGATGATGATGAAGTTTTTCTGAATTTTGAATTACAGTTTAAAGGCCAAATCAGAGAACTTATATTGAGGAATAAAAACCAAGAATAATCAAGTGTTTTGGCATCATCTGTTCCAGGGGGAGATTGTTGGGATCGAACCCTAACAAAGGAACAAATGATAACAAAGCCAAATACAAAATCCGAGCTTTGGTTCAACTATCAGAGGTTACAACCTCTGATCTACCTTTACACTGCTTTCGCTAAAACATCTGTTCCTATCATCTGATCATTCAAGAAGCAAAGGTCTGAAGAAGAATCAAGATCAGAGGATAGAGATCATAGCTTAGCATATTTTACTTTATTTCAATGTAACAGTGTTATGCACTGATAGTATTATTAGATCAGTGTTTTAGTTAGTTACATTTTGTTAGCTGTCACTATCAACCATGACGTCACAAAAGATGCTCAGTGGTTAGATACTTAGTATAAATAGGTAATCGTTGTAACAGTTAACTTTATATTCTTGAAAAAGAGCATTTCACACTTTATCTTCTTCATTTGTTACTATCAAATGATTGTAATTGGCTAAGGGGGAGTTTGTGAATCACATGCAAAGTTAACCAACTTGAAAGCATGATGGTGATGAAAACAAACGACCAATTGCTTGTAGTAAAAGTTTTCCATTAATTACGCTGCATATCTTCTCAATTCAATCTATTTTCCATTCTTAGAAACAAAAACTACAAGTGATTTAAACTTAGATCCTGACACAAAACAACCTAAAACATCATGCCTAAGTTCAAAACATGATGCCTACATGTCAATTCTTATGCCTTCTCACACTTCTCACGAAAAATGTCATTTTTACAGGATCCTAAGACTATACATATATATATATATATATATTATTGTTGAATATAGCTACAGTTATTAATTAATATATAACATAAGGATATTGATCTAATTATCATGGGTTTAATCCAATTCTAATATAATTCTATTTTAATATATAATATAAATACAAATTATTGCTGAATATAGCTATAGAAGGTTGAAGAATTAACGAATATGTACTTTTGAATTTTAATTAATTTGATGTATTTACTAAATTCTATTTAACTTACAGTTGTAATCTATTTACGATAAAACATATATATGAGCTATTTCTCATTATTGTAAATCATATAAATAGCGCCTTGAGTTCTGAAGGGGTATGGTCCCAAATCCTTGCGCCAAGCAAAAGACCATACCCATTTTTATCTGCCAAGCAAACCTTGCGCAGACTATGGTACAAAAAAAGGCTTCATAAAACCCTGTGTCGGTCATCTAAAAAGGGAAAGAATCATTTAACTACCTTGCGCGGGCTCGCGCTAGGAAAATAGTTAACATTGAGTAATTTTCCTAAGTAATCATTTTACTCCCAAAAACCTTGCGCAGACTATAATACCACAGAAGGGCCTTATAAATCTCTGCGCCGGGCATCTATAAAGAAAAAGAATCATTTAACTACCTTGCGCAGACTCGCGCAAGGAAACAGTTAACCTTGAATGTTTTCCTTAGCTAGATGGCAACTGTGCACGAGATGGGGTTCAGAAACAAAAAGAATCTTTTCTGTCATAACAAAAAGTACACGTGGAAAACAATATGAGGGTTACAACTGTATATCTTCTAGAAGTTATTAATGCCCAATCGTGCAAGTCACAAGCGGTTACAGCAGAATTACACGTGGCATGATCTGGCACATTCTCAAGAGTCACGATGATGGCATGATTTCTTGATAGGCATAAGGTCACCATCGCCGGCCACGTGGCAATTCCCCAACCTTTGATCACACCACGATCTGTGTGACTTGAAGAACAAGCTGATAAACTAACGGTGGATCTTAACACCGTGAAATCTCTCTCTCTTTTTTGGCGCCTAAATCCGGCTATAAAAAGTATCTTGGGAGACAGGCACCAGGTATTCACTCTCACTTACTCTCTATCACTTAACTTAAACTATTTCTGATAACCTGTACTTATTCTCACGCCGGAGGGTGGTCACGGAGAGAACCCCCATTCTCCCTGTGGCGAGGCTGACGGTGGTTTGTTTTGCAGAGTTAATCGGAGTTCAGATCCCAAATTAACCCTTTTTATGCAAAGATTAAACCCTAGATCTGATACATACCGTATCAGTTAGATCTGTTGTTTCTTCATTGGCGCCCAACAATTTTCTATTCTCTTTTCATCTTTCGTTTCGTTTCATGGCTGATGGATCGTTGTTTCTAGGAGGTCCTCGATCTGAGATCCGTCGCGTCGTTGGTGGTCCTTAGATTGACGGACAAATTGTGGAGGATTCATCCGGTGAAGCTGATGCTCCGTATGATCCAGAGCATGCAAGCATTCCAGTAACTCCGGCAGCTCCTCATGTTGATGTTGCCTCAATTTTATTGCCTGGTGAGACTCCGTTGTCTTGGCTAATCAAATCTCAAATAGCTTTAAATGCTATGTATGCTCAACTATGTGCTCAGACCGGAACTCCAGCTTTTCAAGCTCCAGTTAATGCTCCTCAGGTCCGTGCTTCGCCGGCACCTCGAGTGTTGAGTTATGATTCACAGATCCGTGGCCGTGCGCCTTTGCATGTTTCTATAGAAGGAACCGAGATGTACTCTCAAACCAGGAATGATTCTGTTCATTCTAGCAATCAAAAACAAGAGGATAATGTTCAACGTCGCACATCTGTTCATTCACGTTTGGGCCCGCGACTATCACAGAAGCGGGACACCCAACATGATGAATACGATAAGACCTATGACGAAGGAGATAGTGTAAGTGTTTTTAATAGATTATCTACGGATCATATCAACTATAAGCCTAACATACGTGCAATATACAATCCCGAGGCGGAGCATGATTACAATTTGGTGTATCGACCCGCTGAAGCAGCTGAACAATCAAAGTTTGTAAGAGAAATAGCATTGGCTCCGCTAGAACGAGAAAAATTACCATCCAATGTGGGAAAGTTTAATAGTTTAACTGATCCTGGTGATCACATGCGCCTCTTCACTGGCACAGGGCTAATTGCAGGATGGACGCTACCAATGTGGTGTCATATGTTCGTACAAATTCTTACTGGCGCTGCGCGCCTTTGGTTCGATAATTTACCTACAGGTGAACTTTCCTCTTGGAATGATCTTAAGGAAAAATTCCTTACGCATTTTAGTCAACAGAGGCGATACGTCAGAGATTCCTCAGATGTGATGAACATCTGGCGGAAGGATGACGAAAGCCTAGAAGATTTTATCACTCGTTACAATAAAGAGGTGTTAGAAATTGGAGATGTACATGAGGATATTATCCGCGCACAGTTCAAATATGCGGTAAGATGTGATAACTGATAAAAGTACTTTCTGGAACAATTGGCCATCCAAAGAGCTGGGATAAATTAATGGCAGCAGCCAAAGTTTATGCGCAGACAGAGCGGAACCTTAATTCCAATAGACCACCACTACCTCAGAATCGTCCTCAGGATCTGAGTAGGGGAGGACAGAAGTTTAAAAATGGCTGGAAGGACTCGAACTAAGGTTCATATTCTCCTTATTAACCAATAGATGCTCGCGCAATGATTAACAAAACAACTACCCAGAAAGCAATCAAACAAGAGAACCGTGACCGGCAATGAACTCCTCTAATAAAGTCTCCCGCTGAAGTTCTGAGCACCGAGAACTATCAGTTTAAGCAACCTCAGCCTATGAGAAACAAGGAGGGTCAGGACCCAAATCTCTTTTGTGACTTTCACAAAGATACTGGGCACACAACTGACAACTGCATCAGTTTACGCACAGAGATTGAAAAAGCATTGAAAAGTGGTAAACTGACACACTTAGTACAGTCAGTACGTAAGGAAGTCAGACAACTTACGCACGGGATAAGGGCCCAAGCAACAAGAAGATGAAGCAGGGTTCTATGATTCAAGGAGGCATGTCGTGCAAACGCAACTTCCAACGTTTTCAGAATGACAGATGGCGCGGAGCAGCAGGTGATTTTTCCCGTCGTTCCTGGCGGACCATAGGAAGAGAGACCAGTAGTGGTCACATGTATTTTTGGTCATTACCAGACTGATTATGTGTTCATAGATCCGGGAAGCTCCATGGACATCATATACGAACATGTTTTAAACAATTGGATCCAGAGGACAAAGCACGTGTAGAAACCAATTGATTTCCCTTTAACTGGATTCTGCAATGAGACTGTTTTTCCTCTAGGACGGATAGTTTTTCCGGTCACCCTCTAAGACAGAAAACATTCACGAACCATTAAGGTGAATTTTATGGTGATGCCGGCGACTTCCTGCCATGATGTTTTATTGGGGCGACGCGCGCAACGCGATTTTAGCATGATTACATCAGCTCTGCATGCTGCTTGTGGATAATACCAACAGGCGTCGCTATTATGTATGCGCGCAAGGAAATAATGTATATCGAAGAACCAGTTGCTAAAGCTTCTAAACCAATATCTGCAAATGAGCCTGAAAAGTGGGTACTTAATACCAAGTATCCCGAACAAACAATTCTTTTGGGTCCCGCAATGACCACAGAAATTCGCGCAAAGCTAAAACTACTATTTTTTAAAACAAAGATATTTTCACCTGGACTCCGCTGATATGGTTGGCATCCCGTGCGACTTCGCAGAACACAGCTTGAACGTTTTTCCTTCAGCTGAGCCGGTAGTACAAAAAAACCGCAGCTTAGGGCCTGAGAAAACTTGCGCAATGAATGAACAAGTTTCAGAATTGTTAGATGCCGGAATCCTGCACGAGATGAAATTATTAGACTTGGGTTGCTAATCCAGTCATGGTAAAAAACATAACGATGGTTGGCGCATGTGCGTCGATTTTAAAGATCTGAACAGGGCGTGTCCTAAAGATTGTTATTCCCTTCAAGAAATCGACAAGAAAGTTGACTCCTTAGCATTGTTTCGATGGAAGTGCTTTCTCGATTACTATAAAGGATATCACCAAGTCATAATGAAGAAGGAAGATGAGGACAAGACGGCTTTCCGCACGGAGAAAGGCATTTTCTATTACCCGAAGATGCCCTTTGGCCTCTGCAACACGGGAGCCACTTACCAACGCCTGATGGATACAGTTTTTGGCAATGATATTGGGTTACAGTTGAAGTTTACATTGATGATCTCATCATCATGAGTCACACTGAAGACACAATGTTAGCAAATATCTAGTGAACTTTCGATTAGCTGCGAAAGGTAAACTTGAAATTGAAACCGAGCAAATGTTCGTTTGCCATAGAAGAAGGCAAGTTCCTAGGATTTTTTGTTACAAAAGATTGTTTCAGAGTTAATCCTGATAAAGTGGAGGCAATCCAGAAAATGTCTTCTCCTGCTACTATCAAAGAGATGCAACGATTGGCGGGACATTTAGCTGCGCTCAATCGTTTTCTTGCTAATCATGCAGCAAAGTCTTATCCATGTATTCGTACGCTGCACAACTGTGTCAAAAAGAATGAGTTCTTATGGACTCCCGAAGCAGAGAGTGCTTTCCAGGATATGAAGAATTGTTTAATACAACTCCCAACACTCACTGCTCCGCTTGAAAAAGAACCAATGATACTCTATCTTGCTGCATCCGACAGGGTGGTAGGATCAGTTCTACTTGTCGAACGCGAAGGGGTTCAGACTCCAATTTATTACGTCAGTAAGATGCTCAATGACCCAGAGACACGATATTCTATTATGGAAAAATTGGTCCTAGCCCTCGTTCATGCGTCACGCAGGCTACGAAGGTTTATTTTCAGGACATATAATTACTGGATTGACAAATTATCACTTGGGGCAAATTTTATCCAAACCTGATGTATCAGGACATCTTGCAAAGTGGGCTATTGAGTTGGGAGATTACAATATTGTATACAAGCCGCGCCCAGCCATCAAGGGGCAAGTATTAGCCGATTTCATTGCTGAAGTACCAACAGACAAAGTTAATGAATGCGAAGCAGCCCAAAATCTGGTCCCCATAACTGATGACAGACCTTGGGTATTATTCACAAATGGTGCATCAAATAGTGACGGGGTTGGTGCTGGTCTTCGTCTGATAAACCCTGACAATCAAAAGTTCACATACGCTATTCGGCTGGATTTCAAAAGTACGAATAATGAGGCCGAATATGAAGCATTTCTAGCAGGCTTGCGCCTTGCTATCAAGATGGGGCATCGAATTTAACACCACACATTGATTCCTTATTAGTGGTGGAGCAAGTAACCGGAGCTTACGACGCTAAAGGAGACATATGGCTCTGTATCTAGAACAGGCGAAGACATTGAGAAGTCAGTTTAAAAACTTTAAAGTAGTACATGTTAATCACAGCGAGAATAAACAAGCAGATGCTTTGAGCAAGTTAGCGGCTACAAGTTTCAAACATTTGGCTAAAGAGGTCCAAATAGAAGTTTTGAGCAACCCTTCTGTGCCACGGAAACAAGTAAGTATCGTAGAAATTGGAAATCCATCTTGGATGTCTCCAATCATTATGTATCTACTGCATGGTTCTCTCCCTGATAACAAGGCACAAGCAAGGAAGATACGATGCAAGGCCCTGAATTATGAAATGGCAGGCGGTATCTTATATCGGAAATCATACATGGGTCCTCTTTTACGATGTGTCGACAAACATGATGCGCAATACCTAATCAAAGAGATTCATGAAGGGTTATGCGGCATTCACGCAGGACCGCGCATGGTTGTAGCCAAAGTTATGAGCGCAGGCTACTATTGGCCAGGAATGCATGTCGATGCTGTTGAAACTTTGAGCAAATACATGTCTTGTCAAAGACATGCCCCAAAAACCATGCGCCCAAAAAATCCCTCATTCCGATAGCTGCTGCTTGGCCTTTCCAATAATGGGGCATTGATTTGGTTGGTCTGTTCCCTGACGCCCCAGGCGCAATAAAGTTTATTGTAGTTGTTGTGGATTACTTTACTAAGTGGGTTGAAGCAAAGCCTTTAGCCTCCACAACAGCTATGGTGATTAGGAAATTCATATGGGAGCACATTATTTTAGGTTTGGACTACCGATGCGCATTATAACTGATAACGGTCCAAACCTAGCATCCAAAGATTCGCAAAAGTGGATGCAATAGATGAAGATTGAGCATGTTTTTTCTTCCGTTGCGCACCCACAGGCAAACAGACAACTCGAGAGCATCAATAAACAATTGGTTGATGGTATCAAGGCCCGCCTAGGCACGGTGCGGCGCGGTTGGGTAGATGAACTTCCCAGCATTTTGTGGGCTCATCGCACAATGCCCAAAACAAGCACAGGAGAAACTCCGTTTAGTTTGGTTTACGGAACAGAAGCAGTAATTCCTGCGGAGATAGGCCTCCCATCTCCAAGGATGCTTGCCCTGGAGAAACAAAGCAACGAGGAGCAACGTCGTTTGGATCTCGATTTGGTCGAAGAAAGACGCGAAAACGCAGCTATTCGTGAAGCAAAGTATAAACCCCAATTGGAGAAATATTACAACAAAAGGGTACGCGTTTGCACCTTTCTACCTGGAGACTTCGTCCTCCGAGATAATGAAGCCTCTAATGCTGAGAAACCGGGAAAGCTTGCTCCGAGATGGGAGGGCCCTTATGTGATTAATGAAGTCCTTGGAAAAGGAGCTTATACCTTGAAGCGCATGGACGGCTCCAGCATTCCTAGGACTTGGAACGCCCAACAGTTGCGATGTTGCTATTTGTAATCTCAGATCTTAATGTAATAGCTTTGCGCTTTGCAGAGACTGCTTGCGATAGCTTATTTGTAATCTTAGCGACAATGATGGCTCGATGCCTTATCAATGAAATCTTATTTTGTCATTACTTACATTTCCTTTCTTATATATTTCTTACAAATGCATGCAATTACTTTTGAAACACAAAAACACTCCACTCATGGGCTCACACGTTATTGACGCTCACACATGAGTTGGTTAATCACGTTCATTTGTCTTATCCTAAACAAGTAATTGAATCCATGCAGAAATTGTAATCTAAATATATTATATTAAACATCGCAGGAGTACTTGCGCATCCGCGCATCTGTACAATATACAAAAAGGTCGATTTGTCCAAATTACATAACCAACAGACATTAGCGTTAGTCCTATGTAGGAGTTTTCGTTATCTCTTCCTTCTTCTCCACTTCAGTAAATATTTCTTTTAAGCGTTCAACAAAATCATCGTATGATAAGGTATTATCACTCAGATCCATAATAGGAATCTGTAGATGATCATAGCGCTCTTTCGCAGAAGTAAAGGCAACACTAGTGTTAACTCCATGGGTTGCCGAGCGACTATTATCCCATCCTACTTTGAGAGCATGAAACACATGGTCTGAACACTCTGTATATCCTTGGGTGTATCCATCGCTCCTCGCAGCGACCATGACCTGAGCAACTGCCTAATCAAGCTCAGTAGAGTTCTAGATTAAGTTGCCAATCTACAATACAGATATAAGGATCAGGAGATATAAAAAGTAAGCTAATCAGTACTTATAAAGTTACTCACTTACATTGATGATCCTAGATCGTTGAATCGAAGTTAGCTTGTTCATAAGGGATTCAGAAATACTCTCCATCGTCGCGCAAGCAGTTTCTGCTGCTTCAATCTTTTGCTCACCTTCTGATAAACGTCGGGTCAGCTCAGCTTTCTCCACCTTGTGTAACTTGGCATCTTTCTTCAGGGAGTCTATTTTCGCCCTCGATAATTCCTGGTCAAAAAACATGGAAGTAAGATCAGCAATCTCTTTATCTTTGAGTAAGAGCAGCATTCTGGTTTCTACCTCATTCTGTTCACTTCGCTCTCTATGTGAGTGAGCTTCTTCAGCAGCAGTTACAACATCAACTTTCTCTTGCTTGAGTTTTTCAATTTCATTACGCAAGGAAATTTTTTCATTCTTGTCTCTCTCGCAAGCTTCCAACCACCGCTTGCCGTCATCGGCATGTTGCACCGCTGCTGCTTCAGCTTTCTTCTTCCAACTGAGAGCAGACCACTCCTCAGTTTTCTTTTCTTCTTCAAACTTCGCCTTCTCTGCCTCAAAGTCCAAAATCATTATTTTCACTTTCTCCCTCTCAACCCCTACCCTCATCTTATCAGTCTCACCCTCATCCCACTCCTTGTTCATGTTGCGCCATTCGTGCACAATTCTATGTGTGATGGATGAGGACAATGCAGACTCTTGCAAATAAGTTTGGTAGGTCTCTTCATGATTTTTCTCTTCTTGGCTCTTCACCTCCGCCGGTGGAAAAACTCCTTTATACCACTCTCTGAGGCCTGCCAATCTGTAAAGGTGTCACCTTGTTTTAACTTCCATGTTGGTTGGTGGATGGCAGAAGCCCGCTTCATTGAGTATGAACGGTAATAGTGATCCCCGGGTGTTTCCTCAGGGCGAATTGGTGTTTCTTCTTCCAAATCGTCAAAAAATGACATCTCATCATCACCAGTAGAGGGCCAGCACCCTTGGTAGCGCCTTGAGCAATAAATGTGTCAGTATGGGAAGGCGGAGTGACTTGTCTCTTTTTTCGGCTGCAGCAGACTTCTCAGCACCAGCAGTAGGGGCAGTATCTTTAAACTACTCGCCAGCAGAATCCTTAGAAAATTTTGTTTTGTCTTCTTCAGAAGCAGATTTGTCTGATGCCTTAAAAATAATGGGCTCTGAAATCTTACTCCTTTCTTCAAAGTGCACCGTCTCATCACCCTTAGGACTGGTAGTTGGTGCCTCATGCGCAGGGGCTGATGAAAATGTTGGAGCAGTCTTCACTAATTTTTCTGCAAAAGAAAATCACAAGTTCAAATTAATACGTGATTTATGAAACAAGGAATTCAAACATCCTTACCAGGATAAAATTTCTCCGCCAGAGCATCTAAGTTGCTCTTCTTCCCAATGCGTGGCCGCGCGGTCTTCTTAGGTGGTGGGACTGGTGGTTCAGTTTCTGTTTCTTTTCTCTTCTTGGAGGTGCACTTTAATGATGTATCCGGGCTCAATGGGATATCGATCGGATCATCAGGGTTAGCAACAGGCACCGTTACTGCATCAATAGGCTCTGCCTTCAGTTGCTTCAAACCTACAGGTGCAAGACCCTTTAATGAGTCTGACACCACTAAGTATTCACACCAAGAATCAGAAATGAAGCGCGTACCTTTCTTGATTTCTGCTTTTAGCACATCAATTGTCTTAGGGCGTGGATATCTGGCTTGGGAGGTAGCGAAGCCGTCGCGGTTGGTTTTTTCTTTTTCTTCGAATCAGGGCCTACGCCCAAGTTTAGTAAGTCACCTACTTAATCAAGAAACAGGAAGCACGCCGTAAGTCATATTGCAATATTACTTAGTCTACTATTAATAGTAATATTGCAATACTACTCAGGCTTTGTTAGGAATACTTACCAGTAGTTGAAGAGGGCTGCGTTTTCAACTCTTCTGATTTAGGGAGTTCAAAATTCCCCAAGATTTGTTCGAACCATGGTGCCTCATTTTCACCAATGGGCACCACTTCCATCTTGCCTTTATCCCTCTTAAAGGCAACCACATATAATGACGTATCTGCAGCAAAACATCAGATAAGCATAATGTTTTTGCAGATATACATAACTATTACAGGAAAGTGTACAATATCTTACCAACTCCATCCTCCATATAGACCGGTTTCTCCCGATGGTCGGCTTTCCATAACATACTCATACCGGCCGCAATTAAGGCCCTTTCCGGCAGAATGATATTGGTACATCCTTGAGTCCTGATACCATACTTCATCACTTGGAATCGCCGTGGTCTCCAACTCTATCCCCTCCCCTCCCCGGATGGTCATCTTTGTCGGAATCACAGTAGATTTAATATAAAAAAAATTTTGTTTCCAGTCATGGTAGGATTTGGAAGGCACAAGAAATAGTCTTTTGGCTTGAAGACGCTGTTGGAAGGAATAGAAACCCAGAGCACAATACAACTGGTAGAACACCCTTAATTTCTCAACAGTAGGGGTGATGTTCATCGATCGGAATACAAACTCAAAATGCCGGATTCTTACCATTCCCATTGGATTCAACTGAGAAATATGAATTTATAAAAGTCAATAATCTCCAGCATGAAGTGGGTTACTGGAATCCTAAAGTTTCCCTCGGCAAAATAGTCGTAGAAAAGTGTAATGTAACCGGCCGGAGCATCCGCCTCCGTATCATTATCGCCTGGGTATCGGGCATCCCGGGATTTAGCAAATCTGAAATTTGCTAGAGACTATCAAAATCTGTACGTTTCCACTTTAGGGTTGGAAATGATGAAGTCGTCAGCATATCTACTGGATCTGCAGGTTTTGAACTTTCGGCCATAAAGGAGTCCCTAATTAAACAAAGGACGAGATGATTCTTGATCAAGGCACAAAGCAGTTTGTTGATCTCAAGAACGGATTTCAAAGTTCTGGAAAGGGAGTTTGGATGGAAAGAGAGAAGGAATTTTGGTCGCCTAAAGAAACAAGTAATAACAATGGTGACCTTATATAGGCATCGCAATTAAGGTTTGCAGAAATGTGCCGTAATTCTTGGGTTTTCATCACACCCTAGGCGTCAGAGGGGGCGAGTGGGGAACAGTAACCGTCCCTACTCGCGCGCGTGTAACCGACTAGAGTCGTTGTAATTAATGTTTGACGTTTGACAACGATTGACAGCTGTTATACAGTGCTCAACACGTCATACTCAACATGTTTTCTCACAAACTTCTGACATAAGGACAGCTTTTTCAAAATTCAAAAAAGCCTCTCCGTTATCCCAAAAGTTTTCCTTCAGAAATTTTCCTTTGTAAAGAAGCTATTTACAGGAATACAGCAAACACTACAATTTCTTATTTAGTCCAGTGCTCCACCTACTTGCCACTTGCGCATAGGAACAACACTAGACTGGGGGAACTTGAAGGGGTATGGTCCCAAATCCTTGCGCCAAGCAAAAGACCATACCCATTTTTATCTGCCAAGCAAACCTTGCGCAGACCATGGTACAAAAGAAAGGCTTCATAAAACCCAGTGTCGGTCATCTAAAATGGGAAAGAATCATTTAACTACCTTGCGCGGGCTAGCGCAAGGAAAATAGTTAACCTTTAGTAATTTTCCTAAGTAATCAGTTTACTCCCAAAAACCTTGCGCAGACTATAATACCACAGAAGGGCCTTATAAATCTCTGGGACGGGCATCTATAAAGGAAAAGGATCATTTAACTACCTTGTGCAGACTCGCGCAAGGAAACAGTTAACCTTGAATGTTTTCCTTAGCTAGATGGCATCTGTGCACGAGATGGGGTTCAGAAACAAAAAGAATCTTTTCTTTGTAACAGAAAGTACACGTGGCAAACAATAAGAGGGTTACAGATGTATATCTTCTAGAAGCTATTAATGCCCAATTGTGCAGGGGCACAAGCGGTTACAACAGAATTACACGTGGCATGATCTGGCACATTCTCAAGAGTCACGATGATAGCATGATTTCGTGATAGGCATAGGGTCACCATCGCCTGCCACGTGGCAATTCCCCAACCGTTGATCACACCACGATCCGTGTGACTTGAAGAACAAGCTGATAAATTAACGGTGGATCTTAACACCGTGAAATCTCTCTCTAATTTGGCGCCTAAATCCAGCTATAAATAAGAATCTTGGGAACAAGCACCAGGTATTCATTCTCACTTACTCTCTCTCTCTCTCTTCACTTAAACTATTTCTGATAACCTGTACTTATTGTCACGCGGATGGTAGTCACGGAGAGAACCCCATTCTCCCCGTGGCGAGGCTGACGGTGGTTTGTTTTGCAGAGTTAATTGGAGTTCAGATCCCAACTGACGAAACGAAGGATTAACCCTTTTTTATGCAGAGACTAAACCCTAGATCTGATTCATACCCTATCAGTTAGATCTGCTGTTTCTTCAAGTTTACATTTGATCGGTGCAATAAATTATGGGATGAGTTTAGTTTTTTTAGTTATTAACAATAACAAATATATAATTTTAAGTTATAAATAGTGGAATCCCTCGCACAATGCCGCATTGATTCAGTTTCGATCTGTATAAGTTTGATCCGTTACGATGTCGTCATTCGGTATAGCAACCTAAAGAAAAAACAAATGGAATAAAATCCTTAAACATTAGTATAAAAATCTTGTGATAACTTGAAAAATTAAATTATACTATTCTTTACACAAAAAACAAAAAATGATATCAAAGTGAAACTCATTAATGAAATATGTGCTTTAGCTAATATTAAGATTTAACTTATGTGTATATTGATAAATAGAAATAATTATCATATATTATTAACATCTTAAATTGTGTAATTTATTTTGATTTTCTTAAATTCTAAAATTGACATTTTTCTGATTATGAATGGTCTAAACATTTTTTTATGGTATTTATCATCTTTATTTACGTAAGATATTTTCTTTATTTAACACGTGTAACACACAGGTCCACAACCTATTATATAAATATATATATATATATATACTTGTTTGTATACTTGTCCAAGTCATGTAGTTGTTATGTATTTGTACGTATACGTGTACCCAATTTTATATATATAATATATATATATATATAATATATATATATATAAATATATATATATATATATATATATACACTTATTTATATTCTTCTTGAATAGTACTTCTGTAATATTTGTACGTTACATGTATAATACTTGTTACCTTTTATTATACTAATTGTGTTATGGTATACGTAGACACATATTTATACGTATATGTATGAATATATAATCGTAATATTTCCACACTTACTATTTCGTTGTTTTTTTTTCACAAATATTATATTTTTTGGGGTTCCTTAAAAATAATATATATTTTTAAGATCGGTTGTAAAATATATATATTCCTTATATGAAGTTGAAAGTATATATATTTTTGCCACTCGTCCGAAATTGTATATACTTTCCCTGAGCCTTGTTTATATATATATAGAAGGATCCGTTAGGAACCACCTTTTATCGCGAGAACCGCGAGAACCAATGTGAACACAACAAAAAAATACCTAGAAAAATCTAAAAACCACCCAAAAAAAATTTAGAATTTTTTTTAAAAAAAATCGCTACTTTTCATCTCAATTTTTTTGTGACGAAAAGTAGCGATTGTTTATTAAAAAATGTTAAGTGGTTTTTAGATTTTTTTTAGGTTTTTTGGGGTTGTTATTAGCATTTAGCTGGTGGGGTTAGGTTTTTTTAGGTTTTTCGGGGGTGGGGGTGCAGGGGTTAGGTTCTTTTTAGGTTTTTGGAGGGTTTTAGCTTATAGTTTAGTTTTTTAGCGTTTAGCTTGGGGTGTTAGATTTTTTTTGGGTAGGGGTTAGGTTTTTTTTTGGGGGGGGGGTGGGGTTTAGGTTTTTTTAGGTTTTGGGTGGTGATGTAGTGGGTTATCTTTGTGTTCATATTGGTTCTCGCGGTTCTCACAATAAAGGTGGTTATCGCATGAACCTTACCCTATATATGTGTGTGTGTGTGTGTATATGTATGGTTATAACTTGTCCGATTGTCTGTATCGTCATTGTATTGTCGGGGATCCGATTTTGTCATGGATGTATATTCTTGTAGTTTGTCCATGTATCTTTGTGGATATGTGTGTATATGCATGTATGTATGTATGTATGTACGTACTTTGCATGTTTTGCCCCTTGTTCATGTAGGTGTATAATACTTGGTATATAATGATTTCCTATCTCACTCTGTTACATACATGTATCACACAAACATATATACACCCTAATCCACCATAAGTTACTTAACTTATAATTTTCACTAAAATTCTATATAATCATGTTTAGTGACACTAATCCATTTTAATCTTGTAAATCCTTTATTAATCATGCTTTAATCATACTTATATTTTTTAGAAAATTTTGGCATGGTGTCCCCTAAAATACCATAATTTCCCTTTATTCATGCTTATCATCAAGTTCCTCAAAATCATCATAAACAAGTTTTCAAACCAACAAGTATATTTTTATATTTTTCAACAAGATTAAAGAACATTAACTTTCTTATAAAATCCCAGATCTTTTACAAACAACCTCCCATGATCATCTATCTTTTTAAACAAGTTTACATCAATATTTTTCTATAGTTTTTAAAAGTAATACTATGAACATGAAGTTTGTATAAAACTTTAAAATCTTTTAACAAAATTTTCAATGTCATCCATGCTACTTAACAAGTTCATGACAACTTTTACTTATGTAACATGCTAGATTTACTTATACATCTCGTTAGATCATCTTTTTAACATCATTTTCCAAATTCATCATGTTTACAGCTGCATCAACAACAAAATCAACACCAAACCACGTATATAATTTAGATGATTGTTTTCTTTTAGGGTTTTCAAGTATTTTTTTAACATAGTTTTATTGATGATTAACTTGTACATCCTTAATCTACATCTACTAAGAAGCAAAAGGAGAAGTTTTAGGAGCTTACAACTAGCACAAGGCTAGGGATGATTCTCTTGAACAAAAGAAAGAAGATGAAAGCTCCAAGTCTTGTATATAAGCCTCATTGATGCCCTTCTACACTTGTATCCACCCGAGATCTCCTTGTATTGCTTCTTAGAATCCTTGAAACCCTTGTTTAAAGTTTGAAAGTGAGAGGGTATGAGAGAGAGAGAAAGAAAGCCAAGAATGAGAGGGGGAGAGAGTTATGTGTTGGTGATTTCTTTGAAAGTTGAAAGTGATAACTTGTGAGAGGTTATGGTCTTGCTTGCTTCCTTATAATCATTCACCAACTAGTTATAAAAGTCAAGATCAAATCTTCTCCTAGCATACCTTGCAAGCTCACCATGGAGAGGTCATGTGGGCCTTCTTCTTGACCGTCAGGGGGGGTTGGTGAGTTGGTTGTGCAAGTTGTTGATTTTAGGCATGTGGTGAATATAGTTGAAGATATTTATGTTATTAGGTTTAATGAAGATGTTTTGGACATGATTAGGAAGTTCATCTAGTCTTAGGATACTTGTTAACATTGACTAGTTTGCTAGACAATGTTTAATTGATGATTACTTGTTAAACCGGACACCTAATTATACTTGTAACATAATATACAATTAATTAGATAATATTAATCGGATTTTATTATTTATATGCCCATAGGTTATTTAATAACCCTTGATTGCATTTTAAGATGTTCTATATGTATACATGTCGGTTTGTTGGTGAAAAGTTGTAAACCATGATGATCGGATCGAACAATTTTGTACTTTGTTTTCCCGGAAAGTTATATCATGTATACTTGTTTCCCCACTAGGGTTTTGTATATGTTTCATGTTGGATATGATTTAATGTCCTATATGTGCCATTTCACGGTGTACTAGAACCGTCCTAGCATGAATAGTGTAACTGGATAATCTTCCAACGGTCTCTGTAATAGTTTTTATCGCATCGCGACGCGGCGAATACGATCATATGGTATGCAAATGTATATGCACTTCTTGTAGATTGCTAGACTTATGGGACTTAATTTATAACAAAATTAATTCTAATGCACGTAATTGTATATTTGAACAGTGATTTAGTTGTACGAATTACCTGATAAATTGCTATTTGTCACAAAGTAGAGAGAAACTATTTTTTTTTATTTTTTAAAATACTATTAAATAAATGGGCAAAGAGACTAAAATACCTTTTGTAATTTGATTTAACAAGAAATAACTAGGTTTGGCCCAAAGGATAGAACGTACAAGATTTTGAAACATTAAGTACAGAACTTGTCAACTTTGCGCTAAAGGACACCGCCTACAAAAGGGTGTTAACGTAAAGGACAAAAGTTGTAATTTACTCTTATTTTTATAATTAATATTTTTAACTCGTTTCAATTTATACAAAAACAATAATTAATAACAACTCTCGTTTTTTCATTTATTTCATTGAGGATCCGTTTTACAAAATGAGTTGGGTTTTCTAGGATCCGTTTTTGGTGGATGTTACATTCTGATGATTGGAAATGGAGGAATCAGCAAGACATGGGATTCTCAATCGCAATAATCAAAGACGATATCATGAAAATCGTAGCAGAGGGTAGTGATGAAGAGTGGGAACATTGGAATAGTTGGGCGCCTCTTATTTTTGTTGGAGAGCTTGGCTTAACAAAGTAGCGTGTAAAGCCGAGCTTAACAAACGTGGTGTAGAAATACAAGATGTAAGATGCTCCAGGTGTGGAATAATGAGGAAACAACAAATCATATTTTGGTGTCATGTGTTTATTCGAAAGCAATATGGTAAGCTATATTTATGTGGCTCAAATTACCCTCTAGCCCAAATATAGAGACTTTCAGAGAAATTCTTAACTTGTTGGACAACCAAAAGGGTAAAAGGATTGGAAGATACTATTGGAACAATGCTTATGGCAACATTATGAAAATTATGGAAAGTTCGAAATGAAAAATATTTAATGATGTCAACATGTTGGTTAAGAAGACATCGGAGATAATAAAGGCGAGCATGTACCCATGGATTAAAGGAGGAACAAAATTCAAAGATATCATTTGGGAGGGTTGGGATGACTTTAATGTGCGAGATGCAATCACGTAGCATTTTGTTTTTGGTTGTTTTATTTTGTTTTTCTTTTGTATTGTTGGTTTTACAGATTTGTTGGCCCTGTTCTATAATGATAGAATCTGTCGCCATCAAAATAAAAAATACTATGAAAAAATTTCACATTTACCAACACAATAATAAATTTGGATTCCACCACGTAATCCATCGCCAACCCAATTTATACAAAATTAAATTTCATCCACCACTTTTAATAAGGTTGGTAATCTGATGGCGCACCAAGAACACACTACTCTTTTGATGCTGACTCCCATTTTTTGTCACCAAAGTTACTGACTTTCCTCTCTATTCCTGTCACATCCCGACCACGTAAAACAACAAACCGTGGCAGAAACGTCGGGGAGTGTTGTAACAGAATTATTGTTTCAACAACCATGGTATAATAAGTTAAGTTTTATTGAATATAATTGTTTACATGTCTTGGATAAAACGGAAAATACAACAAAAGTTAAATTGTTCTTCTTGCTTTTATTGTCACTAAGGCCCAAAGTCTGCCCTATGTGTAGCACGATTAATCTCAAACATTCGCCCCTGAAACATATGTGAAAATAAAGTCAGCAAAGAAATGCCGGCGAGTACAAGGATTTTGTGTTGATGCTTCATGGCCTTGATTATTGTAAGAAAAGTTTAAAGTAGTACAAAAGTCACCACGAACCACAAAAAGTTTCTTTTATAAAAACCATATGAGAAAATCAATATGATATAAAAGAAATAATATATGGTTAAATAGATAACCAAAAGTAAGTTTTGTCTTGTGTAAAATGTCATGTCTTGTATTTTGTTTAAAATGATTTAGATAACACCATGATATATAAGATAATAAAAGTACTTATATATAGAAGTACTACCGGTGTATCCATCATGCTTTTATTACATTACATACATCACGTTATTTAAATCACTCACCATAAACCAATCATCAAATGTCTTGTTTAAATCAAAGTAATGTAAACAAATGCCGAGTAAACCATTGTCATGTAAATTAATGTCAAGTAACTAATGTCGAGTAACTAAATGTCGAGTAAATAAATGTCATGTAAACCAATGTCGAGTAAATAAATGTCATGTAAATAATGTCGAGTAAACAATGTCGAGTAAACAAAATGTCAAGTAAACCAATGTCGAGTAAACAAAATGTCAAGTAACAGTGTCGAGTAAACCAGTGTCGAGTAAATCAATGTCGAGTTTTATAAACCATCTGCCTTTATTGTTAAAACATATATTATGGATTGTTGGCGAACACATTCAAGCCTTGTTGACTGTCGGATAAACCCTTATAAAAATAAAGATTTATCAATATTCATCGGATTCTGTCATTCCCTAAGGTCACTTCCAAACATACCTAGGAAGTGGGAACAGGATTGTCAATCCTATGGTACCATTACATACTACCGGTCGGCGTGATCAATGTTAATGAATGTCTCATTGTCGAGTTCAATGCACCAAAATGTCAATAACAATGTAAGTATGTCTTGAAAATGTCTTGTAAATTTTTATGAAAACCATGTAGTAGTATGCTCGGTCAACATACATAGCAAAAATGTCTTTGAAACCCAATGTGCTAAATATGCTAGGTCAACATATGAAGCAAAATGCAATGAAAATCATGTACTATATATATACATTGTAATCAAGCATGTATTATGTTATGAAAACACGAAAGTAAATCATAGGCACAATATGTTTCACCCAAAACATTTGAAAACGTTAAAGAGGGGACTATGTACTCACTTTGGTTGCAAAAGTATCCTTGTTCAAGAAGATAAACCAAGATTAAGAGTCCGTGAAATCAAGCGTGTCCTATAAATGGGTAACTATATAAATATCGGAACTTGAAATCGGAGGATTCGGATAGAATGAGACCTTATAAACCAAGTGAGTGTTGGAACTCATATGATATGGTTTAATAAGTTTACATTCTGAGTTTGAAAGATTTTTAAGTGCTTTTGACCCGTTATGACCCGTTAATGTAGTTTAAGCTACTTTAACGCGTCATTTGCGTAACTACGCATTCGGATGGTTAGATATGTGTCATGCTAAGTTTTAAATGCTTAAACATTTTTAAAATGTTATTTGATCAGGTTATATGTCAAAATTTATGTTACATATGTGTTTAATTGGTTTTCTTCCGAAAAGCGCATTTTGGTCATTTTTAAGGGATATTACCATTGATTATCATAACACTATCCGAACGACATGACCATGAGGTATAACCTCAGAGGGTTATTCCTTATATATTTATGGTCATAAATATGTATTTGGTTGTGTCTAAAAGTTGACCAGGTGAGTCAGATTCGAAAGTCAAAGCGGTGGTCAAACCGCTAGACTTTTGAACCCAAATGAGCACTTTGAACAAAGGTGACGAATTTGACATAACTTGACATGTCTTAATAAGTTTATAAAAGTATTTTGGCATCAAAACAACCTTTTGACACCCGAACACAGATCCGTTGCAAAATGCGCAAAAATCGCATTTTGACCGAAACTTTGACTTGTTAAAATGACTAGAAAAGGTGGAAATCAGTAGGCATGATCACTAAGGATCTTAACCACCTTGATTACCATCATATTGCAAGGTTCAATTGGACTTTGTCTTGATCAATTTATGATCAAAATAAAAGTCAAATAGGAAGTTAAACTGTTTGATTTTTAATCCATTTAAGCTATAATAATTGAACAAGGCAAGAGAGGAAATCTTACAACACAAAGGATTGACAAAGAACCACAGAGAAAGCTCCAAGATGGTTGCAAATTCGGATTTTGGCTGATTAGAGTATGAAGGGGGTTTAAAAGTTAAAAAATGGGCATGACAATGGTATTTATAATGATCCAAAGGTGATCAAGATCATGCCAATGTTTAGACAATGATCTAGGATGTTAACAAGTGTTAATGATGTGTTAGATGCAGAATAAGTGTGGCAAAATGCGAGATAGGTGTTAAAAATTGCGAATTTGTGGCCAAGGAATGCAGCTGGAAGCTACCAGCTATTTTTCCGTGTCTGATGGCTTCTCGCGGGCCGCGAGTAGTTTAGGCTAAGGGAGTCGCGCCCCGCCAGAGGCTCAAATTTCAGAATTGGCAGAAATGGTCCCTGCAGCCTCTAAACTTGTTTTTCGACGCGTTTTGGCATTTAACACCCGTTAACCCAATTTTCATGCTTCATAAGGATGAAATAACATAGGGAACTTGAAATGTGTCCAAAAATGTTTAGGATGTCGGTTCGTTTGGTCGTACGGTTGCGGTTTTCGGTTAATTACGACGAAAAGCGTAATGAACGTATGTATGACCGTAAATGCGTAACGAATGGTATTTTTGCATTCCAATCACTAAAATATAATATTTTATTGATTAAAAAAATTTTTGGATGCCCGTACATATTCCGGATAGCGAGATACGCAAAAAGGCATAGTTTCACAGTTTTTGCAATATAGCCCCTGGAGTATGCATAAGTATGTTTTTGGCATACCGAACCCTTCAAAACTTATTTCTAAGTTATGTTAGGGTTATTTAAGGTATGTTTAACTTATTCCCTTGTCCTGGAGCGTACGTTGCGTTAAACTGATTAAATTTACGTAACGGTTTGCGATTTCACTACCAGAAATGTTTTAAAAGATCGGATTTGAAAAAGGATTAAAAATATACAAATGTCATAAGTAAATATTCAAAACCCATAAATGTAACACAAAATTTCATTAAATATAACATTGTCGGATAAAGTACAAAGATCGGAAACACAGATGTCACATTTCCTAGTTCACGATTACAACCCTTTACTTCTTCGTCTTTAACCTTTGCCGATTTCACCACCGTTGCAACCCCGCGAGGGCGGGCTCCCCCTTCTTGGAAAATAACTCTCAAAACTAGTGGTGAGCATTTTGAACTAATCGACCTGACCCGAGAACAGAACCAACTGAAATACAATACCTGATTTAATACCCTATAGACAGGGGTTCGGTTCCGGTTATATTGCAATCGGTTTCTCGGTCTGATTATATATTACCCGACCCGTATTAAACATTTCCCTCATTTGTTGAAGTCGTTGTAGACGCAAATCAAAACCATAACATGAAGTTCCTGAACACACTCAAATTACAACCACAACATGAAGTTCCTAAACGATCATCAGCCTTGTTTTTGTAAAAAAAAAAAATTTCTTAAAACTAATCGAACTACCGTCTATTGGTAATGTTATAATTGTTCATGTGTTTTTATGACACTAACAATTGGCCAGATTTAATACCTTATCCTGAATTAATTAAACAACTCCTTTGGTTATTCTCTACCTAAAACCTGGTTATGTATGAAACAAACCGAATATAATTCTGATTAAAACATTCTATTACTTAGTTGTATTCGATATAAATCCTTGTATTGTTTTAGAATATAATACTAATTTGATTTTGTTTAATGATTTATTAGGGAAACTATGTACCTCGTGAGCAGCAAAACTTGCAAAAGTGATGAAAATCTTGAAAGATGCAACAACTAATTGAAGATTTATTGAAGAATTATGTTTATTGATCGAACTCTGCATTTAAATATGATATATGCTTGTTATAAATTGTTGATTAGGTTAAGTTATGCTGCTGGGCTTCATCCTAGTTTAGTTTGTACAATTGTTTCTTGGTCCAATATGTTTATATTGGTTCTTAGTAGTTCCCGACCCGGAACCAACCCGATATCCGATATACTTGGGTTGGTTTCGGGTACTATATGGCTCAGTTATAGGGTTCCATTTCAGTCGGACCTATTTCTGCTCACCCTTATTCAAAACCGCCAAGCTCTTATACCAGTTGTTTGAAATCAGGCCCTTGAACGAACACAAAAACACGAGATTGAACAACATGTTTGACTCTTTTAGTATAAACAATGAAAAGAACACTAATTACAATGATACTTACAATCTATTTAATAATTATTGAACCCCAACTAGATAAATATTACTAATAAACCAACAATTACCCCTAGTTAATACTCAAAAAATAATTCATCAAGAATTATCTATAACCTGTTTGATCTTTACCCGTTGTTTTTCGTTGAGGTCGTGGCCACCGTCCTATTCATCACAAATCTCTCTCTCTTCCCTTGTGAGAGATAAGGGATAGGTATAACAAAGGTTGAATGGTGCAAATGAATGATGGGATCAGATAATGATATGATACTGAGATGATAGTGATAAATGAGATATGAATACAACGGATGACCTAATAAAGATTTCTTTTTTCCCTTATGTAATTGACGAAGATATCGGTTTTTTGAGATATTATAGAAAATGATGAATCTAAAATTTTTTGATGATAAGAGAATGATTGCTAATTTTTTTAAGCAAGAACCTAAATAATTAATTTATATATATACTATGTTAGAACCTCATGTATTACATGGGTTTAATAAATGTAATTTATATACTAAATAATAAAACAATATATTTTGAAAATCTTGTTTATTACACGGATTGAATAAATGTAAAGTTATATCTTCAAAATCGTGTGTATTACATAGGCTGAAAAATGTAATTTTGTATACCAAATAATAAAACGTTATATCTTTAAAAAACATGTGTATTGCATTGGTTTACTACATCTAATTTTATATACAAATAACAAAAAAATTGTATCTTGAAAAATCTCGTGTATTACACGGGCTGAACAAATGTAATTTTGTATAGTAAATAAAGTTATATCTTAAAAAAACCCCGTATATAACACGGATTGAATAAATCTAATTTTATATACTAATAATAAAAAGTTATATCTTTATAAAACTAACGGATTATCTAACAGGATGTATAATCATAAGTCTTGATAGAAACACGAAGCTAACGGTTATTGGGTTGAATAAATATAATTTTATATACTAAATAATAATAAAAAATTATATCTTAAAAACATGTGTATTGCATGGGTTGAATAAATGTAATTTGTATACCAAATAATAAAAATGTTATATCTTTAAAAAAATCTGAGTGTATATACGGGTTAAATAAATCTAATATTACATACCGAATAATAATAAAAAAAGATATACCTTAAAAAACCCCATGTATTACACTGGTCGATTAAATATAATTCTGCATACTAAATAAAAAAAGTTACATCTTTAACAAACCTTGTGTATTACACGGGTTGAATAAATGTAATTTTATACTAAATAATAGAAAAGTTATATCATCAAAAAAAACCTTGTGTGTTACACATGTTAAGTAGCCATATTGAGTGAGAAATTGTTAGTATCAATTCTGACAAATTAATTTATAAATTATGTAATATAACAAAAATATAGTCATATAGATAATAAGCGAAGTGAATTAACTAACATCGATTTACTTTATTATATAGTATAGATATAGATATATATTACAAAAAATAATATTTCGATGGAATGACTTTTATTTTAACTTTTAGTAAGTGCAATTTGTGTCCTGAGGTTTCTGAGCAGTGTCAATTTGAGTCCTTGCTAGAACTTTTTGGATGCCTGAGTCCCGGGGACTCAAGTTAACACCGGCCGAATGCCTCAGCGACGCAATTGCACTTTACTCTTTATTTTTTAGTTTCGATTTCACCCTTTTTGCTATAAATAACATACAACTTTAACTCAATTTATTTTTTATTTTAGTTTTCTCTAACTAATTGTGTTCATTAACTTACAAAAAAGAAATCTAAACACCTCTCGATATCCATTTATGTACGATACCATAACACACCAGAACGATATTGATCCAACAACATAAGTGTTAGTTTTAGTATTATCGGATTCATATCGATATTCATTTCAATGATTTTTATAATTTTTAATTGATTTAAACAATTCGATTGGAAAGATGTTTGCTTTTAAATTGAAATAAGAACTTATAATTTGACTAATTTTGATTGAAATGAACGTTACTGAGGTATTTTTATGAAATTCACGTTTCACACTCATACATCAATATCAACACTTTTTAGAATTTTATTATTATTCACTTACTTTTCAAAAATGTTGTAGGAAAACAATAAAATCAACAAGCATAAACTGATTCACATGCCCAACTCTTTAACTCCAAGTGATTTTAAGGATTCGGTCAAAGTTAGCAAGAAAGGGACTTAGCTACTATCTAAATGAATTTAAATACTTTTTATGTTTTTAGGTTATAAACATTGTTTAATGTTGGATTTTTTCAATAAGCTTCACGTGGTTGTTTGATCTTTATATGGTTTTCATATCTATGAATAAATACTTCCTTTCGTATCTAATTTTTTTAATCTTTTAACTTAATCAAGCTATCATTTAAAATGTAAGGGTTTCATCACCATAATCACATATTTTTTTGAAACGTTAATCTTTTACAATGGTTAATATTAATATTGAGATGTTTTACTCTTTGAAAGTAAAACTAACCTAATTGCTATATCATTTCATCGCTTCAGTATCTGTATCTACACAATGGAGAGACGGCTTTCATCCTTTGAGTTTCGTTTGCATCATTCTACCTATGTTAAAAATTCTCCGCTAATATATTATTGTTGTATAATTTACAATATAATAGTATATTACATTTAACAGTGAATCATTGTATATACATGTCGTCATAATAATATTATCATACACATTATTGGATTACAAAGTAATACAAATTAATAGCTACAAAATAAACCAACCGTGGATACTACGGGTTATAACCTAGTTAATATCATATACATAAATAATTTGTACTATACATTTCTTTGCGATATGAAGTTATTAAAAGTTAATGAGCAATGTATATATGTAAAAGATCAAGGACTAAAAAGCAATCACAGCTTTGCCAAAAAAAAAAAAGGTTAGGGTTCAAAGAAGCTCCATTACCGCCGATTGCTTCGACATCCATCTCTCAAACGCATGTGGTTCCATCTTCATTGATTCTGCTACTCGATTGCTTCCGCAGGTAACATCTCTTAACAAGCCTCGATTATTGCAATCTGTTCATTCGAATTCTTCTTTAATTTGTTCGATCTCTGTTTATCAGTCACCAACTATGCTTTTGTTCGATTCCTTTTGCTTATGATTCTATGTGTATGTTCTAGCTTATGTTTAATTTGTTTCTCGATTCTAGATCTGTATAAAAATTAACCATTGATTCAGTTTGTAGTAACCGAACCCTAATTTTTTAGGTTCTGGAAAACATTGGTTTTCGCTAGGGTTTATGGATTATTTTCTAGTAGTTCTAGGGTTTATGGATTATTTTCTTTGCTCGTGCTCGGTTCATTTACAAACCGAACCGATTCGAACCGAGCATTTTTTCAACCGAGCTAAATCGAACGAGCAAATTCCGAGCATTTTTCAAGCGAGCATTGAACGAGCGTCGACCGCCGAGCAATTTGAACAGCCCTAGTTTTATGTAATAACACTCGTAATTATAAGAATTAAAATGGAAGAATATGGTGTAAACTGTAAAGAACATATAGAGGACACTGACAGATAGAATTTTTTTTTAATGAATTTACAAACAAGATTGATTTTACTTAATTGCAGACAATATTGTTCATGTGACGACAGAATAGATTCACATGTGCAAGTTCTAACTTTTCTACAATCTAGTTTTGGTTCTGATAATCGGATTGCCTCAGAATAGATTTTATACATGCTGATCAATCTGGACGAAATTTTAAAACCTGAACATGATCAGCTTTTGTGAGGGTCAATGTTGCTTCTATTCTTACTGAGAACTTGTATATCATTTTACAATAATACTAGTTCTAAGATATACGACATGATTTTTATTCTTTTATGTTTTATAAATTTACTTCTGTAGGCTTGGCATCACTCGGGGGCCATAACCAATGGCGAATCGTACGGACCCGTCAGCGAAGAGCATAAGGGGAACAAACCCACAGAACCTAGTTGAGAAGATATTAAGGTCGAAAATTTACCAAAACACCTATTGGAAGGAGCAGTGTTTCGGTTTGACAGCAGAGACACTAGTTGATAAGCGCGATGGAGCTGGATCACGTTGGTGGCACTCATGGCGGGAATCGTAAACCCACACCTTTCATTTGCCTCGTCATGAAGATGCTCCAGATCCAACCTGATAAAGAAATTGTCGTTGAGTTCATCAAAAACGAAGATTATAAGTAAGTCATTGTTTTGCCTCTTTTGTTTTTTTTTTCAATTTGATGCTTCGAGAAGTATATACTGAATTTGTTTGCATCTCTAGATACGTTCGAGTACTTGGAGCCTTTTACCTGCGACTTACAGGCACAGATATCGATGTGTACCGGTATCTAGAGCCATTGTACAATGATTACAGGAAATTGAGACGCAAGTTAGCTGATGGGCGTAAGTACTTTGACCATAAGCTGTATTAGTTAGATTTCTCTATATGTATACTGATGTATATTTTTATCTTTGTTTGAGGTATTAGACTTTGCTCTGACGCATGTGGACGAGGTCATCGATGAACTCTTGACAAAAGATTATTCATGTGACATTGCTCTGCCTCGTGTAAAGAAAAGGTGTAACGACAAACTATTGTGCACACCACATCTTCTGTGAATTTATATCTTTGTTTGTGTGCAGGCTTACCATTGAAGCAATTGGTGCTCTGGAACCTAGAAAAAGTGCACTTGAAGATGATTTTGAGGAGGAAGAGGAAAAAGACGAGGATGAGCAACTCATGGATATTGATGCCGGAGGTCATGAAAAGGTTTATGCTCTTTTGCAATGCACTTATACATGATTTGGTCACTTTATAATATGTACATTCCTGACTTTTCTTTTCTGGAAATAGGATTATTATCGTAGACCTAGCCCATCTAGGGAAAGAGACCGAGATCGGGATCGGAAACGTGACAGCCATAGACATAGGTATGGTTTTTTTAATCGCACAACAGTATTAGCATCTGTCACATTTGGGTAAAACAGTGACCAGAATCTGTTATGTTAGTTCTAGGATTAATGGAAGTTTGTTTATCAACATTCTGCACATGGGCAGACGTAGTCTCTCACACATCACACCGGTTTGCATCGTCTTGTGCTTTCATAGGCCCAAGACAGTATAGTAGTCGGTGGATCGAAAGAGCTTCCTAGATGAATAGATTATGATCCTACCAGGTTTCTCTGTACTAGCATTGTACGGATGAGAAGTATGATGGATCGCACATTCCGGTGATTTTATATCACAGCTTAAATTGATTACTCTTTATACGCCTTCGGGTTTTTCAAAAGGTTGCAATTTCTACCTGAATGGGTCAGGTTGGCTTATGTTTTATTGTCGACATGTCCACGGCTCAAGTAACAAAGCATAGTTAAAACTTAAAACTAAAATGGAACCGGTTAAAAGTCATTTAGCGTGTGTTATTAATGCATACAATCTTTTTATGGTTTTTTCTATGCCAAAGTTTAAGTTAATCTTGTATTTGTTTTTTCAGGGACCGTGATTATGATAGGGAGTACGACAGGGATTATGAGCGGGACCGGCGCGATAGAGACAGGGATCGGGACCGTGACCGTGACCGAGATCTAGACAGGGACAGGGATCGTTATCGTGGGAGAGACGATAGAGATTATGGACGGGATAGAGATAGACGAGACAGGGATCGTGGCGGCAGGAGGAGGAGCCGCTCAAGAAGCCCAAGCAGGGAGAGGGATAGGGATAGGGAAGAGAGGCGGCAGAGGCACGCACGGGACTCCAGCACCAGTCCCTCGAGAAGAGGGGCGGTGGAGGGTGAGAAACCGCCAGCGGCAAAGAAAAAGAAGGAGAAGGAAAAGAAGGATGATGGAACAGACCATCCTGACCCAGAAATTGCTGAAGCTAACAGGATACGTGCTTCTCTTGGTTTGAAACCTTTGAAGCTATGAGCACTTCACCAACCCATGTCATTGTTATTATGTAGTAGTTGATCAACTTGTGGATTCACAAAATCACATCATTCAACTGTTGAATTAGAGGTTTTCATATTTTAGTGCACTTTTTTTGTTTAAATTGATTGATTATGAAGTAAACTCGTGGTTTCGAAACCGTCGGGGGGATTCCTCATGCTACGTGTCTGGAATTTGATTGGTATCGGTTCATCTCGTTACGTTACAGGACTGACGCTCGTTATAGCAACTGAAAGAGGAAAAATAAATAAATAAAATCGTGATATGACCAAAAGAATATCAAAAAACAATTGTTTGGTAGGAATCGGTATAAAAAAACAAAATTTACACTTTATTTTGAATGCAAGTGTGCTTTTAACAAAATTACAATAAAACGCCTGAAAATTTAAGTAAAGCTGTGAATTTAGTTTGTTTAAGTTAACAAAACGCGAGTTATTTGAGAAAAAATAAATAGTAGAAAAAAACAATAAACAAAAAATTGCCATGTGGCAACTTGTTAATGGTGCAACTACTATTCATTGGTTTTGTGTTTAATGATAATGATAAATGATAAATAGTTGATGCCCCGCTCGCGTTGCGGGGCGATGGCCGAATAATGAACGAGTGTTAGGCAGCTCCTTAACACGGAAAACAATTAAATCGAGTCAACCAATTAAAACAAAACACTTTTATAGTTTGCTAAAAAAACTAAAACAATGGAAATACTGTTATTTTAACTAAGGGAAAGTTTTATTTTTTGACTGGGTAAAATCGTAATTTGCCAAAAGCTAAAGTGATGGCGGTACTGTAAATTGGAAGCAGGGGCAAAATTGTAAATTTGCGTAGGGGCAAATTCGTAATTTTGAACTTGGTTACCACAGTAATATAATTTCGAACTAAAGGCACAATCGTAATTTTAGGCTGGAGGCAAAACCATAATTTTATTTTTAACCTATGACAAAATCGTAATTTTGAGGTGGAGCAAAAAGCATAATTTTATTTTGAACAGGGGCAAAAACGTAATTTTGCACTGAGGAAGAAATCATAATTTTTAAACGGGGAAAAACATAATTTTGAGCTAGGGTAGAAACATAATTTTATCTTGAAGTGGGGACAAGAACGTAGTTTTAGGGCGAAATCGTAATTTTAAGCTGGGGGCAAAAACATATTTTTCTTTTAAACTAGGGCGAAAACGTAATTTTTAGCTGAGGGCCAAATTGTAATTTTTTATCGAGGGTAAAATCGTAATTTTGAGATGGGACAAAAGCACAATTTTATTTTGAGCAGGGGGTAAAAACGTAATTTTAAACTGGAGGAAAAGCGTACTTTTAACGTGTATATTAAAATAATAAACTTTTTCGTCCAATGGGGGAGTGCCAGGCAGCTGCTCGCGTTGCGGAGCGATGGCTGAGTAATGAGCGAGTGTTAGGCAGCTCCCTGATACGGAAAACAATTAAATCGAGTCAACCAATTAAAGCAAAACAATTTTATAGTTTTGCTAAAAAAAACTAAAACAATGGCAATACTATTATTTTTAACTAAGGGAAAGTTATATTTTTTGACTGGGGTAAAATCGTAATTTGCCAAAAGCTAAAGTGATGGCAGTACTGTAAATTTGCCCAGGGAGAAAAATTGTAAATTTGCACAAGGGCAAATTCGTAATTTTGAACTTAAGGCAACACAATAATATAAATTTGAACTAAAGCACAATCGTAATTTAGGCCAAAGGCAAAACCGTAATTTTATTTTGAACCAAGGGCATAATCGTAATTTTGAGTTGGAGCCAAAAGCGTACTTTTATTTTGAACAGGGGCAAAAACGTAATTTTTAACTGAGGGCGAAATCATAATTTTTTAAACGGGGAAAAATCTATTTTTGAGGAGATGGCAAGATCGTAATTTTAAGGTCGGAGCAAAAACATATTTTTTTTCTTTTGAACTGGGGCGAAAACATAATTTTGACCTGAGGGCCAAATCGTAATTTGAGTCGAGGGCAAAATCGTAATTTTGGGCTGAGAGCCAAATCGTAATTTTGAGTCGAGGGCAAAATCGTAATTTTGGGCTGGGGACAAAAACTTAATTTTATTTTGAGCAGGGGCAAGAACGTAATTTTAAACTGGGGACCTTAAAATTACGCTTTTGCCATCTCTTCGAAAATAGATTTTCCCCCGTTAGACCAACAATTTACTATTTTTATACACTTTAAAATTACGGTTTTGCCCACAGTTTAAAATTACGTTCTTGCCCCCAGCACAAAATTATGATTTTGCCATCGACTCAAAATTACGATTTGGCACTCAGCTCAAAATTACGTTTTCGCCTTAGTTCAAAAGAAAAAAAATATGTTTTTGCCCCGACCTTAAAATTACGATTTTGCCATCTCTTCAAAAATAGATTTTCCCCCATTGGACCAACAATTTACTATTTTTTATACACTTTAAAATTACGGTTTTTGCACGGGCGAAAACGTAATTTTGAGCTGAGGGCCAAATCGTAATTTTGAGTCGAGGCAAAATCAATAATTTTGGGCTGGGGGGCGAGAACGTAATTTAGAAATGGGGCAAAACCGTAATTTTAAAGTGCATAAAAAATAATAAAGTGTTGGTCCAATGGAGAAGTGCCAGGCCAGCTGCCTGACACTATTCCCCTACATTTTTTTTTATATGTAAGAATAAATAAATATATACATAATAAAATAATGATAATTTAGCTAAAATTAAATAGTATCTGCTTTATTTTGTTACTAAAAAAATATTTTATAATTAAAGTAATGAAATACGCACTAACTAAACAAACCTTGATGTATAAACTTGTTTTCGTTTATTTTTAGTTCTCTTTTTTTTTGGATATTGAATTTAAATAATTCGAACTTTCACATATTAGCCGATAACACTTTGAACTTTCAGTTTGGACAGCAGCACTCTCAACTTTCAACTTATTGGCCGATAACACTCCAAAACCAGTGCGACGTCAGCATTTGGGAGTGCTATTGGCCAATAAGTTGAAAGTTGAGAGTGCTGCTGTCCAAACTGAAAGTTCAGAATTTATCGGCCAATATGTGAAAGTTCGGATTATTTAAATCCAATATCCCTTTTTTATAGTTATTATTTACCTAGTATCGATTTATCATCCTCAAAATTGTAAAAACAAATATAAATAAATGTGGATTGCTTTGTAGCTTAGCTCAAGCTTCACTTTAGAGCTCGGTTACATCAAACTGAAGTTCCATATGTTATTAACTAGGTTTTGCCCCGCACGTGTTGCAGGGCCCTAAGCCGATATTTTTCTCATAACATCGTCTTTTGTGTGTCGCTTACTTGTATATAGTACTTATAACACGATCTCAAAAAAATTATATTGAGACAACCAATTAAAACAAAACACTTCATACTTTTGCTAAAAAAAACTAAAACGATGGAAAAACTCTAATTTAAAACTGGGAGCAAAATTGTATTTTTTCAGGACAAATGAGCATGTGCCAGGCAACGGCTACCTTACACAAATAAAAATTACACTGAGTTAACTAATTAAAACAAAACATTACCATAGTTTTTGTAAAAAAAAACTATAACGATGACATGACTATAATTTTACACTGGAGCAAAATCGTAATTAGGCCGAACCAATAGGCAAGTGCCAGAAAACTCAAAAAAATAACTAAAATAATAGCATGACTATAATTTACACCGTAGCAAAATCGTAATTTGCAGAGAAAAAAACAAAAATGATGGCAAAACTCTAAATTTGAATTAAGGGTAAAACCGTAATTTGGTTGAGAGGGAAAAAAAACAAAACTAATGAAAAACTGTAATTTAAACAGGTGGCCAGACCAATGGGGAAGCGTGAGGTAGCTGCCTGACACTATTCACCTCCATCAATTATGTAGTATATCTAAATCTAAATATAAATCAGTCTAAATCATAAGTATGTTATATAAAGCTTATTTATCTATATCTATTCTATATAATAACAGAAACCACTTATGGGACACTTGTCTAGGCCATGTCTTATAGCTAATTATTATTTTAGTTTAATTTTTTCTAATTAATTATAAATAATCCTCCTATAAAATACTATTTAGTTTAATATCTTATGGATTATTATTGTTTAGTTTAATCGCTTTTACTTAATTATAGATAACTCTCATACTAAATATTATTTTGTTTAATCTCTTCTACTTAACTATAGATAATTATTATTATTTTAAATTTAATGTATATTTCTCACTTATAACTCTAATAAACTTTAAACTTTTACCATTAAACTAAATAATATTTAATAGGAGGATTATTTATAATTAATTAGAAGAATTAAACTAAAATAATAATTATCTATAAGACGTGACCTAATATGATGACAAGTGTTCCATAAGTGGTTTCTTTTATTATATAGTATAGATATAGATGCTAGACATAAAATCAAAAAACATTTTGGATAGCATCAATAACTTAAGACATAATATAATTATATGTATAAGATGCACTTTATAATAAAATAATACAAAACAAAATTACAAATATAAGTTCATTGATTTTATTAATAATAACAAAGTCTTGGTTTTTTCAAATTAGATTTATTACGGGTTTTTTTAAATATAATTTATATTTTATCACTCAAATGATTGCTTATTTGTTTCTTGAATAATATTTCTTTTCAATAATCATCTCCGCAATCACCATATCTATCGCGTACCGAGTATAGCCATTAATTTTTTTAAAATATAATTTTCTTATTATTTGGTACATAAAACCAATTTTATTCAAGTTTTGTAATACACGAGAGTTTTTAAAGATATAATTTTCTTTATTATTTGGTAAACAATACTACATTTATTCACCCCGTGTAACACACGTGGTTTTGAAGTTATAACTTTTTAATTATTTGGTATATAAAATGACATTTATTCAACCCGTACAATATGGTTCCTATATAGTTCTATTTATATATAAAATTACATTTATACAACCCGTGCATAAAGGAGGTTTTTAAAGATGTTTTATTATTTAATATATAAAATTCATTTATTCAACCCGTGTAATACACGGGGTTATAACCTAGTTTTGTTATATATAATTCTAAATGTAAATGTGTTTATAAAAATTTATATATATAATAAAAAAGAATTAATAGTAAATCAACGGCTCGAGTTTTAAAATAAAGCTTAAAGTCGACTATTTTCAAGTTAAATGAACAAGATTGAGCCCGGTCAAACTCAGAAGCTAGCCGCGCGTAGACTGCACATATCTTGTTGAATTGTTCACAAAATAATCACTTACTAATTGTCAACCAAAATATTACATAATTTAAAAAAAAAAGTTAATATTTACACATCCCTCCTCTCTATCTCTTTCTATACATACATAAATATATAGATATAGATAGAGTGAAAAAGGGTGTGAGAGTAGGAGCATTCACAATGGATTTTTTATATTTGTGTAAGTGAGTTAGTTATGTTATAAGGAATGGTTGTCAGTGGTTTTAAGTGAAAGAGAGAGAAAATGTTACTGTTCATCTATAAATATACGGGAATACTGTTCATCTCTTATATATATTTTTTTAATTTTTGAAATGGTTGTAAGTGAAGGAGAGGGAAATGTAGTATAAAAAATATTATTTAATTGAGAGAGAAGAAATAGTAATTTTTAACGTAATGATATAGATAGAGAAAATGAATTGATTGTAATTGCTCTAAGATGTAGGAATGTGTGAATAGCGAGAGCCTTTAAAAAAACATTATATAATGAGCATATAAGAGTTGATAGTTACAATTTCTGTAAGCTTGAAAACAAGGATTACACTTCACCAAACAAACTATATTTGGCAAATGGCAAGTTTCCACTAGGATCATCACCCCCTCCCTCTCTCATCCTTCTCAAATACCATGTCGCACCTGCGACCACCCCATAGCTCTTGCGCGGGTGATACATTTCTTGTAGCGGAGCGTTAAGACACCTTTCATGAGATTAGGCTTCATTCAATCCTTTAAGGCTTTAACGCAATTCCTAGAACACCACACTTTAAACCAACACATTTATATAAACTTAAATAATTACATACACGCCTGTCTACAAAAGCATTCATACGCACATGAATACATACATATTACGAATCATAAACGACTAAAACAAGATTAACATCAGTAGAAAAAAAATAAACTTTTAATTTCCACAATCAAACACCACCACCCATGTTTTCTTACGATATATAGAAATGTAGCATTTGTTCATAAGTAGTCAGTCCTACAAATTATGCTATCTTGGATCTCTTCCACACAAGAAATCACACTCACGCTGTCACTGCCAATCAAGAATGTATTAGTATTTACCGGTAAGTTTATACCATCAGTGCCCTCCTACATTTGCCCTTTTCCCTTCCATTGCATCTTTCTTTCTACTACATTTCGAGCACAACATGGGTCCCGCAGATAAATCATCATTTGGCGCCTCGTTCCCTTGACAAATCGCACATCTAAAGGTTCCCGAGTTTGAGTTTACAGCCAAATCTTTTCCCAGCCTGCAATATAATGATTATATGTATAGATAAAAAAAACATGTTTAATTAAATCCAATATTTTCAATTTAAATATAAATTGTATATATAAGCATATTGGTTAGTTTTCATTTGGTACGGTTGCGGCACGGTATCCATTTTCAACAAATTTTGTATCGGAATTTTGAAAAATAAAATAAACATAGTTACGGCAACTTCTATAAAATACTAACTATTATAAAATTGAAACTTCTGTGGAATTGAACCTAAAGATCTTATAATATTGGAACTTCTAATAAAGACATTTATCAATTATTAATAAATATATAACCTTGTATCATTTTAAATAGTTTATTATAATAAACAAGTTGGATACCAAAAATAAACGTAAAAGGCGATGATGATGTGGAAATTGGAAGGATGTTCTAACAATTCGATGCTCTAACAATTCGATAGAAAACAATTAATATACTCGATGATAACTAATGCCAATATTGAACACTAATTATTATCAATTAATTATAGAAGTTGATCATTAAGGTACCTTTCAGCAAGCATTGCAGACCCCTCTTCAAATAACTCCTCTACAGTCCCAACAGCTGAAAGCTTATTCGGTTCTTTATTCAAAGAGTTATGAAACCTCTTTCCGGAAATAAGTGAAGTTAGCAGATTTTGTTTCTTTTTAGGTGTTTGAGGTATGGCTGGATAACCATAAGGAATGATATCAACAACCACACATGTCGTGTCATCTTTTAGTCCACGCGACCTAAGAGCCTCCTGAAACAGGATTACAAACATTAGATTAAGGTCTCAGAATCAGTGATTAAGTTAATGTAAGACTATTATGTTTCATTAGTTGAAATAAAATAACACCTTGACAACAAGCTTTGCAGCAAGCTCTGCAGGCAATCCACGGCAACACTGAGCAGCCTTGTCAGATGATAACGCATCCCAAATACCATCAGAAGCGATTATAAGTCTCCCCCCGCAATTTGAAAGCTACATGATCAGATAAAACGCGTTGATTATACTTTAATAACATTAAAACATATAAAACAATATCACGCAATAAATTCCCACCTTCACTTGCTTAACGTGTGGTATTGGAACTATAAACTCCCCAACATCTGTATCACCAATGGACCTTGAGAGACACAACCCGCCAGGCCAACAACGTAGTGGACCAACCTATAATATTATATTCACCGAGTTATAATTATAATATTTAGAGTAAATTACTTATTGAGTCCCTGTGTTTTAGTAGTTTTAATCACTTGAGTCCAAAATCAAAATGTTTAATGCCCTGAGTCCTTAACGTTTTTTATAACCTTCTGAGTCTAATTTTAAACTTTTGAGTCCAATGTTACTAACAAGATTGGACTCAAAACGTTATAAAATGAGCAGTTAGGGACTCAGGGTGTTAAAGTTTTTGATTTTGGACTCAAGTGGTTAAAACCACTAAAACACAGGGACACAAAAAGTAATTTACTCTAATATTTAAAGCTTTTCTTTTTTGCCAAAAGTACAAAAACTGAAATCGATTTTTAATATTTTTACCTCGTTCCCTCCATAGATATTGAGGCGGCCTACTTCACCACCACTTGCTGTTACACGTTCCCTTTCTTCAACGTTCTCTTCAAGCCTATGATCAACTGTGAGTAGTGATACCACACCAGTTTGTGTGTCTAATATGCATCGTGAGTCACCGACAGATGCAACTGTTATAGTCCACCCGTCAATCACAACGAATGTAACAGTTGTACCAGATGTCTCGCCTGAATTCTTTAAAAACAAATCAATCCTAGAATTGATAGTGACAGTATGACTGAAAACTTGGTTCTAAAAAGCACGAGGCGCTCTGAGGCGTTTAGGTCCGCATAGCTGAGGCGCAAGCACAAGGTCATAGTTTCACGTAAGGCATGACGTTGCTCTATGTACAACCATATAAGCTTTATGTACAGCCACAAGCTGTATCACTCTCATCTCTTTTACATATCAGCCTTTTTATCTAGTAAACCATTCACAATTTCTTCATCCTTTGGTTGTTAACATATCAGCCTCCTACGAACCCTAACTTTGACCAATTTTAACCCTTTCAATATCACATTGAACACCTCGTGCATGCTTTATTAAAACCAAGATATGAAAAAAAGGATATGATACGTTACCTTTCTGTTGAAACTCAATGTCAGTTTTTACAAACCCTGCAACTAAAGCTCGAGGAAGTGCTTGAAGCCATTCTTCACGGTCACAACCTTGAGGAATCGCACTTAAAATGTTGTTCAACAAATTTTCCTTTGCAAAAATGGCAGCTGATATACCATTATGCCCATCAAATATCTGCCAAAACAATAAATTTGTAAATAATATGGACATTAACCAAACTACAATGGTGGCTTATATACTATAAATGTAGTGGTCTTTGAATTTTTATACATACCGCGAAAACCGAGAAAGATGTTGATGGATCCCCAGGAACTCTCAGACAATCAGGCTTGATTAAGAAATAATCCTCTCCTTTCTTCGCAAGCGCTGCCTGTCCAAAATTGATAGTAGGCTTTTCCACATTTCCATGCCTAAGCTCACGACCTATCAGAGTCCCAAGAGGTACAAGCGGAGGCATTGTTTTCATCTTCATAGTTTCCTTTTCACTCATTTTAAGCTATTGATTCTCATAATAATTCCTTGTCTGTAACCCTATTTCATTTTCAAAATAACATTGCCCAATTCCATCAGATGATCAAAATCCAGCAACAGCAGCATTCATATGATCTAAATTTTTACATAATTCTTCAGCAAAACCGACGGAAACTATAACCTAAATCTCCACTCGAACCATTTCGAAAAACCGTAAGAAGTAAAACCAAAAACGATACGAAATTACGAACAACTAACACCAAATCACATAACACGAATCTGTAGAAACATATAACCTGCATAATGCAGATACACACAACTGAAAACATGTGCACATTCTAAATCCAACAACAATAACATTCGGATGATCTAGAATTCTACATAACTCTTCAGTATAATCGCCCAAAACCGTAACCTAAATCTCCACTCCAATCGATTTCAAAAAAGCGTAAGCAGTAAAAGGAATTAGGAATCTACAGAAACGTATAACCTGCGTAATGCAGACAGACGCAACTGAAAACAAGGAAAAAGGTCGGTGACTTACAGCGAAGAAGGTGAAAGCAGATCTAGAAGAAGCTAAAGCAGCATTGAATCCAGTTGAAGAAGTGAATGGAATCCTGAAACCCTAGAGAGAGAAAGTGGGTGATGATGTGTACGTATGTTGTTTAGGAGAGAGAAACGCGGGTTTGGGGAAGATGTTTCTAAATTCTGATCCACCTTTTTGGTTGATAATCCAGCCTTGTCATTTTTAGTAAGGGGCTATTTGGCAACAAAAAATAAGTGCTAAATGAATAAAAGTCTAAGTCGGTAAGTGTAAACTCTGAATCAGTAAATGTTAAACCAGTAAAGTATTATTTGATTGAACCTCTGAATGACTGTGTAAAATAATATTTTTACCCTTCTGAACTATTTGTGCTGAATGAAATATATCCGTTTGTTTAGTGCTCTGTACTTCCTACGAATCATACCAATATAATCATAAACACAAATTATACTTTGCAATTCAAAACCTCAAACAACTGCATAAGCCACAAAATTTGTATAATTCAAAACCTACAAAATTTCTAATTCTAACTATCATAAACCACAAATTTTTAATAAGCAAATCCTCAAAACTGATGAAACCTACAATAAACAACACCTCAAGACTGATGAAACCTGCAATAAAGTGAAATAATCAACATATCTGCTGGCAGTGTGGAAGAGGCCGGCGTCGGCGCTGTGGAGGAGCAGAGGAGGAAGAGTCCGGCGGCGTCGCTGAGGAGGAGCAGAGGAGGAGGAGGTGGCGGCGCTGTGGAGGAGCAGAGGCGGAGGTGACGGTGGCGCTGTGGAGGAGCAAAGGCAGAGGTGACGGTGGCGCTGTGAGGAGCAGTGGAGGAGGAGACGGCGTGGAGCGAGGTGCGACGTGGTGGAGGAGGCCGGTGGAAGGAGGTGTGATGTGTGAATGGCAAAGGGTATGTGTGGTAAACTTTTCATTCAGCGTGTATTACTAGCTGAATGAATTAGATCTGAATGGAACCCTTCAGAGGCAGAGGCAGAGGAGGCAGAGGCAGGCTTTTTCAATGAACCAAACACCTAATGCCTCTGACCGGTTCAGAGGTTTCCTACCATTTAGTGGCAAACAAACAGCCCCTAAATAAAATAAAAACTGATATTTTTATTTTATTCTTTTATTGTTTTCATATTTCTTAATATTTTTGGTTTTTTTAACAATGAACTTAATGTATAAGATTACCACACGCGATGTTACAAGTTCTATTTTATAGAAAAGCAAAAAATTTTACAACTTAATAAGGAATCTTCCAGTAGTTCTTAAACCAAGCACCCTTTTGTTGTAGACATGTGAATCTATTAGATTAACAAACAACAAACCAAACACAAATATATCCTAGAAGAAAGGGCTGGTGATATATAAGATATCATTACATAATCAAGCACATAAAGTGCAATATCCGTGTGTACGTTAAGATTTTGAAAGGGTGATGTAACCGTACCCCCTTCTCACACACTTGGTGGGTCCTTCACCGTTAAAAAGTAATATCCCTCTCACATGATGGTGCTACATTCACTACTACATAGGGCTCCCAAAGTTTTATGCACTCAACTATTGGACAAAAAATGACATATGTCAACAAACTTTTCCAAAACAAATGAATATTAAAGCACACAACATACAATAGAATCAATGTTCCTTCCATTGTCTTTGGTTTTCTATGTTTACAACATTTATACAAATAAACAAATGCAATATCTTGTAAAATCAACTCCAGCTGGCCAAATATTGCACCATCTATATTAAAACAACCCGGGCAGCATCCACTCAATTGGACATACTTACAAGACGCCACTATATTTATCAAAGAATAAATAAAAAACATAAAAACGAAATCGAACCAAATCAAACAGAGATTGTAATCACTTTCCCTTCTTTTTCTTGGGATCAGCAGTTGCAGCCGGCTTCCCCGACTTAGCAGTTGTCGCAGCACCTGCTGCTGCTTTTTTCGCGGGTGCACCCCTGATGAAAAAGAAGAAAAATTCAACACAAAGACGAGAGATCTTGTTGACCTCGCATTAATCAAATCAAGGTTATAATCATACTTGGCTGGTTGCTTCTTGCCCTTTGCGTCATCTTCGTCTTCAAAACCACCATTTTGGTCTCCACCTCTTGGTGAACTTATCATCTGTATTTTGCATAAATTCAACATTACTAAATATAATATTTGTTTAAATTAAGTAAGTAGAAAATGTATAATATTACTCACATCTTGCCACCTTGGGTCACCTGCTTCTTTCTTGGCTAAAGCCGATTTCAATAAGCAAATTTGTTCTTTTAAATCCTTTACCTCCGTAGACTTATCTAAGGCCGAAAATCTTTCAGCGAATTTAAATGTGTTGAGTGTTTCTAAAGCTTCATCCAAATCAGGATGCACATGAACAAACATTAGGATCTTTGCTTGGGCTCCTAGCAAACCAACATACCAGATTCATCAGCACAACTTCTTCAAAACTTTTACTAAAAAAAAAAGTAATATCGGAAGAAAAACCAATATACTTGGCTAAAATGTAGAAAAGTCTCTCAACCAAATTTTGGTATACTAAAGTAGTTTATCTGATAAAGAAATATATATGAAAACGTCCCGAAACTAATTTTTGTATAATAAATCACTAAACTTGTCTAAAATGCATTGTACCTGTGATTTCTTATTTTAATAAATAGTGAATTGCTAACTCTTAGGTAGTATTTGGTAAAGTGAAATTCAACATATTTGCTCAGTTTTGACCAATTTAAAAGTTAAATAAGTTACTATTTTAACTCTTTTGTTTCAAAAGTACATCATTTAGACAATGTGAGGGACTTTAATATACAAAAGCTAGTGTTGTACTGTTGTGACTTTTTCATTTAGTTTTTATAAGTTGCGGGACTTTAATATACCAATTAGGTTTTAGAGATTACTTTCGTGAAAAACAAGAAAGTATTTTGGTTTTTTATGGTATTAACCCTTTAAAAAAGTAGAATAAAAAATAACAATAACAATATAAATAATGGTGATAATAATTTACCAAGAGCGTCTTGAAGCAGTTGTGTGAGTTTGCAAGTTTTGTAGTTAACTTTAGAACTTTTATTGGCAAGAGCTACCAAAACATCTCCTAATGCAGAAAGTGACTGATTAATATGTGTTGCTTCATCATCTGAATTGTCAAGTTTCTCATTTCCAGCAAGGTCAACCAAATGCATACAACCTCTAGTTGTAGTCCCGGATGTCAAGTCTTTCCCAAAAACATGAGCCGTGAGGAAACTACAAAAAAATATGTATATTAACTATCATGGTATCAGAGCGGGTACTATAGATAAATAGAACAGTAAATGTGTACGTGTGAGCACGACTGCTACGATCATTCACTGCTCGATTCTTTTTACAAAGGTTCATTAGATTCATAACATCATCAGTTGATGAAACCGGAACAAGATTTGCATCAGGTACATTTATTCCCTTCTTTGCAGGCTGACTGATCTCTAATGTGGTCATTTGTTAAGACAACGAAACAATATAAAAGAGAAACCGGTAACCATTCTGAAATGAAACAAATATATATGAGTTAATAAGGATATGATTTGCTACTTCCATCTGTCACAAGGAGATCCCAAACTTTATCATTGTAAATTTCAAGCATGTTGATAGAAATCTCATAGTTCATGAGGTTCTTTCTCTCCTCTGAGATAGAAAACAGATCATTTAATGCTCGGTAGCTTACACCCGTTGTTTCTGGGGTTAGTTCTGCCGGTCCAGTCTACAAACACACAACACAATGAATGTCATCAGCATTCCAACTAACCATCATTTCTTTAAAAAAATCTTACCAATGTGTAAGTTTTGCCGGCGCCTGTTTGACCACATGCAAATATGCAAACATTAAATCCATCGAGGACTGAACGTATCAATGGTTGGGTATCTGAGAATATCTCTTCTGCAAGACCAAGAGACATAAGCGTGTGTTCATTAGTAATGATATAAACAAGTGTCATATTCTCATTAAGAAATTAAAGATTTGGGGGACCTTAATATAATGACCTTGAGTTGTAGAGGGACCAAAAACTTTATTAAACATTGATGCTTTGCGACCCTCTTTTCCAGATTTTGAAGGAACGATAATTGTTACGGTTTCATCATCCGTGTAATCTACACTTGTTACTTTATTCTCTTGTCCAGGCAAAGAGGGTCTAATTCTACAATATACCCTTATACTTCCTTTTAAGTCTTGCACTTGGTTGTATAGCTTTCTGTTTTCTTCTAGAACCTTCTTGTACCCGGCTGCAGCTTGACATAAAGTATCCACATGCTTTCCTGGCAAATAAATAATAGCTTTTTCTTAATCATGATTCTTACTTGAAGATAGATTTTTCATATGAACATTGTACATACATACAAGTGTTAATATAATGGGTCGCTTCGGGTTATGTTCTATCTTAGACCAGTCAAACTGGGTTGAAAGTCACCTAAAGTTATGTATAGAAATTCCTAAACTGTTTTGTTTAGAAATTCTGATAAATTATAAGGAAAAGCACAAAAAAATGTTTTCAGTTCAACCCAACCCGAGTAGTATTGCAACCTGCCCATGTTGCCGCCTCTAACTGTACCTAGATTATCGGCTTCTTCTTGACAGTTATTTTGCATTGAACGCACATCTGTTTTTGCAGTAGAAAGGGTGCTTCTTAGGTTCTGCATAACATATAAAGATTTATCAGGCATGAACTCATCATAACATCTAGCTATGTCTATTTGAATTTAAGTTTCTAACTTTGTTCAAGTAAGTTGTTCTAATATTTGTCATCTTTAAGAAAAAAACAAAAGAGAGAAATCTTGCATGTTGGTATGGAAAATATGTCATCATCACTTGGATTGGCCCATAATAGTAAAAATTTCTATTTACATGAGATGCTGAAAAATACAACAATGAGTCATTTACTTATTAATGTGTCAATTCATGTCGAGTTATGTGTTATCTTTTAACAAATCAAACGACGAAAATGAAAGAAAAAAAGACTTTATAAAGAATCAAACAAGTTTAAAGTCCATAGAGTGCATAAAAATAGTTTATTATTTAAACATTAATATCTTTGTAATCACATATGACACACTAAATTAACATAAAAAATGTAAAAGATTTGGATAAAAATTGGTTCAACCTGATCACCCCCATTTCGACCCGCCCATTTCCCACCATTAATACCTGTAATTCGTTATCTTGTTGACCAACTAGCTCACGTTGCTTTGGAGTGTTCACGTGTATTTTGTTATATTCATCCATTCTTTTTCTATATTCATCTTTCTTTCTAGCCCGTTCTTCTTCTTTCTCTCTTTCTATGCGTTCTTGCTCCTCCTCCTCCTTGTTAGCCTTTTCTTCTTCTAATAATAATTCTTTCTCTCTATTAATCCCTTCTAACTCAATTGCAGCAATTTCCTCCTCTTTAGCCTTTTCTTGCAGTGCAAGCAATTCGATTTCTTTTCTTATTCGTTCTTGCTCCTCTCTCGCCTTTTCTTTTTGTGCAAGTGAAAGATTCTCTCTTTTGATGCGCTCTTCCTCTCGCTTTCTAGCCTTTTCTTGTTTTTCAAGTTCCCGTTTCTCTCTTCTTATGCGTCGTTCCTCTAGCTTTTGCTCCTTTGCTTGTTGTGCAAGTAGTTCTTTCTCTTTTTTTAGGCGTTCGATCTTTTCCTTTCTAGCCTGTTCTTTTTGTGCACGTAATTCTTTCTCTCTTTTAATGCGTTTTTCCTCTCTCTTTCTAGCCTTTTCTTGTTGTCTAAGTAATTCTTTCTCCCTTTGTATGCGCTCCTCCTCTTCTTTTCTAGCCTTTTCTTGTTGTGCAAGTAATTCTTTCTCCCTTTGTATGCGCTCCTCCTCTTCTTTTCTAGCCTTTTCTTGTTGTGCAAGTAATTCTTTCTCCCTTTGTATGCGTTCCTCCTCTTCCTTTCTAGCCTTTTCTTGTTGTGCAAGTAATTCCTTCTCTCTTTGTATGCGTTCCTCCTCTTCCTTTCTAGCCTTTTCTTGTTGTGCAAGTAATTCTTTCTCTCTTTGTATGCGCTCCTCCTCTTCCTTTCTAGCCTTTTCTTGTTGTGCAAGTAATTCCTTCTCTTTTTTTAAGCGCTCTTCCTCTTCCTTTTTAGCCTTTTGTTGTGCACGTAATTCCTTTTCTTTATTTATGCGTTCTTGCTCTTTTGCAGCTTTTTCTTCCTCTAATTTTTGGATTTCTTCATCCTTTTCATTATTTAAAATGTTCTTGCTAATCAGATTGTGAATCTTTAAATTTGAAATTATTCATTCTGAAGTGCTAATTGCATATCTTTTTTCAGTAACCAACTTTTTAGGCCAAGATAAACCATTAAAGTTTAAAAAAAATGATCTTAAGATAATTATTTAAAGATTGGCTTTCAAGCAACATCAGCAAAAAGTCAAGATGTTGATATTTTGACCGGTTATGAGATCAATCCTTAAATAAGTTTTTTAAAAGTTGGTTACATTTTTATGTAGTTAGCCCTGTATCGAATCTCACAATTCATGGATCATGATGATACCGTTAGAGATTTTGGCTGAGATATAGGTGACTCAATTGTGGCTAACCCTTGTTCATCATTAGTTGTAACTCCCAATCTACTTGCAAATTCCTCTTTGACTTTATTCAGTATATTCTCAACAATCTGTGGTAAAAATAAAAATAAAAAACAAGACACTTTTCTAGATAATTGAAGGAACAAGTACCCATTTGTTGGGAGCAAGTTGTTAAACCATAATTAGTTTCTACAAATCATGTACTTGGAATTTGATTATCACCTCAATAAAAAAAATAACCTAGTTTCCACCCATGGATGTAGGTTGGTTTAGATCAAACCACGTAAATCCTCGTGTTCTCTACTTTTCTGCAGTTTATTTGTGTGTGTGTGTTTGAAACTCGATCCTAGCACCACTTACTTATAAATTGGTCAATTTGAGTGGCATTTTATCCAAACATGTTAAGTGGGTTGAATGGTTCAAAATGTTGAAAGTCACTCAAAGTTTATTGTTAATGCATATAAACTCATAAATCTCCGTATTCAAAGATTTAGATGATACTTATAGTTTTTTCGTTCTTGTAATTACAATTAATGCGTTAGCTATTTATTATAGAACTTTAAAAAGGTACTAGAAAGTGTTTACGGGTCAACCTAACCCACCCTAACCGGTTTGACCCGTACTAAAAATGACCCATCACCCAACCTCCCCAACCCACGGCCCCACAAATCTTTCCATGTCTAATAGACTACTGCATGGTAATGAAGTCAGAGAGAACTCACAATAGGAATGTCTTCTTCCTCTCTATCTTCAAGAAGATCAGAAACAATCGCGTATAGAGGTCCGGTATCACACTGCAAATCACATGTATAGAAGTTAAATTTGCGATTAATGATGAATCTCCTTGATAACACTATTAGAAGAACTTAAACCTCTTCTTCAAGGTCATCTCCATCGCCAAATTGATCCGCCAACAATTCATTAATGCTAACACCTTGGGATCTTGCGAAGGCATTCATGGCCGGTGCTGAGTTATTGCGCAGAAATGTCTTTCGACTTCTAGACGGTCTTGGAGTCCATGTAAAGTCACTAGCCCCACTTTCACTATAAGCTTTCATGGCAAGTACACAGTCCACCACACTAGAAAAATCTCCCCCTAAACATAGTGTAATTTAAAACACATTATAATAACATTAGAGGGTATTTTATACACTTGATATTTACCGGTTCCAAATCAGTTTGTTCAAACGTTGGAAGGCCCATTTCTTCAATGGCTGTAAGAAAATTTTTAACATTTTCAAAGTAGGCAGCTTGAGCTGTTGAGTCAGGCGTATAGAAGAGAGCCGATGGTGCGTTCACAATCTACACGTTATTGACCCAAATTTAGTTCATAAAGATGAAAACAAACAAAGATCAAGAAGTGACATTGAATCCTACTTTAGGAACAGAACCGGATCGAATCTTGTTAAGAACAATGCAGAGGACCATCCCACTTCTTAATCCTTGCCTAAAATCTTCTTCCGATGGCTCAGCTGGTAAATCTCTTGCAACCACTACACCCACCCTCTTCCTTAGCCATCTTGCTGCATCATATCTGTCTGTTGCTGCAATTCAAATACTATGTTTCAGTTTTCAACAGTCAATTATTAATCCTTGTCAGTGGGGGACCCATGATTTTTTTCACGGGGTTGATTTTTTCGGTGCTCGTATGTCTCTTGACTCACGTCCGAATTTTCGGTTTGGTTTGGGTCACAGAAACAATGTCAACTTGCCCTTGCAACAGGTAAAACTACGAGCTACACTGAGGTTTTCGAGGTAATCATGACCACGAAACGTGTAATGCACTGTTTAATAATCATTTAGAATGGATAATTGAAGTACCAAATTGAATTTGATAATCGTTTTTTTTCTTTTCACTTTGTTTTTCGAATGTAACATGTACATACCAGTCTTTTCTAAGTAAGTTAAAAAATCTCAAGGTCAGTCGGAAAACTATGATATGCGTCACATATATAAAAATAAAACGCGATGTCCGATTTTTCGGTTGGGTCACATAAATCCTGACCACAGAAAGGTAATGCATCGTTGCAAATGGTGAAACTGAGAGCTACGCTGAGGTTTTTGAGGTAATTATGATCACGAAAAGGTAATGCACAGCTCAATAACCTTTCAAGTATTTGATTGATTTCCATATTCATTTTTCTTTGCTTTTCACTTTGATTTTCAAATGCAACATATAAAGACCCTGCGCAGGGCCTGCCTCAACCTTTTTGGGGGCCTAAGACGAATTTCTAAATTGGGGCCCTTATAAAAGAAAAGATTTATTTTGCTTATTATCTTAACCCACTGGGACATGATGAAATTAAGTTGGTTTTTATGTGGAGCTTACTTAGCGCGTGTAAATATCAACTAGGTTTGAATCCAGTGTCCGAAAGTTGTTACCAACTGAGTAGCTAGAAACCCCATAAATGTGGCAAATATAGTGAAACAAACAATATGATAGTAAGTTTATTGTTGTTAAAGGTTGTGGCGAAATATGCCTATGCACATAAGAGTCTCTTTTCTTTACCATTGATAATTCCATTGTTAAAGGTTCTACTTTTAATATATCATTAGATAGTTGTCTGGTATGAGAAGATCATAAAACAGTTTTCAAAAGAATAAAATAAATCAAAGAAAAAAAATGGCAGCCAGTTGTACTCAACAAACCTTGATAAGATATTGGCTAAATGGAAAATATCACCTTCACTGAATACTCCCTTGGTTTTTTAAGAATATTTCATTATGTTTTTTTTGGGTGACTCAATCCCATATCCGTCCCTACGGCTTTCCACCCTAAGCACGGGCCTAAGTTCATAAAAAATTAAGGGCCTTAATTTTTAGTAAGTTATTATATATTGTATGTGTGTTCTGACTCAAATCAACAAACTAATTGGAAAACATAGCTAGTTTTTTATTACGAAAAAAAAGGCCCAATTTAAAAGACTCACTTTTAAATTAAAAACTCCAGCTAATATGCATAACTGCATCCATTAACAATGGGTTATTCAACCTAAAATCTCTCAATTAGAGCCGCCATTATCATTCTCTATTCTCATCGTGTTTGCTGCCAGGGTAATATAAGTTTATGTTCTTAGATGAAGGTTTATTCTTTTTGTGAAACTATACAAATTCAAGTAAAGGGCACCCACCCACTTTGTATTTCGTTTAGGGCCTTCAAAAACGTTAGAACACCCTGCTTAATCTCTAGCCTTTCAAGCCGGCTTCGTAAGTTCACAAATCTCGGGAACGGTCAAAACACCGTAATCTACATAACATGAACCTAGTTCAAACAATCTTAACTCTCCCTCGCTCGCTCTCAGATGCATAAACACAAACACTTAACCGGCATTAACATTGCATGAGGCCATAAGTCCAAAACAAATCAAGATATCAATACAATCAACCATCATGTATACATTAATCAATGACCCTAGAATGCATAACTTAAATTACTTACGATCTTCGTCATCCGTCATGTATTCCGATTCGGTATCTTCACCCGCAGTCGTCATATCTTCTGATCCTGTCATCTTACAATCAAACAATTTCTTCTAAGTATCATGCAAATTATGACGACCAAATGATTGTGTTTGATTGTTAATTTGTTTGTGAATATTCGTGTGTTAAAAGCGACAAAATCTGAGGTCGTTTCTGGGCAAGGAAGCACCGGATGGTTAATAATAATCTCAGTTTGTGCACCATTGATATGCACCTTTGAAGCTTCGTGTTATTCCATCTGTCCAATATGCTACTATACTTATATTAATGGAAATTAGAATTGGAAGTTTACAAATAGTCCACAAACCTGTGTCAAAGTAATATTAGGTCCTTTGTTTTTCAATTTTGGAAATTAGAATTGGAAGTTCACAAATGATCCACAAACATGTGTGAAAGTAATATTAGGTCCTTTGTTTTCCAATTTTTTTTGTATTAATTTTGTTCATTTTCTAGTTGATTAGATGGCAATAAACAATTTTGTTAATTTGTTTATTAACTAGTGGAATTTCCCCACACATTATGACTTAAATACGGTATTTACACAAAACAACATAGGTACTGTACGTGGTCGAAAGTCCAGTGTTTATCCCTAGTTAAGTTTGTGTTCTTACGCGAATTTGAGTCCTAAATGATCTACTTTGATTTGGTATGTGTTTTGCAGGTTAATGGAGTTAAAGGAGCATTTTCGGAGCTTATTGGAACAACGGGATGGAGCTAGGAGAAACCGGGTGCGAAAAACGAAGAAAATGAGCGAAAACCAGCTTCTGAGTAGCGCTACACGGGTTTCTTGAGTCGCCTATGCAAGTCGAGTCGGCTACGCAGGTTTCTTGAGTCGCCTGCGCAACTTGACTCGGGGACGCGGGTTTTCTGAGTTGCCGATGCATCGAGTCAACCAGAAACATGCGTAGGCAGAAACCCAAGGCGTCAGACCACCTTGCCACCTCGCCGACGTCGTGTTTCCGCGTCATCGACGCAGTGACAGAAGTTTATGCACAATCTGGTCCTATTTGACCATGTTTGATCCAGAGTTTTGGGTTATTATTGTTTTTGAACGTGGAATTGAATAACATTCATATCTGGGAGCCTAAAGCTTGTGTTCAAAACACCTCTCGATCATCTTGAATCCATATACGTAACCAATCACCATAATCATCAACCCTAATCTCTAGTGTTTGAATGCAGGAATGAGAGGCGGAATTGAAGGGTCCATTGAGAGGAAAAGAAGAAAAGAGTGTTTGGTTGGTAATGGAATAAAATCTCCCATTATATAAGCCATTCCATTCATTCAAAATCATTCCATCCACACCCGATAGTGTTTTTTATTCCATTATCTCTTTCATCCTTTATCCTTATGAGCAACACCACAACCTATTACCGCCGCCACCACCCACCACCGTCACCACCACCCACCCATCATTGCTCGTCGCCGCCACCACCACCACCTCCTCCCCCTGCCACCATTTCCACCCGCCTCTGCCGCCACCACCATCACCACCCCCACAATATTACCACTCACCGTCATAGCCACAGACCACCACCCACCAACGCCACTCACTAGCGTTTTATTTGTTCGTCTTTTCTTCTCTACCAAACAACACAAAGTAATTATCCGTTTCATTCATACATGGTAACCAAACAAAACATGGAATGGTAATGATCCATTCCATTACTTTGTCCATTCCATTATCCTCATCTATTTCATTACCCCATACGAAACAGATCGTGTGTGATACCTGACCTGATTACCCGATAATTATATACCCGATTACCCGAAATTATATACCAGCTTACCCGAACCATATACTAGAAAACTTTTTTTTTCTTTAACTATTCTTTATTAATATTTCATTCAAAAGATTTATTACATGAAAAATAAGCTTCTCTTTTTGAATATATATTTTATGACATTATTTATATTGCTTTCTACAAATAAAAAATATATATATTTTGAATTTAATAGTATATTATATTCACATCTGTAAATATTTTAGATATTTTTATGGTAATGACGATATATTTGTTATTTATCACAATTTAATATTGTTTACATTTTTAAACATATAATTACAAAGGAAAGTAATATATATATATATATATATATACACACCATGAAAATTCCAACGGGTATTATTTCAAAAAATAACGGGTATACCTGATACCCGCGGGTTTGCCTAATACTTGACAAATATCTGACGGTAATGAGCCAGGTATGGGAAAATATATTTACAACCGTGTATGGGACTGAGATTAGCCATACTTGCCCATTTTCATCTCTACGTAAAAAAATATATAAAATTTTAAAGTCTATTTTATCTTCTATTTTTCAACATCTCGCCCAATGCACGAGATAACATTGATTCCTTAATACAAATATCAAATGAATCATTTTTTATTAGTTTAAACTTATTTTTTCTCTTCTCATTAAACTCTCCATTGAAATGACTGGGTAGGCAAGTACTGCTACCAATTGTGTCAACTACCCAATTATCGGCTATGGGTTCATACACGAGTCTTGTTTAAGCATTGGTACGTTTAGCCCCATCTATCCTTACTCTTCCCCGCACGAGGGTAATGCTCTACTTGCAAAGTCAAATGATAAGTAGTCTTTAAATTGACAACTCGTAGAACTGGCATGCGTAGCTCAGAAATACACGATCTCGCCTCATCTTGATAACCGTCTATCTAATGAAAGGTTATAGCACAATACACCAGATTTTCAGTAAATCGATCCAAGTGTCCCAATAAATGGGTGGCACTAACTTATCAATTGTAGGGAGTTCAATTTTAGTGTTTTACCGGTTTAGGGTAAAAAAACACCCTGATTAATCGTCCACATGCTAGAGTGTCAAACGAGTTTTACAAAATTCTCCAATCTTATATGGTTTGTGATTTCGATAATCAAATTATCTAAGACGACTGATTTAATACCCTATATAAATCCAGCATTACGAACCTGTTTTAAACTATTCATAAAACTCCTTTTATTAAGTTTGAGTTTTGACAACTATAACAATTTTAATTATATTGTTCAATACTCTCGGTTTTAAATTTTAAAGGGTAAATTACACTTTTCGTTCTTTATGTTTGTATCAAGGACAAAAGGTGTAATGAGTTTTCCAAATAAAGGATTGTGACTGTAATTATTGAAGTTAAAGGGCATACATTACAACCGACAAAAAATGTAATTTACCCAATTTTAAAATAACCACTTTACTTTAGATTACTTAAAATCTCCGGTTTTAAATCTCGTCATTTTATTGTTGTGTTGGTAAGTTTAAAACTCCTTTCAAAACCGTTTTGGTCGTTTTAATAAAATCGACATTTACTCCTAAATGACAAAATAAAAAACCACAAACACATGCAAATCAAGCCACAAAATTGTCCGATTTTGCTAGAGCCAATAACTTAATCGAACGGGTAAAACGTGACAACAACACAAACACAACCCTTGGTCTTGATTGCTCCCACTTGCTTCAATATTTCCATCTTTCTCCGGTCGCCTTGGTTTCTTGATCTCCAACTTTTCTTCTTGTCTTGATTTTACAATTTATGAAATAATAAACCAAGAAACTTGTTAGATTACAAAGGCTTCCAAAACAGCCATAGAAAATACAAGATTGAAAACATGCAAGAAACCATAAAAATAAAACAACCACGGGTTTAGGGCATGATTTTCAAACAACACAATCACCACAAAACGTAAAGGAAGCAATCTTTCGTCAAATAAATATTTTGACAAAATAAACTCAGATTGTTATTACAAATGAAGTTTGTTCTATCGTTTGAAATAGTGGTTTCGATACCACTGATGGGGTTTCGTACACGTAGTTCAAAATTTTAATGCAACAGAAACGAATATGTATGAACCTATCCAAAACAAAACTTTGGATCGCCCACCAGTAGTCCAGATGCAAACCCAATAAAACAAAATACAACCATAGGATGTTTATAAAAAAACATACCTTTTAAAAAAAACACAGCTAACCAAGTTATAACACCTTGGTTCAATGAACTGGTCGCTAGATCCATTGACCCAAAACATCCAAACCTGAACTCCTTCAATTTTACTTCCAAAAAACCTAACTATATTGGTTCCATTTACAACAACCGAACTCCTTCAATTTCCTCCACGCGCAATCGGACCGATCCGAATAAACACAAAGATCCACCACACGAGTATTCCTGAAACTTGAACACTTCAAATTATTCTCTGGTTCAACAACGATGATTCATAATGCACCGTGGCACGTTGTGGTGTGGCATGGTGAAACACGACGGTGGTAAGGGGAAATACTCGATGGCGGTGGCTGGCGATGGCTAGCTTGTTGGCAACTTGTGACACTCAGTGATATGCGACAGTGTGCTACGACGGCAAGCAGTGACACCAACAATAGCCGGCTACGGTATAGGAGGTGGTGGCGGCGACACAAGTACGAAAGAGAGAGGAAAGCATTTTGATCAACTTTTTAATCAATAGTTCATCTTTTATAGAGGTTGCTAAATAAAAATGATATATTCCAAGATCTCATGACATTTTTCAATATTGCATGGAATATTAACTTTGATTTGAATTCCATAATTATCTTCACAATTAGTTGAATTCAATAATTATCTTTATAATTATAATTATATGTTTATATTATTTAATAATTTATCTAAAAACAATTGAATAATATTATAATTAACTTTTAATTAATAGCCCTTATTTTTTTAATTACAAACAAACATCTCAACTTGAATAAATTATTAAACTAATAATTTCTTTTCAAATTTCGCCAATTCCGTATCAGAATATTTAATCAATTAAATATTACTTATTGTTTGTTGCCAAAGTGTAACTCTTTGGATCGTACCTTATTAATAGTCTTTGTTGCCCAAAGACCATACTCATCGATATCCCTCGCATAGCATAGCCATCTATGATTGTGTAGACACTCATACCCCGCAACCTCATTTGCCTCTACCTATAACCTATATAGTTAATATCTCGATATATCAGTGATATATAAGTTATCAGTCCCACCAAGATACGTTTCAAAATCCTGATAATATCAGCGATATTGACCGATATTTGACTGGTATTTGACCAATATATCACCGATTTTCGCGATATTAGTATATTTCTTATTATTTCTACCATTCATCTTTCTTCTTATTGCTGCTATTAGTGTTTTAAGTCTTAATTGTTAGTTGTTACTGTTAAATGTTACTGTTTAAGTCTTAGTCAGTTCTTACTTGCTACAATTGTTAGTGTTTTGCAAGTTTCAAAAGGTTAATTTGTTAATGGTAGGAGAGTATACTTGTCACACCCCAACCGATGGCGGAAATATCGGGGCGGGACGAAATAGATTGAAAGAGACTTCATAACACTAAATGTGACAAATATTTAATAAATAATATATCATTTCATTGATAAAATCACGTACAGTGTTCGAAACAAAATTACAACAAGTATGAAACAGAACAAAATACAAACAAGTACTAAAGTTTAAAGGTGTGTTTCTAGTCATCCTACTAGATTCCGTTCGTCATCATCATCATCATCAATTTCCTACAATGCCTATTGTTATTGCAGTATTTTGTAATAAGTGCAGAGTCTTAGTTTGTTTTGTATCCTGTTAAACAATGGAACTCATGTCCGAGTCTATATGCATGTCTATGGTTCCGAGTTTAGTGTTTAAGTTATGTCCGGACTTGATTTTATGATACCAAGTTTCGGGTTTTGTTTATTTAGTTTATCCGGACTTCCTAGTCTGTTTGGGAGTCTGAGTTTAGTCATGATGTAATTTCCGGGCTTCCAATAGTATATGGGAGTTCGTGTTCAGTTGTTTTGGGCCTTGGGCCTTTTTGTGTTTTCTCCGGACATATATGTTAGTCCGGAGATTGTCTTGTATATAAACCTTAAAGTGGAATAGACAAGACATCGATTCTTTTGTGGAAATTTGTGCCCTAATCATTGTGTGTGTGTTTTGTCTGGCGGCTACCGTGTGTGTACGTCATTCATCTTCTACATCAAGAATACTCTGTGTATTCTTGATTTCTCTCATCAAACCTTGCATCCTTATGTTTCATCTACAGTGGTTGATCATCGGGTGGATTCCGCACACCTGTTGGTTGCATTAGTTGAGTGAGATCTTGGATTAGGTGACCTTAAAGTATAGTTCAATACAAAAGTATTGGCGAGCATAAAAGTTTGTTTACTAGCATAATTATAAGTGTTTTAAACGAATCCACATGGCATAATTGTTAACTTTAAACTAACATACATTACTACCATGCAACTATAAATGTCAACCCAAAGATTCCCGCTAGCGTAATCTAATCGTAGCAATGAATATGTCACACCCCAACCGATGGCGAAGTCATTGGGGCAGACGTAAATAGATTGCTCGAGACTTCATAACGCTAAGATTGGTGACAAGTATTTAAAGTAACAACATTTTTCAATTCATTTCTAAATTTCAAGTACATGGCTTTGGAAACAAAATGCAACAACAATTTCGTGTACAAGTACAACAACCTATTCTTGAAACGAAATACAACAAAAGTCTAAATTAAAGCGAGTATCTAGTTCCTCCTACTAGATTCCATGCATCCTCATCTCATCATCATCATGCGACATATATTAAAGTATAGTTCAACACACAAGGCATTTGTGAGCATACAAGTTTGAATACTAAATAAATAAATGTTCAACATTCAACATGGCATAACCATTTACTTAGAAACCAATATACAACGCTAGCAATGCAATTACACATGTCAACCCAAAGTTTACCGCTAGCGTAATCTAATCACAGCAATGACTAGACTGTTTTGTTTACTTAACATGACCTCATGAATACGGGCGGTGCATTAATCCTATAGCGGTATAATGCTAAGGGAGGCCTGTACAGAGAGTTAATGACGTAGCATAAGGCATACAATTCTAGCATGAATAAGTAACAAGTATTCGTATTAAGCATGTATGTTTGGATGTTTGTATGGTGATTTATGCATAAAATATAGTGATTTAGTGAGTTTGATAAGGTATATAGGTTGCACCACAAGAGTGTAAAGATAAAAAGGGGAGTCGAGTATACTCACAGTTTTGCAAGCTTCCTAGTTAAACCGCGAACCATCGAGTTGGAGGGTAGGGCATCGAGGTTACCCTACATGAGGGAACAGAGGTGTGAGTATTCTGAGTTGACGAAGGATTTGGATTCGAAAGCAGAAATACAAAAGTAAATACGGGAAAATGCCACTTCGTACGAAGTGGTTGCTCACTTCGTGCGAAGTGATTGTTCACTTTGTGTGAAGTGGACAGTTCTGGAATGATTTAGCTCGTTTTGCACCCGTTTCGACACTGATTTCTGTGAAAGACAAGATTGGCAACGAGGTAGAACAGTCTAGGGTCATAACTTTAATCACAATTCGATTAATATCATGTCCCGACCAGATTTGTAAGAAAGTACGTAATACATGTATAGTTTAAGTCAATTGTTCGTCAAGTTTGTCATAGAGGTCAAGCAAGGGGGTATTAATACCTTGTTGTTATATAATTCACCAAAGCTCAAAGTTTATCAACAAAGTTGATAAACTCAGTTGGTCATGAATGTACATAATGTAAATATAAAAATGTTCAAGTGATGTGTGGATCTTAATTCGGGTAGTCAAGACTCCTAACATTCTCCACTTGCTAGAACACAAATCCAATCCTATTAAGGATAATGGACTTGGTTTAGCTTCTACACTTGGTACCAAAGAAAAAGAAGGAAAATAGAAGAAAGATGATGAAGTTTACAAGGTAACTAGTGAGCTAAGACTGACTTAGTACTGCTGAGATAATTCTACCAAGAATCCGAGAATTTGAGAGTGTTCAGAAAGTTAGAAGGTGAGGAGTGGGCATGTATTTATAGGAAAGGTTGTTGTCAGCTCCACTTAGTGCGAAGCGGTTCAACTCGCACAAAGGAGTTAGTTTAAGGTTGTTTTTACGTATTTTAGTCGAATTTCGAGTATTTTAGGTATAAAATTGTAACGTATGAGTATTGCACGAATAATAAGTATAAGTTTGAATGCAAGCATGTATTTAAATGGTTGATGACAAGTATAACAAGTATGAATAAGAAATTTCCATTATGATCAACGTTTCAGATTACAAATGGAGAAATGAATGCGAATACAAGTTTTCATAAATAGAAGTACGATTACACTTTCTAAATATAGAAAGTGCAAAATACGAAGCGTTACAGTCTCCCCTACTTTAAAATATTTCGTCCCGAAGTTTATTCAAGAGGTAGACTCTATGAAAAGATGTGGATGCTTGGTCTTCATTTCACTTTCGAGTTCCCAAGTGAATTCAAAGCCACGATTGCCTTCCCATCGAACCTGACTTTGGGAATACGACTGCGCCTAAGTTGCTTGGTTTCTTGGTCCATGATTTCGACTTTTTTCCACAAAGTGTAAGACTCGCTGATTTGAAGATCGTCGAGTGGAACTTGAAGTCCTTCTTCAGCGAGACACTTATTCTGAAACATGGAATGTCAGATGAACATTGTTGAGTTCTTGAGGTCGGTCCAGTGATACGCAACCTTGCCAATCCTTTCGAGAATCTTGAAAGGACCTACGAAGCGAGGAACGAGTTTGCCTTTCTTACCAAAACGAACTACACCCTTCCAAGGGGATACCTTGAAGAGTACATGATTTCCAACATTAAATTCCAAAGGTTTACAACTCTTGTTGTCACACCCCAACCGATGGCGGAAACATCGGGATAAGACGAACAAATTGCTCAAAACGTCATAATACTACTTTGAGACAATATTTAATAATTCAAAATTTCATTGATGCTAAATTTAGGTTACAATGGTTCAAAAAAGGGAAAATACAACAAGTACCAAATGACAATACAACATGGAACGAAATAATTAAGTTAAAACTAGATGTGTATCTAATCCACCCTAACATGTTTCTTCAACGGCATCAACTTAGTTTCCTGCAACATGTATTAAAATAATATATATATATATATATATCAACAAAAGTTGGCAAGCATACAAGTTTGTTACATAGCATAATAGTGATAAAATTGTCTTTATCCAACATGGTAATCATGGCATATATTCGTTACGGCATACTAAACATGTGATTCTTATATGTCAATCCAAAGTCTAACACAATCGTGTTTACCCAAATCATCGAAACAAAAGGGGTGTAATATAGTTTATTTAACAAAACCACAAGTTTACGGGCGGTGCGTTAATCCTATAGCGCTATATTTGTTAAGGTATGCTAGCAAAGTTAATGAGCATATAATACAAGTCTAACATAGCATGCGATAATCAAGCATATGGATAAGTATCATGTTAATAACGAATAGAGTAAATTGTGAAATGGGTTTTATAGTGATTTGTGATTTTGTACATGTTGCACCCAAAGTGTTTAAAATAGAAAATGGGATCGAGTATACTCACGGTTTTGCAAAGATTTTCCTTTGTTATTGCGTGAAGGTTGGAGATGGAACACCGAGATTACCCTACATGGGGTAAATGAAGGTGTGTGAGTTTTAGAATGATAATGGAGAACTTGGAAGTTGGAAAGTATAGTATGACAAAGTATATATACAAGAAAGTAGTCACCTAGGTTTAACACTCGTTTTTGACACTATGAGAACCCATAAGGGTTGGTACGATTTCATAGGTGTAACACCTATTAGAATCGTAACGAGGAACTAAACATTTCGGTGATTAAACTTAATAACTTGACAAATAACTATTTGGTTAACATCAAGGGTTTGGTTTTAGATATTTTATATAGATTATCATATAGATATAAGTCAAGTAGGAGGTAGGAGGATTAAACATCCATTTAAGACCTCGATAGATTCATGTAAGTCAAGCATGAGGTAGGAGGATCAAACCATCCATTAAAGACCTCTTTAGGTTCCACCACTACACATGTTGCCGTAGGCAACAAGGAGGGTCATGAACATGTATAATAAAGAAATGAAAACATCAAGTAATGGTGGACTTTCAAGTAGGATAGCCCAATCTAACCTTAGTCACATAAACATCAAGCTTGTTCACTACTTGATGGTAAAAAAACTTAAACAAAACATAATGTTTGTGAGGATAAAACCTCTAATTTTGAATGTATCAGCCTTGTTTTTAAGCCCAGATAACCATTCAATTTTATAACGAGCATTAGGACATAGGTTTGAGATAAGAGAACTCAAGTTTACTTAAGTTTAACAAAGTTTAAAATCAAAACAGAAAGTTCAGTCTACTTTGGAGCCTTTTTGGAGAAGTTCCAGGTCTGGATTTTCCATGGAAAACCCGTGGAATCATACCTAAGGTTGTTCCAAGTGATTAGAAAGAAGAATCAAAGAAAAAGATTAAGAAATGAGGAAGTTATGCTCACTTTAATGAGTTGGTATGAATCTGCCAAGAACTTAGAATTTGTGGATGATTTAGAGTGTTTTGAGAGTGATTAGATGTTTGGAAAGTGAAAATGAAAGAGTGGAGGCTCTATTTATAATGGGGGGGTGGGGTTTGATTTAAATGAGTTAGGAGGTGATTGGTGGTGAAAAAGGTGGTTAAAAAGCAATAAATCATGTAGCTGTCAACAGACCTGCATGGTCATGCGGGTTCAGATGCATGGTCATGTGGATTACAACTTGCATGGTCATGCAATGTCAAGTGCATGGTCATGCGAATCTCAGCTTACATGATCATGCAATGTCAAGTGCATGATCATGCAAAGTGCAAAATTTCAAGAAACTTTCCAAAATTTACAATTTGACCCCTATAGTTTGATTATTCCATCATTTTGTGCTAGAAACTCATTATTAAGCATGTTTTTGGGTGTTTAAAGTGTAACAAAGTATAGTATAAGCGTATGCAAGTATAACTTGAGTATTGAGAATGTACGTATGATTGTATGCACGTATAATAAGTATCAAATGTGTATAAAAGTTGAATTGTAAGCATAACAAGTGCGTATAAAAGATGAGTTTCATTACGATCAAAGTCTCGGATTACAAGGTTGAAATTGAAAGACGTACATGATACTAGATACAAGTTTCCATAAATAGAATTTGAATACACTTTTTAAGTAAGGAAAGTTACAAAAAGCGAGGCGTTACAGTCTCCCCTCCTTTAGGAAATTTCGTCCCGAAATTTAGGAAGGTGTAACAAACAGATGCAGATACTTAGTCTTCATATCACTTTGAGTTCCCAAGTAAACTCGGCACCACGTTTTCCTTCCCATCAAACCTTGATGATAGGAATTCGACTGCGCCTCAATTGCTTGACTCCTCGGTCCATGATTTCGACAGGTTTCTCCAGAAGTGCAAAGTCTTGTTTATTTAAAGATCTTCGAGTGGGACTTGAAGTCCTTCTTCAGGTAGACACCTTTTGAGATTCGAAACATGAAAGACAGGATGAACGTTGTTGAGCTCTTCAGGTAGGTCCAGTCGATACGCAACCTTGCCAATCCTTTCGGGAATTTTGAAAGGACCTACGTAGCGAGGTGCGAGTTTCCCTTTTTTACCAAAACGAACTACACCCTTCCAAGGGGATACCTTGAGAAGTACTTGATCACCCACGTTGAATTCCAATGGTTTGCGTCTTTTGTCTGCGTAGCTCTTTTGACGACTTCGAGCTTTGAGTAGATTATCACGTATTTGCAAGATCTTTGTTGTTGTTTCTTGTATGAGTTAGGGACCAGGGAGTTGAACTTCACCAATCTCGTGCCAACAGATAGGCGATCGACATTTTCGACCATATAATGCTTCAAATGGAGCCATTTGAATACTGGCGTTATAACTGTTGTTGTACGAGAATTCTACCAATGGTAAACGTGAATCCAATTGCCGCAAAATTGATTATGCAAGAACGAAGCATATCTTCTAGAGTTTGAATAGTATGCTCGGTTTGACCGTCGGATTGAGGATGAAAAGCAGTACTAAGACTGAGGTGAGTACTGAGAGCTTTCTGGAAGGTTTGCCAAAGACGCAAAGTGAAACGACCATCACGGTCCGAGATGATGTCAATGGGGATACCGTGACGACAAATGATTTCATCCTTGTAGATACGAGCCAATTTCTTGACTTTATAATCTTCACGAATAGGGAGAAAGTGCGCGGATTTGGTCAAACGGTCAATGATGACCCAGATACTGTCGTGACCAGAGGACGTACGAGGAAGTTTAGTGATGAAGTCCATGGCGACTCTCCCATTTCCAGACAGGAATTTTTGGTTGTTCGAGTAAACCAGAGGGACGTTGATGTTCAGCCTTCACTTTGGAACACGTGAGACATTTCGAGACGTAGAGTGCGATATCCTTCTTCATGCCAGGCCACCAATAAGACGTGCACAAGTCTTGGTAATCTTGCGGCACCAGGATGAATAGAGTATCGGGATTTGTGGGCTTCCTTTATCAAGAAGTCACGATGGTTGTCACGATTCGGGATCCAGACTCGATTGAGATAGTATAACATACCATCGGCTTTGGACGAGAGTTGTTCTTCAACACCACACTTCATCTCATTGTACAGATTGTTCTCGTTGATGGACGAGTCTTGTGCTTTACGAATTCGATCCTGAAGATTACTTAGGATCTGAAAACAATGGATACTCTTTGCATGAGGTTTACGACTTAAAACGTCGGCTACAACATTTCGCCTTACCAGGGTGATAGCGAATTTCGCAGTCGTAGTCGTTGAGCAACTCTACCCACCGACGTTGACGCATGTTGAGTTCCTTTTGATTGAAGATGTGCTGAAGGCTCTTATGGTCGGTGAAGACCACACACTTGGTATCATAAAGGTAGTGTCACCATATCTTGAATGCAAAAACAACTGCACCAAGTTCAAGGTCGTGCGTAGTGTAGTTTTTCTCATGAATCTTGAGTTGTCTTGAAGCGTAAGCGATACCCTTGTCCCTTTGCATAAGGACGCAACCAAGAACTCGGTTTGAAGCATCGCAATACACGACAAAATCGTCGTTTCCATCAGGAAGAGCGAGGATAGGAGCATTACAAAGCATGTCCTTGAGGGTTTGGAAAGACTCCTCTTGTTCGGGACCCCAAACAAAAGGTTTATCTTTTTGGGTCAAAGATGTGAGGGGAACGGTGACTTCTGAAAAGTTCGAAATGAAGCAACGATAGTAGCCAGCTAGACCAAGAAAAGAGCAAATTTCGGAAGGAAGCTTAGGAGCGATCCAATTCTTTACGGCTTTGCTCTTTGCGGGATCAACGTGAATGCCTTTCTCGTTCACAACATGACGAGAAATTGAACTTCTTTTAGCCAAAAGTCACACTTGGAGAATTTGGCGTATAGTTTTTCACATTGTAGAAGTTCAAGGATAAGACGCAGGTGTCGTTCGTGCTCGTCTTGAGTCTTGGAATAGATGAGAATATCGTCTATGAACACGATCACAAAGCGATCCAAGTATAACTTACACACCCGATTCATTAAGTCCATGAAGACTGCGGGTGCATTCGTTAAACCAAATGGCAAAACTACGAACTCGTAGTGACCGTATCTAGTACGAAAGGCGGTTTTAAGGATATCTTCTTCGAGGACTCGAAGTTGATGGTAGCCAGAACGAAGATCAATCTTGGAAAAACAAGTTGCGCCTTGAAGTTGATCAAAAGGGTCATTGATGCGGGGGAGAGGATAACGGTTCTTGACGGTGAGTTTGTTGAGTTCACGATAATTGATACACATCCGAAACGTACCATCCTTCTTTTTGACAATAAAACGGGAGCGCCCCAAGGGGAAGTACTAGGGCGTATAAAGCCTTTATCAAGAAGTTCTTGAAGCTGGCTAGATAGCTCTTGCATTTCCGAGGGTGCTAGGTGGTAAGGAGATTTGGCGACGGGCGTAGTGCCAGGACTGAGGTCAATACGGAAGTCAACTGAACAAGGAGGAGGAGGACCAGGAAGGTCTTCAGGGAAAATGCCGGGGAAATCACACACCACTGGGACATCACTTACATATTTTCCCTTGCCCTTTCCTTCCACAATGTGGGCTAAAAAGGCAAAGTACTCCTTACGTAAGTACTTGTTCGCTAGGGTGCATGACATGAGTTTGAGACCTTTTGAGGGTCTTTCTCCATAGACGTACAAGGTGTCACCAGACGGAAGAGGCAATCGAACAAACTTTTCATGACAAGCGATTTCAGCATGGTTCTTACAAAGCCAATCCATACCTACTATGATATCAAAACTATCCAATTGCATAGGTATGGGTTCGATAGAGAACACATCATTATTAAGAGTGAGAAAACAATCGTGAAGAACATAGTCAATGGTGATGGACTTTACATTAGCAACTTCGACGGTGAAAGATTTTGGAAGCTTGGAACGTGTACATTTAACATTGGTTCGAATTCTACGGATACAAAAATTTTATCCGTACCAGTATCAAATAGTAAAGAAGCATATAAACCATTGACAAGGAACGTACCGTTCACGACTTCATTGTCGTGTTGCGCTTGGTTTGCGTTGATGTTGAAAGCACGACCACGAGTAGCTTGTTGTTGTTGCTCTTGGTTGATCTGAGGGCATTAGGGTCGAAGGTGATTTGGATCACCGCATTTGAAGCAAGCCCAGGATGTTGTTGGCAGAGTTTTAAACGGTTTTTGTTTTGGGGAGGTTGCTGGTTTTGGTTGCCTTGTGGTGCAGGACCACTTTGGCAGGCGGCAACTACATGCCCGAACCGATTGCAGTTGGTGCAATGGCGACATGCGATGTTGGCTGGGTGATGGTCATAGGCATATGGTACACTTGGAATGATTCCCAACGTACAGTTTTCTTGCGGGTTCTTAAGGGGGATTTGGGTTTGCAGCTGGTGTAATTGCATTGCATCTTTGGTTTTGAAACTTTCGTTCTTGCCATTGTTGTTTCGCGGTTGAGATTTGGGTTCGTTGGGTTCGGTGGTGGCTGGGTTGGCGGATTTGGTGGAGGCGGGGATTTTGGATAGCTTATCTCGTACGCGGTTATCGTTAATTACAGCGGCTAAACGATAACATAGCTCTATGTTGTCGGGTCTGGAGGCTTGAATGGCGTCACAAATGGCGGGAGGAAGACCGTTTGAGATACTTCCTGATTGCACGTTCGGGCGTGTTCACAAGGTGTGGAACAATGATGCTTAACTGTTTGAAGCGAGTGGTGTACGCATGGTTATCGTCACCCACTTGTCGAAGGTGCCAGAATTCATCCTCGAGCCTTTCTTGCTCGTGTGGAGGACAGAATTCCGTCATCATCATTTCCCTAACCTCGGGCCAAGGGAGGGCATAGGCTTCTTCGTTGGAGCGAATGTTGCGCTCGTTCGTCCACCACTCAAGTGCTCGTGATTGGAAGACGCCCGTTGCGCTTCGGGTTTTCAAGTGCTCGGGACATTCACTATTGACGAATGTCACTTCAATGCTCTCGAACCACTCGAGCATTACGGTGACACCATCATTGCCAGTAAATGGCCTAGGATTGCAAGAAAAAAAGTGTTTGTAGTTAAAAGTGGTTGGCTTAGGTTGGGCGGCTTTAGAGTCGACCGATGAATTGGGGGTGTTAGCGGTAACCTTTCTCACAATGTCGGGATCACTTGAGCCATTTGCTTGGCCATGAACGCAAGCATTTTCTTGCTTGAGTTCGAATTGGAGTTCCTCTTGGAGTTGGAGAAACGGTTGGAAGACATCTACAAGGTTGATGATAAAAGATGAGACTTGATCATAATGTTTTGAGAAAAGACATTTGCATAATTTAGCATGTAACATGTAACATGTAACACGTAGTTTCAAGTAGTTTACATACGCAAAACAAGAATTCATAGCGTATAATCACAAATATTGACATAAAAGAGTGTAAATTTAGTTTGTTCACGAAAGATTATTATTGTTTGAGATTGCGAGGAAAGTGCAAATTGTGTAATTGAAACGAAGTTACAAACGTTCAAAGTATAAAAACACATTGAAATTGATTAAACATAAAAGATAGGCTCAATAAAACATTGGAATGTTTCGGGTAGAGAAACGTCGACTATTCCAAAGTGGGTCGAAGATCTTTCGAGTTAGGGAAACATGCTTTGGCCTAATAGGCAGAATACTCTCATCGAGAAGCAACTAACGGTATTCACCCTTCCAGTTACTACATGTCCCTAGCCAATCGAAAATTCAAGACTTTGGCGAGATTGAAAATCAAGGAATGGGACTAGTTAACAAGGTGCGGGTTTCACCCATAACTTGATAACATCGTGCCCTAATGTGGTTGGTACTTACCCAACGAGGAGCGAATTCCGACTCGTTGGTAAGGGTCCACTAGAGTTTGAAATGGAAGTCTTTCATCAAGATGTGGATATCACTCCTAACTTGATGGCGTAACTTCGTGTAAAATCGTAGACGCGGAGTGAGGGATTTCACCAAAAATTGCAGGCCATTGGGCCAATCTTGGTGCAAATCGTCTCTTTTATGTAACATGAGTGTCTTCAAGTGTGTAATTTGTGTAAGTGCCTTAGGAAAGAGACGTTGTATATTTAAGACAAAAGAAGAGATAGGAGCAAAGTGGGAATAATTAACATTTCAAGCATGAGTAAAGAATGGTCAAAATTGGGCACTTAAACTATAGACTAGGTCAAGAGCATCGCAATTTTCCTAATTCCCTATAGTTATGGCTCTGATACCAATCTGTCACACCCAACCGATGGCAGGAAACATTGGGATGAGACGAACAAATTGCTCAAAACGTCATAATACTACTTTGCGACAATATTTAATAATTCAAAATTTCATTGATGCTAAATTAGGTTACAATGGTTCAAAAAAGGCAAAATACAACAAGTACCAAATGACAATACAACATGTAACGAAATACATTAAGTTAAAACTAGATGTGTATCTAATCCACCCTAACATGTTTCTTCAACGGCATCAACTTAGTTTGCTGCAACATGTATTAAAAGAATATATATATATTTCAACAAAAGTTGGCGAGCATACAAGTTGTTACATAGCACAAAGTTTATCAACAAAGTGATAAACTCGGTTGGTCATGAATGTACATAATGTAAATATAAAAATGTTCAAGTGATGTGTGGATCTTAATTCAGGTAGCCAAGGCTCCTAACATTCTCACACTTGCTAGAACACAAATCCAATCCTATTAAGGATAATGGACTTGGTTTAGCTTCTACACTTGGTACCATAGAAAAAGAAGGAAAATAGAAGAAAGATGATGAAGTTCACAAGGTAACTAGTGAGCTAAGACTCACATAGTACTGCTAAGATAATTCTACCAAGAATCCGAGAATTTGAGAGTGTTCAGAAAGTTAGAAGGTGAGGAGTGGGCATATATTTATAGGAAAGGTTGTTGTCAGCTCCACTTCATGCGAAGCGGGTTCAACTCGCACGAGGGAGTTAGTTTAAGGCTGTTTTTACGTATTTTAGTCGAATTTCGAGTATTTTAGGTATAAAATTGTAACGTATGAGTATTGCACGAATAATAAGTATAAGTTTGAATGCAAGCATGTATTTATATGGTTGATGACAAGTATAACAAGTATGAATACGAAATTTCCATTATGATCAACATTTCAGATTACAAATGGGGAAATGAATGCGAATACAAGTTTTCATAAATAGAATTACGCTTACACTTTCAAAATATAAAAAGTACAAAATGCAAAGCGTTACAGTCTCCCCTACTTTAAAATATTTCATCCCGAAGTTTATTCAAGAGGTAGACACAATGAAAAGATGTGGATGCTTGGTCTTCATTTCACTTTCGAGTTCCCAAGTGAATTCAGAGCAACGATTGCCTTCCTATCGAACCTGACTTTGGGAATACGACTGCGCCTAAGTTGCTTGGTTCCTTGGTCCATGATTTCGACTTTTTTCCACAATGTGTAAGACTCGCTGATTTGAAGATCGTCGAGTGGAACTTGAAGTCCTTCTTCAACGAGACACTTATTCAGATTTGAAACGTGGAATGTCAGATGAACATTGTTGAGTTCTTGAGTTAGGTCCAGTCGATACGCAACCTTGCAAATCCTTTCGAGAATCTTGAAAGGACCTACGAAGCGAGGAACGAGTTTGCCTTTCTTACCAAAACGAACTACACCATTCCAAGGGGATACCTTGAGGTAGGCTTGTAAACGAACCGAACGTTCATGAACTGTTCGTGAACTTGTTCGACGGGAAGTTCGTGTATGTTCGTTTATTTAATAAATGAACAAACACGAACAAACAAATTTGTTCGTTTAATTAAATGAACGAACATGAACACACCTTCTGTTCATTCATTTATGTTCGTGAACTTTCGTTTATGTTCGTTTAAATTTTAGTAGATGCATAAATAGTTATATATATAGGTAGAGTATCCTGTAAAAAAAGGCCCAAAGTGTGAGAAGGGTTAGAAAGAATCTAAACCATTAGATCTTTAATCTAATGGTTGAGATCTTGAATGCAATCTTGTAAATAGTATAACAATTAAAATAATTAATTTTCTAGATTAAGGGTATAAAGGTAAAATTAACATTTTTAATTTTAGAAAGTCACATGCAATCCACATGCAAGTTCCCCTTTTATTTTTTAAACGCCAATAACTTTTTACACGTAACTCGTTTTTTAAAAAAATTACACCATAATAACGAGTGTTTTTTAATCTTTAATATGAGTACCATATTACTATACTTATATACAGAAAAAAATTACGTTCAATCGAATATTTCAGTTAATGGTTTTTTGTTTCAGTTCATAGTGTTATATAATTATTGAATGGTGTTATATACTTATTGAATGATGTTATATATGTGTTGAATGGTGTTATATAATTATTGAATGGTGTTATATACTTATTGAATGGTGTTATATATGCGTTGAATGGTTGTTGCAGTGTTATTCGTAGTGTTTTTATAGAGATCTTTAAAATGGTGTTATATACTTATTGAATGGTGTTATATAATTATTGAAGGGTGTTTATATACGTGCTGAATGGTGTTTGCAGTGTTATTCGGTATTCCTATAAATTAGGGTGGCTGTTTATGGAAGGTTTTAAATTAATTAAATCAATGATAAAATTACTTGATTACCCTTTTCAATTAATTTAGATCTAATGGCTGAGATTCTTTCTTACCTTTCTCACACTTTTGGTCTTTTTTACAATAACCTTACCCTATATATATATATATATATATATATATATATATATATATGTGACATCCCGGTTTTTCGGATAACTTAAACGCAATACTTGTCGAATAAATTGTATGCTACGTAGTAAACGTGTACGAGTTAGTGAATACGTAATGTGCGATTATGTGATTGTTTTAGTTATAAAATAATTATGGTGAATATGTACACGAACCGAACCGAATCGCAACACGAACCAAACCTTAAACTCCTTGTGACTCTAGGAGTGGACCGAGTTCTAACCCAAACCACTCTCGGCCGAGAACAAGCCCAAACCGCAAACCCATTGTGTGCAACCCAAACCTTAAACCCAAGTCTTCGGCCGCAAGATCAAACCCAAACCGAACCAACCCAAGTCCTCGGCCACGAGCTCAAACCAAAACCGTAATCCTTATCTCTTTGCGCCTATATATACTAGCCATGCATGCTTCATTCACAACACAAAACCCTAGTTGATAAAGACAGCCGACGGCAGCAAATCCTCCATCCCCTCGACCGCAAACAGCCCCCTTTGCACTCCCTTTTGATCGCAAGCAGTCTTCCCTTTCAGTCCCTTTCAGTCTCGGTCGCGACAAGCAGAACTGCTCATCTCATTCGGTCGTGATTTTGCTTGAACAGCCGAATCATTCTTGTCCAAGTCTCGGCTTACTTACCTAGTTATTAAAGGTTAGGATTTATCTTTTGATTACAAGATCATATTCGGATATATGTGCTTGAATGAAGTGATTGGTTTGTTTTCGGATTATATGTGTTTGAATCGGCTGATTTATCATTGTTACATGCATGATTGTTTTCGGAACTTATAAGTTTGCCAAGTATGTTTTGTTTATAAAAACTAGAGGTGTGGATTAGGGTTTGCATGGATATGTTATAGGTATTGATCTATGATTAGAAAATCAGTTCTTGATCGCCTAGGTTAATGATATGGACGGTTTATGCGAATCTATGATAACAATATGCTGAAACAGGTTGCTGAGTAATAGTTACAGCCGACTTCATCTGGCTGTAACTCGGTCATTAGTTGTCGAAAAACGGATTTTCTGATGTCTAGAACGTAGAGATTTGAATAGCGAATCTAATGGCGCTGGATTCATATTTTTCTGAAGTCGTTTGATATTTTTAAATGGCCAAATAAGTTCAGTAACTAAAGCTGTGAAAATCCAGAAATTTTGTTAGTTGTTTATCAAGTTGGATTTTATAATCAGTAGGGAGTCGAGTCATGAATTTTGTACAGCAACTAGGTATGGAAATTTACGGGCAACTCCAACTGGAATTTTGTTAATTGAATGATCAGTGATTTTTAAATAAATTCTTCCGTGGACTGCAGTCAGAAAGCGACGAATCTGACTGCAGCCTAGTATATTAATATTTGTGGTTAATTGGTAAAGATTTAGGACTTGGAAAATTTATATAAATTTCTACATTATAAATGTCACCTGCTGTAAAATAATTGGAATTTTTGGAACGTTGGAACTATTTTATAAAAAGCCTAGAAAACAGCTGAATTATGAGTATTAAGCTGAAATTTGATAACTTGTGATTGTGTGCACCAAAGTGTTGCATGGATTGGATTATGTTCATGATAAATTGTTTTGATTACTATGATCATATGAGGATACTTGCATGCATGTTTGAGTGTTAGGTATGTTGTTTGTGTGTATCATTTTGTGCGTAAATTAAGTGTAGAATCTGTAATGGTGTGTTCACACACTGACCTTAAATCAATTGGTTTGTTAGGACGCAATTAGCGGTCCCATCCCTTACAACTTCTTTGCTACACTAACCGAGCAACTAAAGGTGAGTTCACGGCCCCTAACTTTATCCGGTTTTTAAACAACAGGGGGAGAAACATGTATACACTCTTCAAACTCAATCTCTTTACGTTATACGAAATTAACGTCACATAACTATTCGGTAACTAAGTTGATGTTAATGTAATGTTATGGTCACTAAGCAGCTATATCACTTAAGTCCTCGTCAATCTCTCGGATCGTTAGTATTGAGTTTTAATAGCGGGGGAATTATAAGTAGTACTACTGGGCCCGACAAGCCCCATCCGAGCTAGTCGCGCTAGCCGACCGGGTATGGTCAACGGGTGAATAATTTGGCCTAACTTCGCCATGGTCAGTGATAGGCCTGGCAACACGGAGGCACAACAGTCAGCTTCGATCGCGAACTCTTACGTGACATAACTTTAGGCTAGCTACCTATATATGTTAACATTGAACTTAATTACGGAACAACTATATTATCCCGGGTTGAGGATAATGGAAATAACAACTATATTATCCCGGGTTGAGGATAATGGAAACAACAACTATATTATTCCGGGTTGAGGATAATGGAAATAACAACTTATTATTCCGGGTTTGGAATAATGGAACTAAATCGTTATCCCGGGTTAGGGAAAACGGGGGGAAACAAACTCATAACCGAACAAACGAATTTATGAAAACCTGTGAACTCACTCATCTTTAATGTTGACACTTGTTTCTTTACATGTTTCTCAGGACGCTAGGAGCTCTAGGTGCACTCACATGCATTGAACAAGACATCTTTTATCGAGTCTCATTTACAAATATTGTTTTGGGGTTTTTCATTTGTTTTGGCGTTTGTGTTGGCGCCCGCTTCACTACTTATTTTATGCTTTCGCGCAACTTTAAAAACTAATTCTTCCGCTAAATATTGGTAACTAATTAAGACAATATAAAATCTACGACAAATGATTTTAGAAAACGTATTATCAAATCATATAAAGTCGTTCGACGTACTAGTGTTTCAGATTCTGGTTTGTTCACACGCCTCGCGGTAAAACTCCGCAAGTGGAAATTGGGGTGTGACAATATATATATATATATTAGGTTTTCTAACTACTTAGATAAAAATAACTAATTAGTAATTGTGTTTTATGATAATAAATGAATTAATTTTAAATTTTTTCTTAGATCGTAACTGATCACTTAATCTTATATAAAAAACTACTTAATGTTAGTATCTATGAACCCTAATTTAGGTGTGTTTTCGGATGAATTGTAATATATTAGACTTGTTTGATTGTGTTCACTAATGTTAAATTGTGTTTGTTTATATTTGTTCAATTACGTTCATTTGTGTTAGTTTATGTTTGTTCAGTCATGTTAATTTATGTTTGTTTATGTTTATATGTTAATTTATGTTTGTTTATATTTATTCAAATATGTTTAATATTTTGCTTAAGTTCGTTTGTGTTCGTTTAGGCGTTAAACGAACGAACATAAACGAACATGAACATGCCTGATTTCTTAATAAACGAACACGAACAAAAAAATGTGTTCGATTATATGTTCGTGTTCGTGTTTGTGTTCGGTTAAAGTTAAATGAAGGAACACGAACATGCATATGTCCGTGTTCATTCGGTTCATTTACAGGCCTACCTTGAGGAGTACATGATTTCCAACATTAAATTCCAAAGGTTTACGTCTCTTGTTGTCACACCCCAACCGATGGCGGAAACATCAGGATGAGACGAACAAATTGCTCAAAACGTTATAATAATACTTTGCGACAATATTTAATAATTCAAAATTTTCTTGATGCTAAATTTAGGTTACAATGGTTCAAAAAAGGGAAAATACAACAAGTACCAAATGACAATACAACATGGAACAAAATACATTAAGTTAAAACTAGATGTGTATCTAATCCACCCTAACATGTTTCTTCAACGGCATCAACTTAGTTTCCTGCAACATGTTAAAATAATATATATATATATATATATATATATATATATATATATCAACAAAAGTTAGCGAGCATACAAGTTTGTTACATAGCATAATAGTGATAAAATTGTCTCTTATCCAACATGGTTATCATGGCATATATTCGTTACGGCATACTAAACATGTGATTCTTATATATCAATCAAAAGTCTAACGCAATCGTGTTTACCCAAATCATCGAAACAAAAGGGGTTTAATATAGTTTACTTAACAAAACCACAAGTTTACGGGCGGTGCGTTAATCCTATAGCGCTATATTTGTTAAGGTAGGCTAGCAAAGTTAATGAGCATATAATACAAGTCTAACATATCATGTGATAATCAAGCATATGGATAAGTATCATGTTAATAACGGATAGAGTAAATTGTGTAAACGAGTTTTATAGTGATTTGTGATTTTGTACATGTTGCACCCAAAGTGTTGAAAATAGAAAATGGGATCGAGTATACTCACGGTTTTGCAAAGATTTTCCTTTGTTATTCCGTAAAGGTTGGAGATGGAACACCGAGATTACCCTACATGGGGTAAACGAAGGTGTGTGAGTTATAGAATGATAATGGAGAACTTGGAAGTTGGAAAGTATAGTATGACAAAGTATATATATACAAGAAAGTAGTCACCTAGGTTTAGCACCGTTTTTGACACTATGAGAACCCATAAGGGTTAGTATGATTTCATAGGTGTAATACCTACTAGAATCGTAACGAGGAACTAAACACTTGGTGATTAAACTTAATAACTTGACAAATAACTATTTGGTTAACGTCAAGGGTTTGATTTTAGGTATTTTATATGGATTATCATATAGATATAACTCAAGTAGGAGGTAGGGGGATTAAACCATCCATTTAAGACCTCGATAGATTCATGTAAGTCAAGCATGGGTAGGAGGATCAAACCATCCATTTAAGACCTCTTTAGGTTTTCACCGCTACACATATTGCCATAGGCAACAAGGAGGGTCATGAACATGTATAATAAAGAAATGAAATAGAACATAACTAATCTAAGAAACATCAAGTAATGGTGGACTTTCAAGTAGGATAGCCCAAGCTAACCTTAGTCACATAAACATCAAGCTTCAAGCTTGTTCACTACTTGATGGTAAAAAAAACTTAAACAAAACATAATATTTGTGAGGATAAACCTCTAATTTTGAATGTCTCAGCCTTGTTTTTAAGCCCAACTAACCATTCAATTTGATTATGAGCATTGGGACATAGGTTTGAGATGAGAGAACTCAAGTTTAGTTAAGTTTAACAAAGTTTAAAATCAAAACAGAAAGTTCAGTCCACTTTGGAGCCTTTTTGGTGAAGTTCCAGGTCTGGATTTTCCATGAAAACCCGTGGAATCATACCTAAGGTTGTTCCAAGTGATTAGAAAGAAGAATCAAAGAAAAAGATTAAGAAATGAGGAAGTTATGCTCACTTTAATGAGTTGGTATGAATCTGCCAAGAACTTAGAATTTGTGGATGATTTGGAGTGTTTTGAGAGAGAGTAAGTGTTTGGAAAGTGAAAATGAAAGAGTGGAGGCTCATATTTATAATGGGGGTGATTAGGGTTTGATTTAAATGAGTTAGGAGGTGAGTGGTGGTGAAAAAGGTGGTTAAAAAGCAATAAATCCCGTAGCTGTCAACAAACCTGCATGGTCATGCGGATTCAGATGCATGGTCATGTGGATCACAACTTGCATGGTCATGCAATGTCAAGTGCATGGTCATGCAATGTCAAGTGCAGGTATGCGAACAGCTTCATGGTCATGCAATGCAAGTGCATCACAGCTGCATGGTCATGCAATGTCAAGTGCAGATGCTGCGAAATGAAATTTCAAGAAACTTTCCAAAATTTACAATTTGACCCCTAGAGTTTGATTATCATTTTGTGCTAGAAACTCGTTATTAAGCAAGTTTTTGGGTGTTTAAAGTGTAACAAAGTATAGTATAAGCGTATGCAAGTATAACTTGAGTATCGAGAATGTACGTATGATTGTATGCACGTATAATAAGTATCAAATGTGTATAAAAGTTGAATTGTAAGCATAACAAGTGCTTATAAAAGATGAGTTTCATTACGATCAAAGTCTCGGATTACAAGGTTGAAATTGAAAGACGTACACGATACTAGATACAAGTTTCCATAAATAGAATTTCAAATACACTTTCTAAGTAAGGAAAGTTACAAAAAGAGAGGCTTACATTTGTCAGCGTAACTCTTTTGTCTACTTCTAGCCTTGATTAGGTTGTCATGAATCTGCAAGATCTTGTCCGTTGTCTCTTGTATGAGCTCGGGACCGGTTGTGACAACCGGTAATTTTTGGCTTTTGATTACGCGATTAACAAACGTCTAAGGCGAAATAGTGTTTAAGACATGTATTAACTTAATTAGGCTTTTGAAACGGCTAGGAACGCCTATTTAACTTTAAGTGCACTTATGGTGATTTTCAGGAAAACTGCTGAACGATAAGCGACAACGAACTAACACCGGACAAAATACTGACAAGGCCGACAAATACAAATTTATACGTATAATTATGCATACGAACTTGGTTTTGCGAATTTACGGTGCTTCGAATGGCACAAAACGCTTACGTGTACAAAAACGCGACTGTAGGAACGCACCGGCAACGAAACGAAGATCTTAGAGACGTGTATCGCATTCAAAATGGAAATATTATGAAAAATTTATCTTCATAATCGAATTTTAGTACACACAGTCAAAAGCGGATCGAAAAATGGATTAGAAATGACCTCCGAGGCAAATTTCACGATTTTAACGCAATCGACGAACAAACATGTCAAACGACGACTACGACGCTATTTTACATAGCTTTGACCCTAAAACTTAGTTATATGACACTATACAACATTCGGGTGTGAAAACAGGCTTGAAAACGGTCAGGCCGCTCAAAAACGCTAGGATCGTGCCCGTGGGCCTTAGGCCCAAACTCTCAAAACCCTAACTATAAATAGATAAACACACACACACTAAAACACCATTTTTCACCACTCACTCTCTCTCTTCACTCCATTCTCTCTCACCAGCTTTCTCTCTCTAGATATTCCGGTGACCGGACTCCGGCCGGCACCGGCGAACCACGACGGTCGGCCACCATGTACGGTGGTCCGGCGACGGCGAAGGTGGCGGCGGCGCCGCCCCGACCGCGGCGGAGGACGTTTTTTCGCGGCGGACTTGCGGTCAACCCCCCCTAAAGTGCACCTCCCTAACCTATTTTTGGGGTCTGTTTTTCCATACGAGCAGCTACGGTGGTGGTATCAAATGAAGGAAATCCGGATTGTATATTTTAAACGTTTCGGGAATTCAAAACTATATAAAGTTAATATAATTACTTATATTTGTTTCCAAAGACTACACCAAGTATTTGGATAATAAAAAACTTAATATGTATGTATACATAATTAGACGACGTTTTATAACTTATAAAACGGGATTAATACATTCCGACAAAAACGAGTTACTGGATAACAAAACCCGAATGCTTACTTCAAACATCGGATTATTTCTATAAAATAAATATAAGGTTTATATTTATCTCAAACATCGACGATTCGGACACTTTTAATTAAATAAATATAATGTTGTATATATATTACAAACGACGGATTATTTTGTAAAACAAATATAATGTTTACATTTATTGATGATTCGGATGCTTTTACTTATAAGAACATAATAGTTTATATTATGTAAAACGCCAACGATTCAGAGATTTCATAAAATAAATATAACTATTTATATTTACTTCCGACCCCTAAACAAGAACGGCACTTTATTACAAGAGTATAACAAGCGTCGATCATGTGATTTTTATTAATTTTCAAACGAGACGCAAGACACCTATTTCGGACACGTAACGTTTTACGTATATCAAAATATATACATGTATGCATATATATACTTACGTCTACGAAGATTTTGATGAGTCGCGACATTATTTCCTCTACGTATTTCTATACGAAAACTAACAGACTCATAAGTATATTTATATTAAATATATAAATATATATATTCATTCGAAAACTAAGTCACTATTCCAGACTTAGTTCTATCCTGTTTATAAATGGGATTAAATAACCAAAGATCGGTTATTCTAAGTCAAGATAATAATACTCTCTAGGATCGTTGTTAACGATTCGGTAGAGCTCGGACACGTAGTTTAACTACGTTGTCTTATTAGAATCTTATAAGCTCGATTTCTTAATAGGAATGCTATAGTTGCACGCTAGCGAGTTCACGTTCTTGGAACGACACTACGGAATCACACTTAGCTAGCTTTGCACACGGATATCAAGGTGAGTTCATAACCCCCACTTTTCATGGTTTTACATTTTCTTAAATGTTTTTGGGGGTGGAAAGACATGCAAGTTTTGACAAAGTACACAAATTTTCGAGAAACAAAAGGATTCATATTCTAAACCATGTTACGAAAGGATTTCAATTAACTCAAATGGTTTACGAAAGGTTTATACTCTATATACCGGTTTTACAAAACACACGCGTATTTTCAGAACGTGCATGAGTTTCATGGCTAGAGACGGGAATGTCCTAGCTACAACGGGACTGGATTGTCCTACATACAACTAAGGGGACTGGTTGGTCCTGCTTACAGACTCAAATGGGCTAGGCCATTCTCATTTGTGCGAGGCACAAAGAAACTAGTGGGCTAGGCCCACACATGCTCGTCCGAGGCACGAAGACACAAGGACTGGTTTGTCCTACATACAAATAAGAGGACTGGTTGGTCCTGCTTATAGACACAAGGACTGGATTGTCCACTACTCAACACTAAGGGCCGTAGGGTCGCTTAAAACTGTATAGTGAAGTCCTCGCTACATACTAGAACTATGACCGCCTGCTAGTCTACCGTCTTGAGTAAACGGTTTGGCGAGGCACTTACTAGCTTGGGTGGATTATAGGCTCATGCGGTGCATGTTGTCTTTGTCATACGCGGACATCGACGGTTATTCAAACATTACAAAAACAAGGTTTTCAATTAACATGCCGAGAAAAATGGTTTTATTATGTTTTCTCAACAATATTTAAACCGGTTATCAAAAAGATTTGTTCTAAATCTTTTTCAGACAAACTATAAACTCGCTCAACTTTATGTTGATTTTTCGCATGTTTCTTTATCAGGTTACATATACAAACATGGCACGGTTGGAATAGGAGAACACATTTGGAACTCGAGTACTTAGCGGTGTTCGCTTTCTAGAAGTCTTAGCATTAAACACTTCCGCTGTGCAATGAAGATACTAGTCTGTTTCACGCCCGACTATGATGTATCGATTTATTGGGGTGTGACAGATTGGTATTAGAGCTATAGGTTTCAGCGAATTAGGTTTCTTTAGAGATACCTAGGCTTTAACCTCACTTCCCTTGGGGACTCAGCTTATTAAGACTTGAAAACAATAGAACGCCTAGAACACATACATGGGTTCCAACCGTGGCCGAAAACAATGATTCAACGTATTGACTTATAAACGTGCATTAGTGTTGTGTCTTATACACGTTACATGAAACGATCACATAGGCTAAGCAAAACTTGAAAGTTTTGAAAACACACACTTAAGACCTTCGGTTAATGTATGACAGAAAATTCATTAAAGGCCATTTCATAGGAGTTGTGACTATTAGCTCGGGCAAACAACTTTATTTATGTCATCTATGCTATTCTACTAACCCGAGCAAGTAACCTACGAAAAACAGAATGCTGAAGCGCATTAAAACATGAAACTTAGCGTATATATCACGGATGTAGAAATACAAACCGCACGAATTACGAGGCAAGGCCTTAGGGAAAACATGAACGAACAATTTCAACAACGATGCAAATCCGTCAGCGGAATGACTGTCGTCAGAATTCAGCTATTGTCACATAGCCCTGCAAGCAGGGTGAAACACGCCATGGTACGTCCAAACAAGGACTTCACGAACTAATGGAAATCATGATTATGGGCATCATAACAGAAAACACAAGTCCTCACGTCTCCCCACTCTCCTAACGATGACTACGCCAAGATTGGCATCTTGTGGTGATGTCACATAACACCATGTCATTGCACGGAATTCGAGGTAAGTCTTAAATTTTTTGTTGTATATTCTAATTTTTGCATATAGTGAGTAGATTTTTGCACTCTACTCCTCCTAATGGTCATCGCATTGCGAGAATTCATTTCATGACTAGTGAACACCCTATTTACAGTTTCTTGACCAATTCATACGTTATGCATGCATTGTTTGTTACGCATGTGGTTAACCTGATTCGTGGGAACCATCAGGGCTCCACACCAAAGGGTTTTTCTATTAATATTTCAATTATTGTTTTCGCTATACCGATTATTGCATTGAAACCTTGATGACCTACATTATTGCAAGAGTTAACTCATTGATACCGAGTCAACGAGATTCCTTGAAGTACCTTTCTTGAAAAGTTACGTACATGGTTTTCATGTGGCCATATTGAAATTTCCTTGGTAATACATAGATCGTTGTTGGTCGATACCTAAATCAAGTTTAGTTGGCTAAACTTGCTCATTGCATATATTCAATTCAAGGATTTCATATGATGGATTGGGCATCATATTCAAAGTAATATCAACAAGTATTTCATTTATTTCGAACCATAGTAGACTTGTTTGATCTTAACTCCACTAAATCGTTTGTTGTTTATGACACCTTGTGGTGGCGTTTTCATTAATTTGAAGTTTGTGCTGACTTCATTTACACACTTCACATACGGATTTAATTATTTGTTATTTATTTATTATTGAATCCACTGTGTTGATTCGTTATCTTGAAAACATTCTTAATACAATCGTGTATTAAGAAAATGGTACACAAATTCATGGCCTATTTCAGTGTACCTCTAATGGTCCTTTCAACACATTGGCATATTTGATGACATTCGTTCGTATTTTGTCATCAATCGAAATTTCTATGAAATTCATTCGGAATAAACGTTTGACTTTACTTCATTGAACCTTCTATCTTAATGCAAAACACGGTGATGCTTGTTCGGTCACCGCCATTATTGAACTATTTCATTCACTACGACACCTTGTGGCGTCGGTATAAATTTGTAGCTTGTGCTAATCATGATCAATCGTTTAATCCAAAACTAGATATACTTTTCGTTTAACTTATCATCCAAATAGTCTTAAGGCAACTATGTATTACGACGATGATACACCAGGATCGGTTGCATTTCGGTGTATCCTTGCAATTCGATAATATCAACACAGATTTTGTTTCATTTAATGGTCGATAGTTGACAATTCATTTTCATGGTCCTATTCTATTTGAGCTTGTTGATTCTAAGTTCCAATCATACAATAAATAACATAAGCTACTATTGATAGTACGTCTATCATTTCTAGAGTTAATTTGCATATTGTGATAGTCCATTTGCAATCTGATTGGTTGACTTTTTCTTTTCTTGGAATCCAGTAAACTTAGTCACATTAGTGACTGTATCATAACACCTCGTTCACTTGGCATCAATTCAGAAAACAAATACAGTTAACTTGTTGAGTTCTTATTGTTGTAGTAAGTCATCGTACTCATACACACGGACAAGTCTTGATTCATTCATGTCGTCAACTACATCGGTATTATTCATTCTTACTGGTGCATGACAAAACTTTAAGAAGATAACAAAGTCTAAATTTCGAGGACGAAATTTCTGTAACAGGGGGAGAATGTGACAACCGGTACTTTTCGGTTTTTAATTACGTGATTAAAAAAGTCTAAGGCGATAATAAATAGTGTTTAAGAACGTATTAACTTAATTAGGCTTTTGAAATGCCTAGGAACACCTATTTAACTTTACCGTCGCGTATGGTGATTTTCGGGAAAACTTGCTGAACGTAAGTGACAACGAACTGACACCGGACAAAATACTGACAAGGCCGACAAATAAAATTTATACGTATAAATTATGCATACGAACATGGTTTGGCGAATTTACGGTTCGAATGGCACAAAACGCTTACGTGTACGAAAAACACGACTATAGGAACGCACCGACAACGAAACGAAGACCTCAGACACGTTTATCGCATTCAAAATGGAAATATTATGAAAAATTTATCTTCGTAATCGAATTTTAGTACACACAGTCGAAATCAGATCAAAAAACGGATTAGAAATGACCTCCGAGGCAAATTTCACCGATTTTAACGCAATCGACGAACAAACACGTCAAACGACGACTATGACGCCATTTTACATAGCTTTGACCCTAAAACTTAGTTGTACGACACTATACAACGTTTGGGTGCGAAAACGGGCTTCAGAAACACGACCGGACGGCTCAAAAACGCTAGGAACGGGCTCGTGGGCCTTAGGCCCAAACTCTCAAAATCCTAACTATAAATAAATAAACACACACTAAAATACCATTTTTCACACACTCACTCTCTCTCTTCACTCCATTCTCTCTTACAAGCTTTCTCTCTCTAGATATTCCGGTGACCGGACTCCGGCCTGCACCGGCGATCCACGACGGCCGGCCACCATGCACGGTGGTCCGGCGCCGCCGTCGATGGCGGCGGAGGACTTTTTTTTTCACGGCAGACTTGCGGTGAACCCCCCCTAAAGTGCACCTCCTGAACCTATTTTTGGGGTCAGTTTTTTCATACGAGCAGCTATGGTGGCGGTATCAAGTCCAACAGTGTCGGATTTTCCGGTAAACACTCATAACCACGTGCTTCTTCTTCTTTTTTAGATCTATCAAGATCTTTGTCAAATCCAGCCATTCTTGTTGTTCACGTGATGTTTTAGGCTAAGATGGAGGCGAGGGAGAGATGATGGAGGTCTGTGGTGGCTGACGACAGTGTACAGCCGCCGGAGATACGGCGGCAGGTGTGGATGAACGGTGTCAGGCCGTTTTACCGGCCGCCGACGCAGCAGGAAAGGGGTTTTGGGCTCGGGATATTTCGTTTCGGGTTGGGTTGTGGTGGCCGGCGACGGCCGGTGACGGTTATAACCGGTCCGACGGTAATAGTTGTGGTTACGGTGTGGTGAGGTCATATTCCGGTTCAAGCTCGAGTTCCGGTTCAGTTGTGATTCGAGTCCCAGTTAACTCAGTTGCGGTAACCCGGTTCAACTCAGTTTGACTTGGTCAAACCGAGTCAACTCAGTCAACTAAAATCAAATCTGGTCAAACATGGTCAAACGCGGTCAAACGTTCAACTCGGGTCAAACCCGATCGACACGCGACTCGGTAAAGTTTAACGACACAAGTTATATTATTTTATTTTATATGATATTACTTTATGCGTAACCGGGCTCAAATCGAACCAAATAGCTTAACGACGAATATATCCGAATGAATTATAAACATTTCTTGAAAAGTGCAGCGGATTTTGTATATGAATTGAGTAATGGATAGTCAAAAACCGAACAGACATTGTACATAACATACATATGTATATATAAATATTTATATCGATTGGTATTCGACGAAAATTATGTTAAAACATGACAAAAGGCGATATATACATATTGTTGGATAGATACTTGTTGTGTTTTGAAAATTATAACGACAACTTGAGTTGTCGGGTTATTCCAAAAACAAAGGAAACTTTGTCCGATTTTCATTAGAATATAAGTTTATATTCTATACTTAGTATTTTAAAACCAACGGAAACGCATCGGGAACTCAAAAGTTATACATACATATGTATATATAAATATTTATATCGATTGGTATTCGACGAAAATTATGTTAAAACATGACAAAAGGCGATATATACATAAACTCTGTCCGATTTTCATTAGAATATAAGTTTATATTCTATACTTAGTATTTTAAAACCAGCGGAAACGCATCGGGAACTCAAAAGTTATACATAATAAATATATTATATTATGTTATATTTATTTCAAATGACGGAAATTCGGGTCGTATATTTTAAACGTTTTGGGAATTCAAAACGTATATAAAGTTAATATAATTACTTATATTTGTTTCCAACAACTACACCAAGTATTTGGATAATAAAAAAAACTTAATATGTATGTATACATAATTAGACGACATTTTATAACTTATAAAACGGGATTAATACATTCCGACAAAAACGAGAGTTACTCGATAACAAAACCCGAATGCTTACTTCAAACATCGGATTATTTCTATAAAATAAATATAAGGTTTATATTTATCTCAAGCATCGACGATTCAGACACTTTTAATTAAATAAATATAATGTTGTATATATATATATCAAACGACGGATTATTTTGTAAAAGAAATATAATGTTTATATTTATTGATGATTCGGATGCTTTTACTTATAGAACATAATAGTTTATATTATGTAAAATGCCAACGATTCGAAGATTTCATAAAATAAATATAACTATTTATATTTACTTCCGACCCCTAAACAAGAACGGCACTTTATTACAAGAGTATAACAAGCGTCGAGCATGTGATTTTTAAAATTTCAAACGAGACGCAAGACACCTATTTCGGACACGTAACGTTTTACATATGTTAAAATATATACATGTATGCATATATATACTTACGTCTACGAAGATTTTGACGAGTCGCGACATTGTTTCCTCTACGTATTTCTATACGAAAACTAACACGACTCATAAGTATATTTATATTAAATATATAAAAACACACACACACACACACACACACATATATATATATATATATATATATATATATATATATATATATATATTCATCCGGAAACTAAGTCACTATTCCAGACTTAGTTCTATCCCGTTTATAAATGGGATCAAATAACCATAGATCGGTTATTCTAAGTCAAGATAATAACACTTTCTAGGATTGTTGTTAACGAGTCGGTAGAGCTCAGACATGTTGTTTAACTACGTTGTCTTATTAGAATCTTATAAGCTCGATTTCTTAATAGGAATGCTATAGTTGCACGCTAGCGAGTTCACGTTCTTGGAACGACACTACGGAATCACACTTAGCTAGCTTTGCACACGGATATCAAAGTGAGTTCATAACCCCCACTTTTCATGGTTTTACATTTTCTTAAATGTTTTCGGGGGTGGAAAGACATGCAAGTTTTGACAAAGTACACAATTTTTCGAGAACCAATAAGATTCATATTCTAAACCATGTTACGAAAGGATTTCAATTAACTCAAATGGTTTACGAAAGGTTTATACTCTATATACCGGTTTTACAAAACACACGCGTATTTTCAGAATGTGCATGAGTTTCATGGCTACATACGGGAATGTCATAGCTACAACGGGACTGGATTGTCCTACATACAACTAAGGAGACTGGTTGGTCCTGTTTATAGACTCAAATGGGCTAGGCCATTCTCATTTGTGCAAGGCACAAAGAAACTAGTCGGCTAGGCCCACACATGCTCGTGCGAGGCATGAAGACACAAGGACTGGTTTGTCCTACATACAAATAAGAGGACTGGTTGGTCCTGCTTTTAGACACAAGGACTGGATTGTCCACTACTCAACACTAAAGGCCGTAGGGTCGCTTAAAACTGTACAGTGAAGTCCTCGCTACATACTAGAACTATAACCGCCTGCTAGTCTACCGTCTTAGTAAACGGTTTGGCGAGGCACTTACTAGCTTGGGTGGATTATAGGCTCATGCGGGCATGTTGTCTTTGTCATACGCGGACATCAACGGTTATTCAAACATTACAAAAACAAGGTTTTCAATTAACATGCTGAGAAAAATGGTTTTATTATGTTTTCTCAACAGTATTTAAACCGATTATCAAAAAGATTTATTTTAAATCTTTTTCAAACAAACTATGAACTCGCTCAACTTTATGTTGATTTTTTGCATGTTTCTTTCTCATGTTACATATGCAACATTGGCTTGGTTGGGAATAGGAGAACCCATTTGGAACTCGAGTACTTAGCAGCGTTCACTTTCTAGAAGTCTTAGCATTAAACACTTCCGTTGTGCAATAAAGATACCAGTCAGATCACGTCCGGCTATGATGTAATCGATTTATCGGGTTGTGACCGGTGATTTGAGCTTCTCCGATCTCGGGCCATCAAATAGGTGAACGACACTTACGACCATACAGTGCTTCGAAAGGTACCATTTGAATACTAGCGTGATAACTGTTATTTTACGAGAATTCTAACAAAGGTAAGTGTGAATACTAGTTGCCACCAAAATCGATTATGCAAGAACAAAGCATATCCTTAAGGGTTTGGATAGTAGCTCGGTTTGACCGTCAGATTGAGGATGAAAAGCGGTACTAAGGTTAAGATACGTACCAAGAGCTTTTTGAAAAGTTTGCCAGAGACGCGAAGTAAAACGACCATCACGATCAGAAAATGATGTCAATGGGGATACCATGATGACAAATGACTTCATCCGTGTAGATACGAGCAAACTTCTCGACTTTGTAATCTTCACGAATGGGGAGAAAATGAGCGGATTTGGTCAAACGGTCAATGATAACCCAAATACTATTGTGACCAGAAGAAGAACGAGGAAGTTTGGTGAAGAAATCCATAGCTGTACTCTCCCATTTCCAGATAGGAAATTCTGGTTGTTCGGGTAAGCAAGAGGGACGTTGATGTTCGTCTTTCACCTTGGAACAAGTGAGACACTTTGAGACATAGAGAGCTTCTTCATGCTAGGCCACCAATACGATGTAGGAAGGTCTTGGTACATCTTGTCGGCGCCATGATTAATAGATATCAGGATTTGTGAGCTTCTTTCATCAAGAAGTCACGGAGGTTGCCACATTTTGGAATCCAAGCGCGATTGATGTAGTAAAGGATACCATCAGGTTTGGATACGAGTTGATCTTCAGCACCATAATTCATCTTGTTATGCACGTTATTCTCGTTGATGGATGAGTGTTGTGCTTCACGAATTCGATCTCGAAGGTTACTAAGGATTTGGAAGCAATTGATACTCTTCGCATGAGTTTTACGACTAAATGCGTCGACCACAATATTCGCTTTACCAGGGTGGTAGCGAATCTCGCAGTCGTAACCATTGAGCAACTCTACCCATCGACATTGACGTATGTTGAGCTCTTTTTGGTTAAAGATGTGCTGAAGGCTCTTATGGTGGGTGAAGACCACACACTTAGTACCATAAAGGTAGTGTCGCCATATCTTTAATGCAAAAACAACTGCACCAAGTTCAAGGTCGTGAATAGTGTAGTTCTTCTCATGTATTTTGAGTTGTCTCGAAGCGTAAGAGATAACCTTGTCTCGTTGCATAAGGACACAACCAAAACCTTGGTTAGATGCATCGCAATACCCAACGAAATCGTCGTTACCATTGGGAAGAGCTAGAATAGGAGCATTGCAAATCATGTCCTTGAGCGTTTGGAAAGACTCCACTTGTTCAGAACCCCAAACAAAAGGTTCACCTTTTTGAGTTAAAGCGGTGAGAGGAACGACAATTTTCGAGAAGTTGGAGAAGAATCAACGATAATATCCCGCTAATCCAGGGAACGAACGAATTTCAGACGGAGATTTAGGTGCAATCCAGTTCTTGACGGCTTCGATTTTCGCAGGATCCACGTGTATGCCTTTCTTTCACAACGTGTCCGAGAAATTGAACTTTTGTTAGCCAAAATTCACACTTGGAGAATTTGGCATACAATTGTTCTCTACCTAGAAGTTCGAGGATAAGATGCAAGTGTTGCTCGTGTTCGTCTTGCGTTTTGGAGTAGATAAGGATACGTCTATAAAACGATCAAAAATCATCAAATATAACTTACACACACGTTCATCAAATCCATGAAGACCGCGGTGCATTAGTTAGACCGAAAGGCATGATTACAAACTCGTAGTGACCGTATCTAGTACGAAAGGCGGTTTTTGGGATATCCTATTCGAGGAATCGAAGTTGATGATAACCAGAACGAAGATCGATTTTGGAGAAACTAGTCGCGCCTTGAAGCTGAAAGAAGATATCATCAATGCGAGGAGTGGATAACGGTTCTTGATAGTGAGTTTGTTGAATTCACGATAATCGATACACATACGAAAAGAACCATCCTTCTTCTTGACAAAGAGGACTGGAGCACCCCAAGTAGAAGTACCAAGGCGTATAAACCTTTCTCAAGTAATTCTTGAAGTTGACTTGATAGCTCTTGCATTTTCGAGGGTGCGAGACGATACGAGGATTTAGCATCAGGCGTAGCTCCAGGAATGAGATCAATGCGAAAGTCAATGGATCAAGGAAGAGGAGGAGGACTAGGTAAGTCTTCGGGGAACACGTCAGGAAAGTCACGAACAACAGGAACATCACCCACGCCCTTTCCTTTGTCCTTCTTTTCCACAATGTGGGCAAGAAAAGCAAAGTACTCTTTCCGTAATTATTTGTTCGCTTGAGTACACGAAATAAGTCTGAGACCTTTAGAAGGTTTTCTCACCATAGACGTGTAACGAATCACCATGTAACGCCCTGTTTTTTCATACTTTCCATATTTAGAAAGCCAGCTTTGTAATTCTATTTTTGGAAACTTGTAATCTGTATTCGTTGTTTCATTGTAATCATTGCAAAATCCGAGACTTGGATCATAATGAAATTCATATTCTTTTACAATTTATACTTTACACATTCATGCACCATACATATGATACTTGACTCGTTATTCTTGGAAACGTGTGATAAACTTACCAATACGTGACGTACATGCATTTATACAATACTTATACACGACTATTATACGTAATCATGCTCGTTGATACTTGAACTAATTTTGAAATATGCCTCTTATACTTGAAATCCTTAAAATAGTTCAAAAACACTTAATGCATAACATTTGGACAAGGCCCTAACCAACAAAATCAAAAAATAAAAATAAAAATTAGTATTTTTTGCCCGAGCCTTGTGGACCGTATGGTCCCCCCCTTACGATCCATAAGGGGGTCTGCCGGGCAGAAACTTCAAACAGGCGCGAATATGCACGAATCCACACACCCTTTTCTCACCCAATGGCCTCCAAACCCCATTAAAACACCTTCCAACCAACCCTAATGCATCCCGTATAAATACCAAGCCTCTTCCAAGCATTTTTCACTTTGCAAACACTCTCTAATCACTCTCAAACACATCAAGTCAGCTGAAATGTCAAGAACTTGGCAGATTCGTCATACTTTGCAAAAGTGAGCATAACTTGCTCATTTCTTGGTCTTTTCCTTTGATTCTTCTTTGAAAACACTTGGATGAACCTTAGGTATGATCCCAGGGGTTTGCCATGGCAAATCCAGACCTGGGAATTCACTAAAAAGACTCCAAAGTGGACTGAACTTTCTGATGTACTTTGAACTTGTTTATAACTACTTGAACTTGAGTTTTCTCATACACATTCCTATTTCCTAATGCTCATAATCAGTTGTATGGTTAGTTGGCTTAAAAACAAGGGTATGACATTCAAAATCAGAAGATTTATCATCACAAACTTTCTGTTTTGTATGAGTTTTTAACTCACAAGTGGTGTCAAGTCTTGAACTTGAAGTTGTGTGACTACTTGGTTAGCTTGGGCTATCCTACATACAAGTCCACACATCACTTGATGTTTTACTTAGATTAGATGTTATTATTTCATTCTTGTTTATGTCCTTGACCCTCTTTGTTGTCTATGACAACTTGTGTAGTGGTGAACTTTACACGAGATTCTAAATGGATGGTTACACCTCCTACCTCATACATGACTTCTATGACATTTTTGATGGACTTATGATATAATGTGTATATATAACTTATAAATAATACTATTAACCGAACCCTTGATGATGAATAAATAGTTACTCGTCAAGCTACTAAGTTAGTTCACCAAAGTGTTTAGTTCCTCGTTGCGATTCTAATAGGTGTTAACCTATGAAATCATATAAACCCTAATGGGTTCTCATAGTGTCAAAACGAGTGCTAGACCTTAGTGATTATTTTTGTGTGTATTATTTTGTTATACTCTATTTCAATTCCGAATCTTCCATCAACGTCCAATACTCACACCTACGTTTCCTCTTGTAGGATAACTCGGTGTTCCACCAACAATCAACAACCCTTCACGGACTTGTCAAACGGAAAGCTTGCAAAATCGTGAGTATACTTAAACCCCCTTTTCCGTTTACCACTTTTGGGGTGTAACATTTAAACTATGCAAACTTACACTTAAACCTTATTCTTAATGCACAAACATTCCTTATACATGCTTGCATACTTGACTACTTGATACATTAAACTTGGGGTTATACGTTTTGTGCTAGACTTATCATTAACTTCGTACGAGCCTATCCTTGACATATATAGCGCTATAGGATTAACGCACCACCCGTATGCTTGAGGTTATGTTAAGAGCTTATTGCGTTTCACCTATTGGTTTATTAGTTAAACACATGCCAACTTTATTGTATTATCTTGTTTCAATAGCTTGCCATGTGGAATTGTTTAAACTCATTTTTATGCTATGTACATATGAAAATTAGTATACTCGCCTTTGCTTTTGCATTAAACTTTATTTTAAACATGTTACAGGTTGAAGATGAGGATTGTATGAAATCTAGTAGGGATGACTAGAAAACTCGCCCAAGAAATCACTAGATTGTATATCTATGATATGTTGAACTTGTCGTAATTGTCTTTTGTTCATTGTTATTTGAAATTCCATGTATTGTAATGACAATTTAAGTTATGAAATGAAAACGGTTTTGATTTAATTATTGTCACAAATAGCATTATGAGCAACGAGCAATCTATTTCGTCCCGCCTATCGGTTGGGGTGTGACACACCAGAAGGGAGGGGAAGACGGATAAAATTCTTCGAACAGACAACTTCGGCACGAACTCGTCTAAGCCAATCCATGCCTACTATGATATCAAAACTACCCAATTGCATGGGTATGAGATTGATTGAAAACTTATGATCGTTGAGATTCAAGGAACAGTTAGAAAGAACAGAATCAACAGTGATCGATATACCATTAACGACTTCGACATTAAACGATTTTGGCAACCTAGAGCGTCTACACTTAAGCAGTGGTTCGAATTCAACGGATACGAAACTTCTATCCGTGCCAGTATCAAATAAAAAAGAAGCATATACATCGTTAACATGGAACGTACCATTGATGACAAAAGCTCGTCTGCAAGGAGTTTGCTGTTGTCGTGCTTGGTTGTTGCGTTGGGGACAGACATTACTTAGGTGGTTTGGGTTGCCACATTTGTAGCAAGTGCGACCGTTGTTTGCGGCTGAGGGGTTTGGTTTTGGGTAGGTGGTTGGGTTTGGTTTCGTTGTGGGTTTTGGCCAGGCAGTGGGTGTTGAAGTACCCAAACCTATTGCACGTAGTGCAAAGGCGGCATGGTGGGGTAGTAGGGTGATGGTAGGTGTAAGTCACACATTTGTGAAGAGTCCTAGTGTAGCCTTGCCTGGCTGGCTCGGGGTTTTGGGTTAAGGTTAGTTGTGGACTTGTGGTTGTGGAGGGTTTGGCAGAGTAACAACCGCAAAATTTCGGTTTGAAGCCTTCCGCTTCCTACCGTTGGGTTTGGGGGTGGCTTGGATGGTTCGTCATCTGGTTCGGTGGTGGCTTGGTTAACCATTTTGGTAGGACCCTTTGTTTCTAAGGTTCCACTCAAAGTGTGGTTATTGTTAAACTTGGCGGTGAGGCGGTAGGTATCATGGAGGGTTTGGGGTTGAGCGGCCTCTACGTAGTTGGAAAATGAAAGAGGGAGGAATCGAATGTACTTTGCTATGGCCTTGTCGGTGGAATCGACTTGGCCAGGGTAAAGTATGCTTAGTTGCTTGAACCTAGTTGTGAGTCCATTGTTATCGCTCCCAACTTGCTTGATGTTCCAGAACTTGTTTTCGAGGTGTTGGAGCTCGTGGGGAGGTTAGAACTCGTCTTCCATGAGTTTCTTAAGCTCTTCCTAAGTAAGGGCATAAGTGGCTTCGTCACCACGCACGTTACATTCGGCGTTTCCACCAATCGAGTGCTCTCGATCGGAAAACGCCGGTGGCGTTGGTGGTGTGAAGGTGGTCAGGACACCCACTTTGGTAAAACGTGACTTTAATGGTATCGAACCACTGAAGCAGCTTCGTTGCTTCCTCTTCGCCAATGAATGGCATAGGGTTGCAGGAGTTGAACTGCTTGAACAAGAAGGTTGACTTAGATGGTGCGACTATCGAGTCAACCGACCCATTAGGGCAATCGGTATTGTTAGGGTTTGGTGTGGTTTTGGATCTAACTGACGATGTCAGGGATGAACTTGGCCATTTGCCTAGACATAAACCTCATTATTTCCTTCTTAGTCATTGAGTCGCCATTGGAAGCCGTCTGCGAACCTGGCTTCTTCGTGTTCGAGTTAGGTGATCCAGAAGTCTACAGTTTGAGAATAGGGGAAAAGAGATGAGACTTGATCATAATGTTATTTATAAAACGGAGTTTGTTAGTATGTAAGCACATAAGTATATCACATAGCACATAAGTTTCACATTGATTACAAAAGTATAACACGTATTTTCATGCATTATCACATATAACGACAATTGGAGTAGTAAATTTAGTTTGTTCACGATTATTAGTGTTGTTTTAGTTTACGAAAGGTGTGCGATTTGTGCATTCGACTTGAAATGATAAACGTATCAAAGTAAAACACATAATAATGGATAAACATAAAAGAGAGGCTTGATAAAATATTGGAGTGTTTCGGGTTTAGAAACTAAGATTATTCCAAAGTGATTCGAAAATCCTTTTGAATTAGGGAACCATGTTTCGGCCTAATGGATTATAATACTCTCACCGAGGAGAGGTTAACAGTATTTTACCCTTCCAGCTACTACATGTCCCCAAATTAAATGAAAATTCAAAACTTTGGTGAGATTGAAAATCGAGGAGTTGGACTAGTTATCAAGATGCGGGTTTCACCCCTAACTTGATAACATCGTACCCTAAATGTGGTTGATACTTACTACACGAGGAGCAAATTCTGACTCGTTAGTAAGATCCACAAGATTATGAATTGGAAGTTCTCCATCAAGATGTGGATATCACTCCTGACTTGACGGCGTAACTGGTGCGTGTCAACCGTTTTATGATTTTATTGATATTTTAAGTCCGTTTACGCACTAGTCAATATTTAAATTTATAAAACACGATATTGTACTAACACTAAACACACACTAGGGAAAGTGCACCCATCGCGAGCGTAGTATAGTGTTGGTAAGATACCGAGGTCGTCCAAGGACATAAGAACTTTTAATACCGGTTTAACGTCAACGTCTAATCGGTACAGTTTTTATAAAAGTTTTGAAAGATAAAAATAAACACAAAAATGTAAATAAATAGAAATACAAATAGACAAGATAGAATCACTTGGTTCTAACTCCTCTTTTATGTATCCTTTGATGATTTTTCGCACTTTCGGATTTTTAAGAGATTATCTTAGTTATAGTAGTAGGCACTTCCTTTGAAGGTGACGTTACCCTCGACCTAGTGGTTTGAGTCAGCAGGGATACAATCTTAAGAGATCAGAATATTTTGTAAGATAATTAAGCAAATTATTAATGCGAAAAGTAGTAGGCCCCTCCTTTGAAGGTGACGTTACCCTCGGCCAAGTGGTTTGAGTCGGTAGGGATACAATCCCAAGAGGTCGGTTTTATGTTTTAATAGTAGTTTACATATGAGGGGTTCAAGCTATTCGCACCCCCACCATCCAATACCATAGGGCATTGAAGGAGGTCCTAGTAAGCTTGAACCAAGTCCTCGCAGGATCTATACACTGAACGAGACAAGAACTTTATCAAACACCCTTCTAACCCCCTTCCAAGTAGTTAACACGCTTTATATAGACCGTAAAGAAACGAATGAGCAAATCAATGACATCATGAAGAAATGGTTAGGAAAATTCACTTTCAACATAAGAAACTAGTTAGTAAAGTCATGAATACAAACCCAATTAAAAAAAGCCGAATGATTTGAAATCAAAAGTAATACATAAAAGATTTGTCTTCACCAAGTGATGTAAGAGATTAACCAAGCATGGCCTTTGATTGACAAGAACTCTTACGATCAATCTTGAATCCCGAGACTACTACACACTCTAAAGATGAAAGATGGATGATGGTGGTGGGTGTTGGTTTTGTAGTGGTGGTGGAGTGGTGGCAAAGTGAGAGAGAAGTGGTTTGCCAAGGGATGCCTTTGAAGGGAACCAAGCACCCCTATTTATAGTCAGATCAGGGCCCCGGCCCCGTGCCCACTGGGCACGGCCTGCGGCCCCTTCATTCTCTTCCTTCATTAAATGCAGCTACCAGCAGAGGGTTCCACATGAACCCGTGTCTTATGGGCATGGCCCCGTGGTCAACGCACTGTTATACTATGAAGATTCCGCGAATCTTAGCGTTGACGACGCCCCATGCTTGCCGGATACGGCCCCATGTTGGCTTGAATTCTGCATTTTGTATTTTCTGCGGGAGTTTTTAGCTGACCACGGCCCATGTCTGGGTGGACAAGGCCCTGTGGTGGGCTTCTTTTTCTCTTGTTTTTGTTCTTGGAATGCTGCCGAGGGGCCGGTCATGCTAAGCTATTTCTTCTTCTTGTATTTGTGTTGGTTTCAATTGCTACATTGCTCCTTTTGTTCTCTTAAGCTCTTTTAGTCCTCTAAATTAAAAAGGAACAAAAAAACGTGCTTTTTCCAATATTAGTACTGAAAAAGGGTTGGTTTTATGCCTCGTTTGATGTAATTTATATGTTGCATTTTGTACACATTAGTAACTTCGTGTAAAATTGAATACGCGGAATAAGGGTTTTCATCAAGAATTGTGGGCCATGGGGCCTATCTTGACGCAAATCGCCTGGTTGGTGAGGTATGAGTGTCTTCATATCTTCAAATGTGTGTATTGTGCCAGCCTTAGGAAATGTAGGTAATGTTTAAGAAACAGAACTAGATCAGAAGCAGAATAGGAAGAAGTTTAGACATTTTAATTGAGAAAAACAGTTTACATTGTGTGAAGTGGGCTCACTTCGTGCGAAGTGAAGTGAACTCCATACGAAGTGTCTGCCACTTCGTGCGAAGCTATTTATCTCGCACGAAGAGGTTCCAGTTCATATGAAGGGGTCTGTTTTGGTGCTTAGACTATAGACTAGGTCAAATCATGCAATTCTACTTAATTCCCTATAGTTATAGCTCTGATACCAATCTGTCACACCCCACCCGATGGCGGAATCATCGGGGCAGACATAAAAAGATTGCTCGAGACTTCATAACGCTAAGATTTGGTGACAAGTATTTAAAGTAACAACATTTTTCATTTCATTTCTAAATTTCGAGTACCTGGCTTTGGAAACAAAATCAACAACAATTTCGAGTACAAGTACAACAACCTATTCTAGAAACGAAATACAACAAAAGTCTAAATTAAAGTGAGTATCTAGTTCCTCCTACTAGATTCCATGCTTCCTCATCTCATCATCATCCTGCAACATATATTAAAGTATAGTTCAACACACAAGGCACTGGCGAGCATACAAGTATGAATACTAAATAAATAAATGTTCAACCTTTAACAAGGCATAACCATTTACTTAGAAACCAATATACAATGCTAGCAATGCAATACACGTTTCAACCCAAAGTTTACCGATAGCATAATCTAATCATAGCAATGACTAGACCGTTTAGTTTACTTGACATGACCTCACGAATACTGGCGGTGCGTTAATCCTATAGCGCTATACATGTTAAGGGAAGCTTGTACACAGTTAATGACGTAGCATAAGGAATACAATTCTAGCATGAATAAGTAACAAGTATTCGTATTAAGCATGTATGTTTGAATGCTTGTGTGGTGATTTATGCATAACGTATAGTGATTTTATGAGTTTGATAAGGCATATATGTTGCACCCCAAAAGTGTAAAGATAAAGAGGGGAGTCGAGTATACTCATTGTTTTGCAAGCTTCCTAGTTAAACCGCGAACCATCGAGTTGGAGGGTAGGACACCGAGGTTACCCTACATGAAGGAACAGAGGTGTGAGTATTCTGAGTTGGCGAAGGATTTGGATTCAAAAGCAGAAAATACAAAAGTAAATACGGGAAAATGCCACTCCATACGAAGTGGTTGCTCACTTCGTGCGAAGTGACTGTTCAATTCGTGCGAAGTGGATACCTCTGGAATGATTTAGCTTGTTTTGCACCTGTTTCGACACTTATTTCTGTGAACGGGAAGATTGGCAACGAGGCAGAATAGTCTAGGGTCATAACTCTTAGTCACAATTCGATTAATATCATCTCCCGACCAGATTTATAAGAAAGTACGTAATATATGTATAGTTTAAGCCAATTTTTAGTCAACTTTTTCATAGGGGTCAAGCAAGGGGTACGAATACCTTGTTATATGATTCACCAAAGCTCAAAGTTTATCAACAAAGTTGATAAACGCGGTTGGTCATGAATGTACAAAATGTACATATAAATATGTTCAAGTGAGGTGTGGATCTTAATTCAGGTAGCCAAGGCTCCCAGCGTTCTCGTACTTGCTAGAACAAAAATCCAATCCTCTTGAGGATAATGGATTTGGTTTAGCTTCTACACTTGGTACTAAAGAAAAAGAAGGAAATAGAAGAAAGATGATGAAGTTCACAAGGTAACTAGTGAGCTAAGACTCACTTAGTACGGCTGAGATAATTCTGCCAAGAAACCGGGAATTTGAGAGTGAGAGTGATAGTGTTCGGGAAGTTAGAAGGTGAGTAGTGTGCGTGTATTTATAGGAAAGGTTGTTGTCAGCTCCACTCCGTACGAAGTGTGTCCACTTCGTGCGAAGTGTGTCACTTCGTGCGAAGTGTACTTCACTTCGTGCGAAGTGTACTTCACTTCGTATGAAGTGTGTACACTTCTTGCGAAGCGGGTTCAACTCGCACGAGGGAGTTAGTTTAAGGTTATTTTTACATATTTTATTCGGTTTTCAAGTATTTTAGGTTTAAAATTATAACGTATGAGTATCTCACGAATAATAAGTATAAGTTTGAATGCAAGCATGTATTTAAATGGTTGATGACAAGTATAACAAGTATGAATAAGAAATTTCCATTATGATCAACGTCTCAGATTACAAATGGGGAAATGAGTGCGAGTATAAGTTTCCATAAATAGAAGTACGATCACAATTTCTATATAAGGAAAGTACATTATGCGAAGTTTTACAGAATAGACTGTTTTGTTTACTTAATCCTATAGCGCTATACATGTTAAGGGAGGCTCATACGAAGTTAATGACAAGTATAAATCATAAGAATTCTAGCATATAAAGGTTCAAATATAATGTATTAAGCATGTATACTGGATTGTTTATTTGTTATTTAAGCATAATTGACTGTGTGATTTTAATAGCATATAAGTAATGCATCCAAAAGTGTTGAAAGTAAAAAGGGAGTCATGTATACTCACGGTTTTGCAAAGCGTTCCTAGTAACTAAGAGTTTGACGAGCGTTTGAGTTTGGAAAACCGAAGTTACCCTACATGGGGAAACGATGGTGTGTGAGTATTCGGAGTTTGTGGAGAGTTCAGATTCGAAATCCTAAGTATATAAAAGCATGTATACAAAAAATAATTATCTAGTCTTAAACACTCATTTTTGTCACTATTATTTTCATGTGATTTCTGTCACACCCCCGATCCGCAGCGGAAAAGGTGATCGAGGCATGATTGGGTTATCATCAAAGCTCATGACATTTATTATAACGTTTCATATTCATTAATACAATTTAATGGGAAATATACAATCATAATTACATCATGTCCTAAACATAATTCTAGGCTTCATTGTTTTCTTCTAAGGCATTTCCTATGTTTTCCTTGCTTCATCCTGTTCACCTGTATCATGTGTAAAAATGGTTTCTGGATCAACAAAAAGTTAGCGAGTGAATCCTATGAAAAACATTTGTACAAGTTTATTAAATTGATAAAATAAAGTGTGTAACCACATATGAGCAAATATGGATGTAAACTTAATCACACAAACACACTTAATATTAAATAATGCACAACATACAATAATAGATTGTTTTGAGGCACGCGTTGCTCAACTCGTCTCCCACGAGGAACTGATGGGCCTAATGAATGAGTTTTGCATACAACTTGACAATATGAAATACATAACTACAAACAATGTTTACATTCTAAGTTTAGATCACAATATGGTATGGCACAAGTTTAAATAAACGAGTTAATTTTAGTGACACATGACACACCCCAAAACGTGTAATTAAAAAGGGGAGTTGTAAGATTCACTCACATTGGGTGCGTTCGGTTGATGATGTTGAATGCGCACGAAGTTGGTTTTAACCACGAGTGAAACTAACTTAGATAATGGCATAATGGTTCGGTAAGTAAGCGGATTTTATTAGTCAGTTTTAGTAGAATTGTTGGATATATTTTTGTGAGTTTAAGGCTATTTTCTAACCTTAAAAATGTTATTTTTAAGTATTTTTAATTAATTTTTAAATAAAATAAATAAATAAAAATAATAAAAAAAATGTTGACTTTTTGACCGTTGACTTATTGACCGTTGACCTGTTGACCGAATTTTATTGTGTAATTGTGTGCGCGGAGTGAGGCTCGAACCCGAGACCTCCCGTACGCGTGCACGCAGCTCTACCAACTGAGCTACGTGTCTAACCCGAAATATTTCTGTTTTTAATTATATTTATATACTAATTGAATTAATCCGAAAATCATTTATTTCAAAAACAATTTAAATGACTTGCTCGGTGCTCTCCACAGGTCTCGAACCCGGGACCTGTGGTTTAAGTTAACACACAGTCCACCGCTGGACTGTGTGTCTAACTTGTTAAATAATCTGATTTTTATTATACTTATATACAAACTAAATAATTTCGTTTCTGCTTTAAATAAAAAGTTTGATAATTGTATGGACCGGTGCGGTAGTCTGGACTCGAACTCGTGACATGTGGTTTAAACGTTCACACAGTCCACCACTGGACTGTGTGTCTATCTTGGTTATTATTCCGGTTTTTATTAAACTTAACATCTATTGCAGTGAATCCGGTTCGGTTAAAAAAAAGAACATTTTTATTAAGGCGAGTGTGCGTGGGACAAGAATCGAACTCGGTACGTAAGCGTGTTTTATTTGCACACAGTCCACCGCTGGACTGTGTGTCTAACCCGAGATATATCTTGATTTTAATTAAACATATACAATACTGAACTTCGTCTTCTTCGTCAGACTTAACCAGAATCGGAGTCTGACTGGTTCATCGATTTTAATCAAGTTCTTTTAGTGTGTTGCGCTTAATTACAGGTGAGATTAATAAAAGAACGAGAGATTAAGTGTAAGGTATACCGAACAGGGCTCCTCTGTTTCGCCGGCGAAGCTCCGATGTCAGCAGGTTATTCTGGCGACGGGTGTCTTGCGGCAGAGGGTCTTCAGGGAGCTTGAGATGAGTGTAGGTGGCTTCGGTATGAGCTCTGAGGGTTCAGTTTTTAGAGTGATGCACAGAGGTGAAAAGGTTCGGTTTTCCGGCGAGTTGCAGAAATTCTCCGACGAGTGAAATTACGTCGGGAAAGAGTGTGATTGTGAGCGAAAGAGCTAACAGAGGTTAGAGGGGGTATTTATAGGGCAGAACATCGACGAATTTGGTCCGTTTTCCATCTTGATTCGTCGGTTAATGATTTTCCGGCGGTTATAACTTGTGTCGCGGACTGGACATCAGTTATAACCGATGTTGAGGTTAATGTTTACGTTAAGTCATAGATAACCGACGACGTTTGACGAAATCGTCGGATTTTCCGGCGTCAACGGATTTGGGCGCGTCAGTTGACTGGGTTTTGATTTCTGTTTCATTATTTGAATTAATTGTCTGGATATATTACTAAAAAATACAAGTGGCGTAGTGGTTAGATGGATGAGTGTTAAGGCTTTGTTTGACCAGTTTGACCCGGCTGACCCGGGTTCGAAACCCGGCAGCCTTGTTTTATTTTTAAACCACTATTTTTAATACTTTTTCAAATATAAATTATATATTCCAATATACTTATTAATTATGTATCGTTTAAAATTAATTTGGGCATTAAATACGCAACGAAATTTTTAACTGATTGTCTGGTTGATAAACGGAGCGGGTTTGGTAAATCCGGTTTTTTGACGGATGTTACAATTTCATGGGTCAAAACTTGCCCATTAGAATCGTAACGAGAGGTTTAAAACATAGATGATATAACTATATTCATGACGTGTAACCATAATTCGGTTAACATCAAGAATTCGGTTATGTATGTATATATATATATATATATATATATATATATATATATATATATATATATTATATGTGGTATATCTTATAATAAGTCCATCATGAATGTCATAGAACTCAAGCATGGAGATAGGATCATAAACATCCATTGAACCTCATTGTTGTAACAACCCGCTCCTCGCAGCTCGTTACTCTCGTTACGCCTAGCACCAGAGATTCGAATCATAATGTAAACTATATCGCTTACTACGCTACATCGCATATTTTCGCACTACATCGCATACTTTCGCACTACTTCGCACATCACAATGCTTACATCGCACTCGCTAATACTACAATACAACGTGATGTTTCCAAGGCTACTTAATCGCTTAAACTGCAACGCGACACTCGCCAGACTTGGGAGGATTACCATCGTTTTCATCAAAACCCTTCTGTTTACGAAAACCTTCATCTTTTTCTACAAAACTTCTACTTTTCACTTAGATCTACACTAAACGAGTGTATTTGGGCTTAGCTTCAGCTCCCAAGCTAGAAATCTTTATGATTTCGACTCACCAATTGTTAGATATGAGTAAAACCTTTTAAAACATCAATTTTTACATAAAAAATACGGACAAATGAAGTATGTTTCGTTCACTATGAAGTGGAACGAGGCGTTGTCAAGCAAGATCTCAGATCCGAAAGCACAAGGACGATATCGTCATCTTGCACGAACTGGACTAACCCGTACGAACCATCAAGTTCGCCCGGATTAGCCCAAGTTCCTGTAAAGTGGCTAAAACTCGCTCCAAAAGACCTCTCCAGCCTATGTTTTGCTCAGTAGCTTAAGGTTGGAGGGATGGACACTTGATTTCCTCAGTAAACGACGCAAAAACGCACGATTTGGTGACCAAAACAGTCAAGTTCGCTCCAAAAGGAACAAGTTCTGTCGAAGTTGTCATCAGTGGATGACCAACTTCTGCCGAACTTATTCCATTCCTCAAGAAAATCAGTCAAGTTCGCCTGAACCTGTCAAATTTCCAAGGAAACCAGACAAGTTCGCCCGAACTTGTACATTCTGCAAGAAAACATGTCAAGTTCGCCCGACTTGTACCTTTTTCCAAGAAAAGGTACCAAGTTCGCCCGAACTTGTACTTTCCATCTTACTTCAAGCAAGTCGCCCGAACTTGTACCAAATCTGTGAGATTTGGTACAACTTCGCCCGAACTTGTCCTCTGCTTCTCCCCGTTTCGACCGTTTCATCATTTCGAAGACTGTTGCACTTCTGATCACTTACAGGATAATCCTGACGCTCCTTTCAATCTACATCAGATTCCATCTCCCTCATAACGCACCAACTGTGAGTATACTTGAACACTTTTTCGCTTTAACCGCACTTTTGGGTGTAACATACGTACATAACAAAACACATCAAACCACAAACTGACTTCCACACGTGAATTATCTGTTATACATGTTGATACGTGATGCTAGATACATATAGACACCTTCGACCTTTACTCGTTGACTTCCAACTTAACTAGTATGATATCATAGTTCGACTCGCACCCGGCGGGGTCTAGTTACGCACATCTCAAACGCGCATTCGCAGTCATCTCGGAACTTAGCTGGATATTTGTCCACCGATTTATATGTTATGATGTATCTCGTTGTTGTATATGTGGTATTTCGCGACACGTTTTTCTCTACTATGCTATTATATCAAAACCTGTATGCTCGCCAATACATTTTTGTATTGACATTATTTTAACTATGTTGTAGGTTAATGATGACATTTGCTGAAATGATTAGGGCTATCCTTTAGAAACTCATGTATTAGAAATCTTGGGGAGATCGAATTGGACATGTTTGAGAGATTATTTGATATTTGTAATAGTTATTTAAGGATTTTATGTTTGATAGTATGGGATATTGAACGTTTAAATATTATCGTTTAAATAGTTGTTATGGATTTTCTCGAGCAATCTGATTCGCCTAGTGCCGCGCCCCGATGTTTCTGCTATCGGTTGGGGTGTGAAAATTGTATGATTCACCAAAGCACAAATCTTACCAACTTAGTTGGTAAACCCGGTTGGTCATGAATGAAAGTAAAATACAACTAATCTACTAACATACTATATAGCCAAATAAGAATAACCCGGGCGTGTCATACCCAACATGCAAAATGTTGGAAGGCGATGCGAGATTAACTTACTGTAGGACTAGGATACTACTTAGTGAATATGAAAAAAAAAATCATCAAATGGGGTGGTGGAACAAGTTTAGGATAGTCAAGGCTTCCAAGGTTCACACATTTACCAAAGCACAAGTCTTGCCATTTGAACTATGGTAAACTTTGATGGTTTCATCACTTGTGGGTTGTTTAAACCCTATCGAAACATAAAGTTTAGAGGGTGTTTGCACCTCTAAACTCATAAGAATCAACCATAAACAAGTCCCCTAACTATAGATGGGTTTAGGAACATGTAGGTCACAAGATTATGTAAGAACAATTAGGTTAAATAAAAGTTTATAACATAATCTTCCAAAACAGAAAGTTTGAACCTCAAAATGGTGATGTTCCATCTAGTTTACCATGGTAAACTTGTGGAAACACTCCTGGAGGTGTTCCAAGCTTTCAATAGGAAGAAGAGATGGGGAAAAGTTGAAGAAAAGTGCGTTTGAACTCACTTTAGAACTTGGATAATTATGCCCAAAAATCAGAATTTATGGATGATTTTGGAGTGTTTTGAGAGTGATTAAGTCTTTGGAAAGTGAAAAAAGAGTGTAGGAGGCTCCTATTTTGTAATGGGGGTGATTAGGGTTTGAGAAAAATGAGTTAGGAGATGATTGGAGGTGAAAAAAGTGACCAAAATGCACCAACCCGCGAGCTGACAATGTTCTTCTACAGATATGAGTCCCTCGCGCCACGCAACGGGAACATGTGTGCCTGGCGCGTGGCATGAGGGAGTGGGTTTTCAAAAATTGTTTATTTGGTCCACTTTTGGCCCCGGCACTTGGTTTTTAGATTATTTTATGCCATAAACTTGTATTTTAGCTCGTTTTTAGGTATTACAAGTGTAATAATGTATAGTATGAGTGTAATACATCCAAGTATTTCGAGTCTCGATCTTTGCGTATAAACATGTATTCGACGTGTGATTGCGATAACACAAGTATGTAACGAGTGTATGTGTAAAAATGAATTTCCATTATGATCAAAGCCTCGGATTACAAGATTGTAAGTGATTATGGATATGATAAAATTAAAGTTTTCAAAAATAGAAATATGATTGCAACTTTTAATTAAGGAAAGTACAAAAAAAGGCGGAGCGTTACACAACTGAATTGATAGTGTCAAATTATAATTATAATATATATATATATATATATAGGAGAAGGATCCTTTAGGAACCACCCTTTATAGCGAGAACCGCGAGAACCACCCAAAAATACCTAAAAAAATCTAAAAAACCCCAATTTTTAATACTTTTTTTTAAAATCGCTATATTTCGTCAACAATAAAAAAATTCAAAAAAAATTGAGTAAAAGTTATCCATGCACATGTGCATTTTTGTCATTTCTTTGACAAATTCCGTAATACATTACAAACATTAGACTAATTGTACTTTCATTTACATTACCACGTCTAATACACTACTTTTTACGTTACCACTATTAGAAATGCACATGTGCATCTATATGTATCAACATGAAATAAGGTGTTTTGGTACACTACTTTAAATATACTTTCTCTTTCATCTATCATTCCATCCATAATACACTACATGCGCATATGTATCATTTCTTCGACAAATTCCATAATGCGTTACAAATATTAGACAATTGTACTTTCATTTACACTACCATGTGTAATACACTACTTTTTACGTTACGAATATTAGAAATGCACATGTGCATTTATATGTATCAACATGAAATAAGGTGTTTTGGTACACTACTTTGAATACACTTTCTCTTTCATCTATCATATCATTCATAATACACTTCCATTACCTCCTACCATCCATAATACAATACCATTACCTCCTACCATCTATAATACAATACCAATACCAATATTTTCACTTTATTACATGTATATCAACACCATTTATACCATCTAATCAACATATTACATTATAAAGTGACAACTATAATCAAACCATCAACCACAAGATATAACTAACCAAAAAGCATGTATATGGGCCTACTTCATCATTTAAAATCACAAACTTTTTTACCAAAACACGTTATATAATGGTTATACATAATGATGCATATGTGCATTTTGAATATTGGTAATGTAAAAAGTAGTGTATTACTGATGGTGTTGTAAATTAAAGTGCAATTGTCTACTACTGATAATGTATTACGGAATTTGTCGAAGTTATGATACGTATGCACATGTGCATGGATAACTGTTACTAAAAAGAGGTTTTTTTATTTTTTTAATTATTTTGGAAACGAAATATCGCGATTATTTAAAAAATATTAAAAAAAATTTAGTGTTTTTTTATTTTTTTTAGATTTTATTTTGCAATAAATGTGGTTCTCGCATGAACCTTCCTCGTGTGTCTGTGTAGCCTCACCAGGCATCTCCATGCATAGTGGATGTGGTGTCGAGTGTATATTGTTATCCAAGTTAGATTTCGGCATGTTTACGGATGCATTTTGAGATAAGCATATAGTTTTTTTTTTTTTTTACTTTGAGATAGAACGAATAGTTTAAAATGTAAATTTTTTTATGATTTTCATTTCAATCTATAGGCAAGATTAGGGGTAAATTTACTATCAAAGACTGGGTTCCTAGGAACCCGTTCGGTTTGTAAATTTTAGTGAAAATGTATATAGAAAATATAGAAGGAACCCACAAATAAATTATGAGTGAACCTATAACCAAAGATATGTAGTGTTCTAGTGGTGTAGCGCGCCCTTTCTAATTGAAAGCTCTCGAGTTCGATTCTAGATTCCCATATTCTTCTATTCTTCTGATTTACACATTTTGTTATCACATGTAACATTTGATCTTATCCCTTATCTCCTCTCAGTACCTTGACTTCTCTAGGGCCAGGATCTCTTTAACCTTACCCTTGTAATCAACCAATCTGCTCCATATCTAACACCTAACTCACAACCATTTTGTAAATCAATTATTAATTGATGATATTATTCTTGTTTATGGTGGGTTCAAAATGCATCCGAGACAGTTTAATTGTTTCCGGTGTGTTATCATTCATATCAGCTATGATGATCTAGATTGATTTGTTGTTAGGGTTTGTGAGTCTTATAATTCTTAAAAAGAAACCATAAGCGAAAAAAGGAACCCCCAAGTTTTTTTGGAATGCGGCATGACAAGAATCATAATAAGTAAATGTGCAAATAAATGGTATCCTTCTAGATTAGGGCATTTGATGATAATTTTTAGCCTTATAAACTTGGTAGTGTAAACAATGAACACTATGAAAAATGTTTGGGAGTAAGATATTGTAATGAATAAGTGTTTTCATAACACGTCAAAGATGAATACAAATTAGATTTGAGCTAGGACATTTGATAAGAGTATTGGATCTGAAAATGTTTAATGTTTCTTTTGTGAATTATGTAGATTATTTGAGGACCAATATGTTGGGAGACTAATGTAGATTGCTGTATTCAATTTAATGTCTCCATTCATTGGTTTTCACAAGAGATATATGTAGGACGCCCGTTCACAAAATAAATAAAATAACAATTTTATTAATTATGATTTTGATTACAATACACAAAATGGCTTGAGCCAAAATGAAGGAAACACAAATAAATGTAAACTATAGTAAAACAGATTACAAAGAAATAAAGAAACACGTAAATAAACGGTGACTGAGGCACGTGAAGATCACGCTTCCCTTAAAACAGATTTCGGCCACCCAGGTGAACCCGTCTGCTTCCCAGGGTACAACAGCCTAAGCAGATTGTACTGCCGGGATTAGCCTAGCACCCGAAAGTATACCTGAAACAAGAGTGCGCAGAGAATCGAAGTTAGGGAATTCGTTTGTGTGTGTTGTATCAACCATACGATTTCTGTATATTGTATCTAAAACAAAGCACCAAAGCTTTGTATATAATCAGTTTAGAATTTGAAGTGATCAGTCCCTATTGAATACAGAATTCAATAAAAATAACTTCTAGAATCCAATTACACAATAAATTCTGAGACTTAATCACTTGTCAGTTATTTGAATAATCTCTAGCTTACCACACCAAGATTCATCTAAAAAATACTTTTCCTAACATATGGTTGTGAAAGTTTTACCACCTAAAAAAGTAAACCTACAGGAAAAAAAATCTTGGATTCGTTACTGAGCAAGATGGAGAACAAGTTATTATTGGGTTTGTGGAATTTCCTCCTTACATGTAACGATAGTACATGCAAAACACTTTTGACATAGACCAATCTCATCCATCCATTTACATATCAAATTGAAAATTATTTGACAATCTTATTTGTACATATCTCTATTTCAAAATAATCATTTTGCAAGTGTCCTACTTGTAGGATGTAAATATATTTGTTTATCTATTATTTTTTAGATCTATTTTTAGTGACAAAAAATAGTTTGAAAATTTTCGGTTATTACAGTTAACCTCCTAGAAAGTTTGGTAGTTTGAGCAAGAAGCTAGAAGTTAGTATTGTAAAAATCGGTAGGCGCTAGTTGGTCGGTGAGGTACCGACTAGCGATTAATCGGGATTATTCGGTTTGGGATTTTATATGTAATTTTTAGTTTTATATATATATATACACACACACTTTTTTGTATGTGATTTTTAAGTAGAGATGTTTTAACTCCTCGTTGACCCATTTTTAAGTAATTTGAGGAAATTTATAAGGTTTGGTTGATATTTAGCCGGAATAGGACCACCTTTGACCGTATGGCGATGGTCAGCCATTACTCGGTGAACCTCCAATTAAGGATTAATCAACGACTAATCGAAGCCTAGACAAGATTTTTACAACCAAACTAAAAGTTATTATTGTTGGCGGTGTGTTTAGGCAGTTAGGATCATTATTGTTGAGTTTGGGCTATTATGGCGGTGTGTTACTATGTCAACGGAAGCGAAGAATGGTTATACAGAGAATGGTGGGGTGTTACTATGTTAAACAGGAAGAAAAGAAATGGTATTGACATAGATGATGATAGTAACAAATTGGTTGATATCTTGAGACCTTATAAGCTTTATCAAGTTTCTTTGTTTTGGAAACGAGTTAGTTACGCCATTAATCCGTGTGGTTTATACAAAATAACAATATAAGGCACTAATAGTTTAAATAACAATCTAAGGTATTAACTTTTCATTTTGTAACAAGCTGAGGTACTAACACTAACACTTGTTTATTTTTAACTGATTTTGGGGGTATTATCTTCCTTTTGCAAAAAAAGTTTATCATATATAATAGAAACCTTGAGGGATCATTTATGTAAATCTGTATTTCACAAAATGCATTCTATATGAACAATTATTCTACAAAATGCATAATGTATGGACTTTCTTAACAGCAATTAAAGTTTATAATTCGGTTTAAATAGGTAACAAGTATCTCGAAGCAAGGGTGGTGGCCGGATTTTAGATACATACACCCTTTGGCCTTTATCTCTTTAGTATTTCTATATACAATATACATGTATATTTGTATTTTACTAAAATGGTCCATTTAATTAAATCAAATAATTACATAAACAATACTTGATATTATAAAGGGGGTTTTTGGTCATTTCATGAAAACCTAACTGAAAAACTAATATTTGTTAGTTTTAGTACCACAGGTTGTTACAAAATGAAAAGTTAATACCTCATATTGTTACTTTAAACTATTAGTACCTTAAACTGTTATTTTGCATAAAGCACTCAGACTAACAATGTAATTAACTCTTTTGGAAACCACTAGTTCCTTGTAAGCATGTGGACTTGGTGATTGAAATATCTGTGTTGATTAAGAAGGTGAAATCATCTTAAGTTTAAAAGGGGTTTGAATGTGTTAAGATTTTGAATTCCCAAGACCCAAATACAGAAAAAAAAAATGTTTTTTTTGGATGAAAATAACAAAAATGACGAAATCACACAAACAAAAATTGCAGCTTACTCTATTTACAATCACTATTATTCAGCTTTTTTATATTTATCGCATAATTGGCATGTCTGTATTTATGATACTTTTCGTCCTTTATATTTGTATCCGTTTGTATTAGATGTCCTTTAGTCTCAATAATTACAGTCAAAATCCATTTATTTGTAAAAACCATTACACTATATGTCCTTTAGCACTAAACAGGTTAAATTTTCAGTCACATAGGTAGGTTTGTAATTTTATCCATTTCAACCACAAAACCCAACCCGTGAGCCAGAACCACCACTGAATGCACCACTCTCACCTTCTAAATGCACCACCGCGGATCACCATCTCCGACCCGCCAACATCATCATCGTTAACCCTCAATTTCTGATTGAAGTCGAATCACTCTGCAGCTCCTCAAACATCTCTGCACTACCGCCACTCCCACCCAATTTTAGTCTCATGATAACAGAAGGATACATAGATACACGTATTTTTAAGAATTTTGTTATGAAATGTAGAAACAATAGTGAATGGTATTGCATGTTTGATGTTGTTAAAGAAAAAAAAATCCAAAATTAAAAAAAAGGAAACTAATTAGAATTCAAGGCAGATTAATTAGATTATCTCAAATAGTATCTTTAGCTTTTCTATTTTTCTAACTTTTAAATTCAATGTTTTGAATAATTAACACACCCCATAAAGTTAATTTAAAGAAATTAAAACCATGTGCAAAATTATTTATTTCATACCCCATTTAAAAAAAAATCTTCTCCAATTAAAAGTTATGTGCAAAGTTAATAAAAACGATATCTTTTACTAATTTTTCCAAACACTCAGCCTGAAATCCAACAACCACTGGCCGGATCTCAATCGTTTCAGGGTGGAACCGGATATGAATCCAAAAGGTGAAACTAGATCTAAATCGCTTCAGGGCCATAACCACGCAGGTGGATTTCAAGCTGGATCTAATTCGTTTGTGCTGAAGTGTTGACGAAACGAAAAAATGGGTTGGGGGTTGTTTACCAGAGTTGTAGACAGACGCCGATAGTGCGTGATTTTATTTTGTTCTTCAACTTCAAAATGAAATATATGAAAACTCAAATTGATGATGTTCAAAATGAAATATATGAAAACTCAAATTGATGATGTTAAGGTTTGATGGTTGCAGATGACAAACTTGTGGTGTTTGTGTGTATCAGAAAGAGAATAATAGGTAAAGAAAAAGTGTTTGCGAGAGTTTGGTTATAATACATACTAGATTTCTATCCACGTTGCGCGTTGCAGTGGCAACGTCACATTTGTGAATTCGTTGTTACACACGTTATGACAATGACATTAATCTGTGGTGCTCATGCGCATATGACGCGATATTGACTTTGTTACACACGTAAATTAGTGAGTTCATCATGTCATCCTTATATTAAAGGTCATATCCAATTCATGTTTTTAGTTGAGTTATAGAAGTTAATAATATAATCTTGATGGATATGTGAATATATTAACAAATGCTAATAGCTAAAAAAAAGATGATGGTTAAGGACGTGGAACTCAATTTATTTCTAATGTCGTGTAACAAATAATGCAGGAAGGAACCATAAGATAGAAACTGGGCTAAAGACTCGATACATTTTAGTATTTTACTATGCTTAATTGAATAAATAATATTTAATGTGATTAATTAAAGGCAATATGGATGCTTGGTTGGAATCCCCAAGAATTGATAAGATTTGGATCGTTGGATTGATTGGGGGTTATGAACATATATTTATTTATTTTAATAGTGTAAATTGATAAGATTTGGATCGTTGGATTGATTGGGGGTTATGAACATATATTTATTTATTTTAATTTTGTAAAAATTAAAATTTTGATGCAGCATATCCTTCAGTTCTCTCTAAACTTGTCTCTTTCTCTTCTCTCCGCACCACATTCTCATTTCTACCTAACACAACCACCACGAAATAGCCACCACCAGAACCCTAGCACCACCACCTAACCATCGCCATCTTTGTTTGTCTTCTTTTCCGATTATCTTTAAAAACCCCAAGCTTTTTCTTTATATATCTCAAGAAAACTCAATACTCTTTCCAGATCCATCAATCTCATCGTCATTTTTACATTTTTTTTTCGAATCCATCACCGATACCTCTAACCGAGTCCACTATGGTTAGAAATCCCGAGCCAAGAGAGAGCAAGAAGCAGAATGTAACAACCTGACTTTTTCTGGTTTTCCGTACTACCGTTGTATCCTTTTGTAACCGTTGTAATCCGGGATTCGAAATATAATGGCTAATCTATTTTAATTCATTTTATACTGCTTATTTAAATGCAATTAATCGCTTAATACTCGTAACGCTCTCACTCGCTCTATCGCACAATTTTTATTTTATTTATTTATTTTATTTACGGAACGCTTAACATCTCACTATACCGCTTAACGAACTTAAAAAAAATTGTATGAAAATTACCATTTTCGTACCACAATTACCATTTTGTACGAAATGACAATTTTGGTGCGAAAATGGTAATTTTTCATGCGAAAATGACATTTTTCATGCAAAAATGGCATTTTCCGCACGAAAATGGACATTTTTGCACGGAAATTTCATCAGACTACCTTCACTCCTCTCCACCTATAAATACAACACTTCGCCATTCATTTCAGCTTGCTGTCTTTCCGCCCCAAAACGCTCTCAAGCTCGTTTTTCTGTTTCAAGTAAGAAGACTAAGTTTTTTCACGAGAATCACAACGATTTCTACAACGATTTTGCACGAGATTATCTCCGATTTCATCTAAAACTTATCTGTTTACGAAAACCTTCATCTTTTTCATAAAACCTTCTGATTTTCAACTTGGATTCACACTTAACCGAGTATATTTGAGTTAGTTTTGGCTTCTCAAGGTAGAAATCTCGTTGTTTCAAACTCACCAAGTGTTTATCCTAACAAAACTGATTTATAAATCGATTTTCGCACAAAAACGGACAACAACCGACTAAGGTTTCGTTCACTAAATAGTGGAACGAAGCACTGTCAAAACCGTCACGAAATGGACTTGAAAATACATTGTTTCAGACGAAATCCCAGTCCCGAACGCACCAAGACGCAAGAACAGTCACTTGTGCGATCTGGATTGGCTCGCGTGAACCATACTTGGTTCACACGGCCCAGTCCGAGTTCATACAAGAGACTCACTCGTTCAAAAGACCTCTCCGATGCTCGGTTGATCAGTAGCCTAAGGTTAGAGGGATGAACACTCGATTTCCGAAGACAGACGCGAAAACACTCGATTTTGGACACAAAAACAGCCATTTTTGCACGAAAATTTCCGCACGAAACCCTATTTTCGTGCGAAATAAGCTGTTCCCGCACGACTCTCCGTTCCGACTGTTCCAACACCCTGGAAAACTGATGCACCTCTGTTTCTACCCGCAAGCTGACCCGACACACCTCATCACTCCATCTCTCTCGGTGTTTGCTGTTGCGCACCCACTGTGAGTATACTTGAACCATTTTTCGTTTTGGGTGTTACATACGTTCTCTATATCAAAACAGCTACACACAACGCTAAACTCTTTAAAGGCTAACCACTCTCGCATGTTATACGTGAATTGCTGAATGTTTGTTTGCTATGTGTAAATAATGAGTACTTGCAGACCACCCTTAGCAACGATAGTACTATAGTTTGGACTCAGCACCCGATTGGTGCGGGGGTTGTTAAGGCTCGCATATTAACTTTACGTGCGTGTTCGCTGTTGTGAACACATATCGCGCATACTCCACCTCGCAGTCGTGTTGGTTAGCTTGTATCATTGTTGTTAGCATACTTAAATTCGCCTCTCTACGTGTCACATGCTGGTTATGCGTAAACGCTTTATCACTACTATTATGCTATTAAACCTGTGTATTCACCTTTACTTTTGTATTGACTTTTATTTTAACGTATGTGACAGGTTAATGGTTCTATGCTGCAATGGATTAGAGCCTTATCCTTAGAAACTCATAATAAAAATCTAGTTGTCGAACCATGCTTTTGTTTGAGAATTATGAAGTTTGTAATGACTATGGAATGATATTTGTTGATTGTATGGGAAATTAGCGTTATAAATATTGTCATTTAAAAATAGTTGTTATGGATTCTCTTGGACAATCTGGTTCGCTTAGTGTCGCGCCCCGATGATTCCGCCATCGGTTGGGGTGTGACACAGAAGCGAGAGAGAGTAGAAAGAAGAGGATTATAAGAGAGAATATTGAGTGATGATTGCTTATTTTTTTTGTAAAGATGGGTGTCAAAAGAGGATAACACAACAAACACTTGTTTGAGAAGATGTAAACGCAGAAGAAGACACCGGATGTAGAAGACTACCAAATGGTGAAAAAAATAGCAAACAACGATAGTTTGTAATTTGCAAGCAAGGGTATTTTGGTAATTATGTCGGTGCACAACACCGACCATTGTTTTTAAGAGTTTATATAAATTATTTTCTTGTTTTTTCATTTGTTTATAAAGATATTTATTAAATAAATGAGTAAAATTTACAAACTACCCTTTTGTGATTAAAATTAATTGCAATATTTAACCTGATTAGTGCTAAAAGATATAGAGTATAATGGCTTTTACAAATAAAGGATTGTGATTGTAATTATGGAAGTTAAACGACATACATTGCAATCCGATCCAAATATAAATGACGTAAAGTGTAATCTAGCCTAATAGATAACTAAGGTAATCAAATTCATAAAAGACAATTTTGCCCCTTGTAACACCCCAACCGATGGCGGAAACATCGGGATGAGACGAAAATGAGATTGCTCATTTCTCACAACATTATTAAGTGACAATAATTAATTAAACCATATTTCATTTCATAAGAATTGTCAAATACATCAATGTAACAAAACAAAGAACAACATAACATTTGCAAAATCATAACAAAATTGATACGTCGACATTAAACCTAACGTCTAATTTGTGTGTATCTAGTCCTTGCTATATTGTTTTCATAGCGTCATCTCCTTCAACCTATAACATGTTTTAAAATAAAGTCAATGCAAAAGCAAAGGCGAGTACACAAGTTTAAGCATAGCATACGTATACGAATAAAGTTTTAACAATCCTCATGGCAACCAAATCTATACAAGAGCAATATCAAGGCATGCAATACTAATAATCAAACCCTTAACGCAATCACGATGTTTTAACATGACCTCACGAATAACACGATGGAGGTGGATGCGTGAATTCCTATAGCGCTAAGCATGTCAAACAAAGGCTAAAAATAGTTAATGACTAAAGCATAGCATAACGTTTATCCCAGACAAGCAACAAGTATACGATTCAAGTAGTCATGTATATAGGATTGTTTGTGCGTTTCATAAAGTTTAAGTGTTTGTGATTTTTGTATATGGAAACATGTTACACCCAAAAGGTGATATAAACAAAGTGGGTCGAGTGTACTCACTGAATTGCTAAGTCTTCTTTGGAAATTCCACGACGAGTTGATGAGTGGGAGAAAGGGGACATCGAGGTCACCTTAAAATGGCAAACGAATGTACATGAATAATCGAAGCTACGACGGAGGATTCAAATTGGAGCTGAAAGTACGTATATAGCTAACATCGTGTAAGAAAGAAATTTCTAAATTAAATTCATCAAAAGGGTTGTAGGAGTGTTGTCAAATAATTAATATATATATTTGACGAAAAGCATATTTGGTATATATATATATATTATATATATATATATATTTGGTATATATATATATATATATATATATATATATATATATATATTTATATTCTAACGAATGGTATGAGATATATATGTATATTGTCGAATGGTGTACAAATATATTTGTCGAAAGTAAAATAAATATGTTTTTGTCGAAGGTATAATAAATAAGTATATTTGTCGAGAGATATGATAAATATATCTATATTTTGTCGATGAATATAATAAATAAATATGTTTTGTCAAAAGTATAGTAAAAAAGTATATTTGTCGAGAATTATAATAAATAAATTTATGCTCTTGTCGAAAAGCATAATAAAGAAAGTAAGTATATTTTTGTCGACAAAAAAATAATATCGATAAATATATTCCGTCGAATAGTTCAAATAATAAATATATTTTATCGAATAGTTTAATAAATATATTTTGTCGAATAGTTTAATAAATATATTACCTGTAGAAAATCGGGCAGAGTTTCCTCTTGTTTTTGGACGATCCCAACACACAAGTGTCGATATTATTTGTCAAAACGCAATAATTCTACAACAATGATTTTATAAGAGACGTTACGAAATATTAAATCATGAAACATATATATATATATATATTTCTATGTTCAAGTGTTACCATTTGTACAAGTTCGGTTCGCGAATACAAGATCATTAATATAAGTAAAATGAACTACGAGACTTAGAGTTTTACCGAACTTGAATCTGACCCGTTGACCAACAGTTGACCAGGTTTGACCGAACACCAAACGAGACCCGAACCGAAGCCAAAACTGTCATTGACTCACTGCTGACCCGAACATCTGCACCGAGACCTTAACCCGCTGAACATGAGCCATGAACTGAACCGAAACGAATCGTAACCTGCCGAATGAAAAGAATTAACGGGATTCGAAATAGAAGCAAAACCAAGACCCGAACCGAGACTAACCTTGACTGAACCGAGATTCGACCCGGAGCTGACCCGTGGACTGTTTGACTGTTTGACCAGACCCGAGCTTTGACCAGGTTTAACCGGGTTGACCCGAGCCTGCTGAATCGAGATGGAACCAAAATTGAACTCAACAAACCAATTAAAATGAATGCAAAACTGAAATAATCAAGCACGACCCGTACCTGAGCCGAATCGAGGTTGAACTGGGACGACTGATCTGACCGGAATGAGTGACCTGAACCGGAACAGCTGAACTGCGCCGCTGTAACTTGAGTGAACACCAAAGCGAACCCGAATCTGAATGGAGACCCAAACCGACCCGATTCACCTTCTGCCGTTGCTGCCGTCTGCCACTGTTGTCTGCCGTGTTGCCTGGCACCGCCGCTCTACGGTGGCCGGCCTTCGGTTTACAGCGAGCGAGGGAGAGGGGGAGAGGAGTGTGGTGAAGGTTGGAGAGGCGATGGGTGTCCGCTGTAGGGACTGCCACTGCTGCGGCTTCGTTGCAGGTGCGCCGCAACCGTTGCGGTGGCCGGCGGCTCTGTTTCAAGGAGAGAAGGAGGTGGCTTCCGGAGTGTTTGGGGGTCGCTGGAGCTCGCCAGAAACGCGGCTCTGGTCACCGGAAAATCAAAGGGACAGGGACAAGGGGGCTAGGGTTTGAGTAAGAGTGAAGAAGATGAGTCTTTATATACTTCTAGGGTTTTAAGTGAGTTGGGCCTAAACCCGTTTGTAGCCCGATCACTTTTTAAGTCCCCGATTCATACCCGAACGTGACATAACAGGGTATAATATCATTTTTAGGTTTAAACACGCGATTTAAACGTCGGCGCTCGAAAATGATCGCGTTCAGTTGTCGTTTCGTTAAAACGCGTAGTTTTTCCGATTTTAAATCCGTTTCTCGATCAGGTTTCAACCGTGACTCAGAAATTAGAAAACGAACACGAATTTTATATAAATTTATATAAATAATAATTTTGAAAATACGGGCATTACACCCCTTAAGCTCTTAAATTTATATCTATATCTATTAGTATTATATAATAAAAATCAATGAGATCGTGGCATAGCCATCTAATCTTTTGTTTTTCTACTCTTTCTCTTATTTAATTATGGATACTTAGTGCTTTAATTAAAAAATATTATATCCTTAATCAAATGAATTTAATAAGAAATTAATTATTATTTTAATTTTTATTTAAAAGCTTCATCAAGTTCAACTTATTTTGGTTAAAATATAAAAAAACAAAGAATAATGATTAGGGATGGTAATGGGTCGGACTCGGGTCGGGTATTGGTAATCCCATACCCATACCCAGGTATAAAATCGCGTCCCATACCCGACCCAATACCCGTCGGATATTTGTCGGGTAATACACGTCGGGTATCGGGTATACCTGCGGGTATCGGGTATACCCATTAGTTTGTTAAAAGATATACATTGGGATTTCTAAATACATTTTTTCACTACTGTAATTATATTATTATTTTATTTATACAAAAACTATATAAATTAAAAATATACATTACATACATATAAATTTTATCATAAATTAATAATAATTTTATAATACTTATACACTTACATGTATATACTTTACAACATACATAAATGCTATTATCAAATGCATATACTAAAAGAAAATTTATTTTTTCACATTATGAACATACTGAAATAAATCACTAATAGACAAGGGTTAATGGAAAATAAAAATTAAAAAAATCGGGTATATAGTTTGGGTAAACGAGTATGTGGTTTCGGTTAATCGGGCCGGGTATCACCTAATCTCATACCCGACCCATACCCGTGAAAAAATTTAAAACTAATCCCATACTGGCCCAATACCCGTCGGGTGTCGGGTATACCCGTCCCATTTGTGTCGGGTTTCGGATATACCCGTCAGACTTGGGTATTTTTGTCATCCTAATAATGATGAAAAATGTTTAAATAATTTTTTTTTAAATATTTAATGTGGTTAGATGACAATGATGATACAAATACAATGTGGTAAATAATAAAAAAATATATGGTATTAGAAAAATCAAAGGTAATGCCTAGTTAAAAAGATAATAGTTTAAAATTTAACTTAACAAATGTATATATTAATAAACTGCATTATATTTTATTCATTCAATGTGATATATGGGTTTATTAAATCGTCTAGTGCAGTGCATATGTTTTTTTTAAACATGTTCTTTTAATATTAATTACACAGCATTACATTTGATACCCATATCATACACATTATTGTAACCTAATTTAATTTAATGTATACAAGATAGATAAATATGATAATAACCTAAAGGGCATGATGTAAAAATAAGGTTGATCTCTTTTATACTAGGGCTGATCAAATGGTACTGTATACCGGTTTAGAACCGATACCAACATCTCGTTTGGAACCGATATTTACCTTTACATGTCAGTTCGTATCAGTATCAAATCATACCGTATCGAATATTTTCAATACTAAAAGTGAAAATTTGAATTCTGGCAAGAAGCAAACAAAGTTTACTAAAAAAAGGATAAACATGATAGGTAAATTTAAATGTAAAAGTTATTTAAAGGTGTCATTTCACCGTCAGTGCAGTGGACAAAGTGAGAAATAAATTTGTATTTACTGGGTGGCGTGCATCTATATAAGATGCGGTAAACTCATTCTCCGCTGGCTTTCGCTTCATCTTCTTCCTCTCCTTGGTAACCAAATCTTCATCTTCTCTCTTACGCAATCAACTCATACCTGCAATCTTTTAATTCAATTATATCATCTATATCCACTAATCATGCCTTAAATCGATTGTTCTTCCGTTTCCCCCTTCTTTTTGCTATCAATACTTGCCGATTGTATGCACAGTTGCTTCTTTTTCTAATTCCTGTAGATGATTTTAGGTTAACGGATATCAGATGTGTAATTTTGTATGAATACTATCGGTTTTGTGTTTTGTAATTGGTTAATTGAATTGGATGACTGTTTGTTTTGTTGATCTAGGGTTTTGATTTGGTGTTTTACTTGTTTGTTGGTGATTTTTATTGTTGCTCATCGCAATTGGTAGGATTGATGAAATGTTTAAAATGATATTGATAGGGTTATGATGGTGAACTTTGTTTTGATTAGGGTTTGTATTGAGTTGTAACTGTTTTTGGAAGTTGAAATGTGGTATCTTGTTTCTTTTATCTTTTTAAAAGATTGCTTCTTGTTTTTGTTACTGTGGGACGGTTTTAGATAATTGGATATTAGATGTGGAACTTTTGTTTTGGACAATTGAACTGGATGATGTTTTGATGATCTACGGTTATAGTTTGGTGTTTGATTCGAGAGATATTTCGATAGTAACGGATCGTGGTTTGTGTTTTACTTGTTTATTGGTGATTCTCTTATCATTTTGTTTTCGTTTTTGTTCTGTAGTGTTTCTTCATAGCAATTTATTGTATTGATGTAATGCCGAAATGATATTGGTCGAATTATGAATTCAAACTTTGTTAGTAACAGATCGTGGTTTATGGTTTTACTTGTTTATTTGTAATTCTCTTCTCAGTTTCGTTTTCATTGAGTTATGTGGTGTTGCTTGCTCTTAGCAATTGATAGTATTGATGAAATGCTAAAATGATATTGATTTGATTATGATATCAAACTTCGTTTTGATCATGGTTGTCAAAGGCGCAAGTCGCACTCAAGGCGCAAAGGGTGAGCCTTGGGCCTCAATGTAAGGTGCTTAAAAAGCGAGGGCTTTTTTAGGCGAGTCGTTTAGTATAAAAATACAACTTTTAGGGATTTTAGACATGTTTTAGGCTTTTTTTTAGGGCTAGTTTAAGTTGTTTCATGTTGTTTTCAAGCTTGTTTGGGGTTTTTATGATCGTTTCAAACATGTTTAAACGATTTTTGACCCGGATTTCGTTGAAATTTGGCTTGAAAATGCGTCTGAGGGCCTGAAAGTGGGGCTTTTGAAGCGAAGCAAGAAAGCTGGGATGAGCCTGAAAAGTGGGCCTAGGCGCTCGCCCGGTTAAGCCTTGACAACAGAGGTTTTGATTAGGGTTTATATTAAGCCGTAACCATAGTTATTAAAGGCGCTAGGCATTTAGGCCTCACCTGGGGCCTAGGCGTAAGACGCAAAAAAAGCGAGGGCCTGAGGAAAAAAAAGCGAACGGTGGAAAAATTATAAATGTATTAGAAAAATAATAATATTCTTCAAGCAAAATAAACAAAAGCTATTATATAACATTTAATATCATCTATTTAGTACCAAAAGCTCTAAAATATTAGTATATATTGGTGTAAAGTAGTTTTTTAGATAAAAGTAGAAATCTGGCTGGAATCTTGCTGGAATTTAGAGAATTTGGCCGGGAACTCTTCGGAATCTAGGAATCGCGCCGGAATCTATGTCTGAACCATCACCTTGAGAATTAAAGCGCAATTGCCTTGACTTAAGCTCAATAGCCTCGCCTCGCCTGAAAAATGGGCGTAGGCGCATGAGGCGATGACTTTTAACAACTATGGCTGTAATCTTATAGGCTTTAGGAATTTAAAATGCAATATCTTATTTCTTTTATCAAAGATTGTTACTGGATTCGTTTCCTCCATTTTTTTTATCTTTATGTATCTTTCTATCAAGTGTTCCTTTTTTGTTGTTGCAGACAATTTGAGTTAATTGGATATCAGATGTGTAGTTTTTATGAATACATTCAGTATTTCTTTCTTAATATCCGTCAATTGAATTGGGAGGTTGTTTTGATGATCTAGAATTTGACTTGACATAGAGATGTCAATAGTAACGGATCGTAGTTTATGTTTTACTTGTTTATTGGTAATTCTCTTTTATCATTTGTTTCTTCATAACAATTCGTTGTATTGATGAAATGCCGAAATGATATTGGTCGGATTATGAGTTCAAACTTTGTTTTGAGTAGGGTTTCTATCAAGTTGTAACCTTTTTTGGATGATTTTTGAAAGTCTATATGTGGTATCTTATTTCCTTTTTTAAAGATTGTTGTGCTTATATTCCTTAATTTTGAAGATCCTTACGAGTATGGTGTAACTCGTTCTATTTTTTTTTTCTGTCGTTGCATTTATCTGAATGCGTACTAAGTGTTCCACATATTGTGATTTATCTACTTTTATTCATTCAGATTGATTGCTGTTTTCGTGCTTATCTGGAGTGCAAGAACAGATGGCAAGAAGCAGGGTTGGGATTAAAGGACGTATTCAGAGAAGGATTAAACAAAGAGACGAGGATTCAGACGTATCAGATGAGGAATATAAGGTGACCGCTGAGGATTTAGATGAGTCAGACGAATATTATTCATTAGATGGTGATGAATCAGAAGAGATATCAGCTGATTTCGGAAAGTCAAAGAGAGTTTCTAGATCAAGAAAGACCCGGAGGATTTCTTCTAGTAAAAAGGTAAATGGGATTAATAAGCCTCGGAAAAGAAGACGGGTTTGTTATACAGAAGATGATGATGATAATGGTGATAATGATGAAGATGATGCAGATTTTATGCCTATGGAAAACAAGATATCATATACAGAAGTGGATGATGATGATGGTGGTGGTGATGATGAAGATGATGATGGTGAGGAGGAGGACTATAAAGAATTTGTGTTTTCAGTTAGAAACAGAAAACCGAGAACGAAGCCTCGGGAAAAGAAGAGGGTTGTATATACGGAAGACGAGGATGGTGATGGTGGTGATGATGATGATGATGAGAAAGAGGAGGAGGTTGCTGATGAAGATGTAGAATTTATGTCTTGGGACCGAGAAGTTAACCAGGTAAATAAGTCTATGGAAAGGAAGCGGGATTCATTTACAGAAGTGGATGATGACAACGGTGATGATGATGGGGGTGATGAAGAATTTGTGTTTTTAGGTAGAAGCAGAAAACAGAGAAAGAACCCTCGGGAAAAGAAGAGGGTTGTATATACTGAAGATGATGATGAAGGTGATGGCGATAAGGAGGAGGTTGCTGATGAAGATGATGCAGAATTTACGTCTTTTGATAGGAAAGCTAACCAGATAAAGACACCTACGGCAATGTGGAGGGATTCTTATACAGAAAAGGATGATGATGACGAGGAGGAGGAGGAGGATGAGGATGAGGATGAGGCGGACGAGGAATACTATACAGAATTTTTCTTTGGGTAGGAAGAGAAACCAAAGAAAGAAGCCCAGGAAAAGAAGATTGTATATACAGAAGATGATGAGGATGAGGATGAGGATGAGAATGACGCCGATGATGAGGATGAGAATGACGCCGATGATGAGGAATATATGTATTCAGGTAGGAAAGTAAACCAGAAGAAGAATCTTCGGGGGAAGAGTGAGGTTTCATACACAGAAGAAGAAGAAGAAGAAGAAGAAGAAGAAGAAGAAGAAGAAGAAGAAGAAGAAGAAGAAGAAGATGATGATGATGATGATTTGGGGGTTGTATCCGCAAGCTGGAAGAGAAACCAGATAAACAAGCGCCGTGAACAGAGGATAGTTTCATATGAAGAAGACAACCAGGAAGAGGAAGATGAAAGTGATGCAGAATTTAAGCTAAGTGAGAGTGATTTTGTTGATGATGAAGATGAAACTAAGATAAAGAAAAACAAAGGAACGAGGTCTCACCCACAGAAGAAGAATGTTCCGAGAGGACGGAAAAAGAGCAAAAACACAAAAACAAAAAATCCCACAAAACCAAAACAACGGAATCACAAATCTGGCCCAAAGTTAGGTTCTTCTAAAGAGAAACCAGTCACGAACAAAATCAAGACGGAAAACCGAAGCAAGATCTCTAAAAAACGAAAGCACAGGGCGGATTGGAAAAGGGCAATGGACGAATCTGATTCCGATTTCGTTAGTTCCGCATCATCTGATCACGAGTACACCATCTCAGAAGAAGAAAGAGAACAAATGAGAGAAGCCAGCATATACTGTGCCAATTTACGTGCTAAATTGAGAAGCTCTTCATGTGGAAATCAAGAAAAACAGCCTGCATATGAACAAAAGAAGTATCCAATGCGAAAAGGTAAGGAAATGATCGAAGACGTGAAAGACGACATAGGAAAGCAAGTTTGCGGAATCTGTTTATCAGAAGAACAGAAGCGAACCATGAGAGGTGTCCTAAATTGTTGTCGCCATTATTTTTGTTTTGCGTGCATTATGGAATGGTCTAAAGTTGAATCCCGTTGCCCTCTCTGCAAGCAAAGGTTTACAACAATAACAAAATCCGCAAAGTCAGACACCAGTTTTGACCTGAGGACTGTCGTCATACCCGTTCCTGAGTGCGATCAGGTTTGTTATCACTATATCTTGCAATAAATTAAACTCAGTTTCTTTACCATTTGTAACTTTTATGCAGGTTTACGAACCATCTGAGGAAGAACTAAGGGGTTATCTTGATCCGTATGAAAACGTGATTTGTACCGAATGCCAAAATGGCGGGGATGATGCTTTGATGTTATTATGTGACATATGTGATTCATCTGCACATACGTTCTGTGTCGGTTTAGGACGGGAAGTACCTGAAGGTAATTGGTACTGTGAGGGATGTAGACCTACTGTTTTTGGAACCCTAAATTCAGATAGAAGATTAAGTAATAATGCATCGGATTTATCATCACCATCTCCAATTCCTGGTGGTTTTGATCTTAACGAGTTATACGTACCCGAAACACCATTAACGCAACAAACTAGGGTTCTTCCTGAACCTAACCCTGCTTCTTCTGGAACTGTAGCAACTACATTAAGAGAGAGACGAAGATTACATCGTCAAAGACATCATCAGTTGTTAAATAACAATAGAATGAATGATTTAGTTGGTAGGTCTAGTGGAACATCGGCTTCTTCTTCGGGAATTAGATTATTTGGCTCCCAACTCGATCAAGCTCGGGTTTCAGTTTCTCAAAATGATAATATTTTTCCTTATTCAAGAACAGATCAGTTATCTGTACAAGTACAGAATTCAAATTTGGCTTCTGCTGATGTGGCATTGCAAGATGAACATGTGGCATTGCCAGAATTCAAGATGGGGATCTGCACTGATTCGCCTGTGCACTAACAGTTCAAGCATAAGAGAGGTGAGTCCCTCAAGCATAAGGGGTTTCTGGTTAGAAGGGTATTGGTGGGCCCCATGAGTCTTCCGGGGACACAGTTACTAAAAAAGAAATTAAGATACACACGAGTTTATTTTTTGATTTATGTAAATAGCTTCTTGAGAATGGAAATTGCATCTTGCTGCAGGTTATCGGACCCTCTTGAACATGGCAAGGCGGTCTATGTGCACCATATTAACCGCAGGCGACCAGGTTGTTACAGTGGTAATTGTGGTAAGCTTGCTGATAAAGTGATTTGACCCCAAATTTATTTTTCTGTTCAACATCACCATTCTTATAATTTTTCTGATGCAATCAAACGATTTGAATGTAATTTAAAAGTTTGTTGGAGAAAGTATTATGCATCTCCAAAAGAAAAAAAATGTTGGTAATTTGAGACAGGTTTCATGTCCAATTCATGTGCTCAGATCTCCAAAAGCTGGAATATTTATACAGAATTTATATTCCATAACAAAATTCATATCAAGTATATGAAAAATTACAACAAAAGCATATTATTAGTGTAACAATAATAAAAACCAACAATAGCATATTATGTGATTTTCAGCATGCATTATTATTTATACATAGCATTTAGAGTTGATTACAAAGTTTTAATACCTATAAAAAGTTAGAGCGACTTTGAGATTCGTGGTTTTCAGTCTGCAACGTGTTTGGTATCCAACATTGATTTCTGTTAAATTTTGTAAAATGACACTAGTTACTTTTGACAAACCAATTGACTAATTGTGTATTTAATCTAATAATAATAATTAAAATAAGAGAATTCGTCAATTTTTCTGCTTGTATGCTAATATTTCTGCTTTAGTTCTTTAGGTATGAAATTGAAAAACCATAGTGGTATAGTCTTGTCCTTGCATGATGATGTTGAAATGTTTTGTTAAGCGAATGCAAATTTATATTTACCCTTAATAATAAAAACACAAAAAACTTGGTAAATAAAATAATAAATAGAGTAAAATGTGAGAATCATCCCTAGGTTTAGTCATATTTGTTTGTTTCATTCAAAGTAGTACTATTTGAGTCCTTAAAGTTTGCATTTTATTGTCATTTTCATCCAAATCACTAACATCGTTTAAAGTCAATGTTAACTCAAGGACAATTTATACATTTTACCCTTTTTTTCTGTTTATTAATTTTCTTTTTAACATTTAAATAAAACCCAAATTACCTCAAACCTTGTTCAACTGCTTCAACCGCTTCCTTCATCCATCCATGTATTTCTCCTTCCCGCTCTTTCTTTGACCTTGAAAAAGATGATGTTCACTTCAACCATCACAACAACAACAACCGGTTTATCAAACAGAGATTGTATTTTCATGCTTATAACACTACTCCTTCTCGAGTCTTAAAGATCTGCTAGGGTTTGACAAAGCATACAAAACCCTTATTTGCTCACAAACCCTTGATTGGCTCATTACCACGTCGAAAACCGCAATTAAAGAGGGGTGTAGTTATTTGGACATCCCTTGGTTACTTGGACACCCCCGGTGCCCTCTATGACTGGTGCCTTCTATGACTCGTATTGACCTAGTTTTTTTCTTTTTTTTCTTTAAACATTTTATACAAGTATAGCTCTATATGTGGCGGTGTATATGTCTACGTCTATTTTTTTATTTTTTTACAAAGATCTATTTTTATAAAATAAAACTTGCTAAAACGCTAAATGTCGTATAAAAATGATATTCTTTTATAAATAAAATAATTATTTTTACCAAAAACTTGCTAAAACGATAAATGTTGCATAAAAATGTTTGTAAAAAAAACTAGGTCAATATGAGTGATATAGAGCTATAAGACTCGTATAGATCCCAACCGCCAAACATGATATGACAGGTAACATAACTTTTTGAAAATTGTAAAAGGCCATAACGATGCATATAGCGCTATACGCGTCGTATGGTACTCTCATTTAATGCAGGTGAAACCTTTAAAGAGTTTGTTGAAATGAAACATTGTTCATCTGGTGTCTCTGATTAATGTGAAGCTTTTTTTTTTCAGGAAATCCTTGAGAGATCTGGTGAAGAATTAGATAAATGGGAAAAGAAGATCGGGGGTTGATGTGAATCAGTCGAGGGCTCGAGCAAGAGCTAGGGAAAAGACAAAGGAAAATTTGTAAAGTAAACAACTTTATAATGAATCTAATAAGAAAGTTCCTCATTTTGGTGTCAAATTGAATAAAAAAAGGAGTATAATGAAAGGATTAGCGGTCAGTTATTCAACCAAAATTCCCTATATCATCTTCTATGGTGTATAGTTATCAGCACAACGTTCTTGTGCCAAACAATTTAAGCTCCCAAGTCAAGTACACAAGTTTAAACTTGCACTAGTTCACAAGCAGCAGTGTTTAACTAGATTCACAAAAGGTAAGTTATTTAAATAACGACACACATATCTATTGTTTACCGAATTGGGTTATGCATGATCTTAAGATTGTTGTATACTTGTTTTGGATAATGAAGAAACCCAGGTTAATCCGAAGATGTTAACCTTGGGGGTTAGTCTCGTTTACAAAGATTAATCTTCTTCCTTTTTTGGCCTAACGGTTGTTTGATCTGAACCAGTGAAGCTTGTTACAAGGATGAGAGGTTGGGGGTTCTCCTTGTAACCACCCTCTGGCGTGATAATAAGATTTTTTTATGAGGATAATAAGTGTGTATATTGAGTGAGGGAGTAAGAGAGCGACCCTTGAACCTGAGGGTGGACTTCTCTATTTGTAGACGAATGCTTGGAAAGGAGGGAGAAGTCAGCTGGGCCTTAGCCCGTGTCAATTATGGAGAATATCCATTTGGTGTCCTCTGGAAGGGCAGAAACGTTAACCACGATGAGGGCTGACGTGGCACGGTGTTACTCGTTCCACCTCCGCAACTTTTCGTACTTCTTATCGGGTTGTCACTAGTCATCCTTTGAGGATCATGCGACAGTGATTGAGGACTGATGGTTGGTGCCACGTGTCATCCTTTTGCACTAGTTGTCTTATGTATTATCCTCTGTCATTGTTGGGAATAATCCACGTGTCTCACTAGGTTTGTCTACTAGTGTTCATGTTCTACCTTGTTGACTTTGCTTCTATGGTATGGTCAATCGTGTGCGCGTCCACGCATGCTATTTGGGACCATACCCCTTCAAGTCCCCCGAGTCCAATGTTGTTTCCATGTGAATCTGTCGAATGGGTGGAGCTCTAGACTCATCTAAAAATTGAGTGTTGTGAAGGTAAGTTGTGAGGGGAGTGTATGACCGGCGTACGCGTGCAATAGTTGGGGTTTCTTCCTGGTTACGTTTGTGGTGGGGACTGCTATGTGGTTGGTGGGGTTGATGGTGACTTCTGCTACAGGACAAGGTTTCTGCCCCTCAGGCAGAGTGTTTGCCATTTTGCAGGGTGATGACGTCGGGCATGTCATCATGCTTTTTCGGCTACAGCAGTCACGTGGCCGCCACTTGCCCAAAAAAGGTGTCTCAATATCTCTCGTCTGACGGTCAACCGCCCATTGGCTGTCTCTCCCCACTTGTCGGTTTAATGCGATGGGTATAAATAAAGGTGGAGACAATCAGGAGAGGAAAATTTTCAAACGATTGTTCTCCTAACTCTCATTCATTTTCAAAAAACTCTATTTGAATCTTCAACACTCTGCTCTACACCTTTATTGATATCAACATGTCTATGATATCCAAACTAGAGGGATCTCGATAGGAAAGAAAACGAAGGAACCCCTGACGGCGGCGCATGCCGTCATCAACTGGAGGGAAGACGAGTCCCAACAACTTTGCCGGAACTTTTAGTTCTCGGTGAACTGGGAAGCTAAATTTCCTTCGAACGGAAGCATCGCTGCTGATGTTCCACCTGGCTTTATAACACTATATCGCCATGTTCTTCAAGGAGGGCAACTTCCGATTGCCGATGACGAAGTTCGTTGGGGAAGTCTTGACTTGTTATGGGATCCATATATCACAGGTTAGCCCTGTCGACATGCCTCGTATCACTCACTTTGAGTTTATCTGCCGGACCCAAAATCTGGTCCCCACCTTCGATATGTTCAACATATTCTAATACGTGTTTTTTTGTCAAAAATCACAATAAGGATAATGTAACAAAATCTGATTTTGTGAGGTTGAGTGCTTAAGTGTCAAACGATTATATGAATAAATTAGAGATGTAATCAATGGAGAACACCGAGATTTATACGAGGAAAAATCTCTTGATCAATGATTGATCTCCAGCACAAAAAACCTCGGGTGATGGAAACTACCGATCACCAAGTGTATAATGAAAAACTGCAATAATTCTTGTACAACTTCGGAAGATAACAAGCTCGGTACAATGTTTAGCTAGTGTGTGTTAGCGAAAGAGTATTCGAGTGAAAAGTGTTCAAAACTTGTGTCCTACATGAGGTTATTATCCCCTTAGAAATTTAGAAATATCTAGCTAACAAACTATCCGCAAATCATGCAAGCTTCATATGTCCCCCTTAACGGTCAGGACTCTGATCACACGTGCTAGAATCCAAGTATATTCCCCAACATTCCAGAATTGACTAAGTTTGCTTCGTATGATACCTGTGAACATGAACTAAAAACACCAGGAACAATTATTAGTAAACATAGATATAAATAAGGATCCTCGATCCTCAGGTTCCCTGCTCGATCCAATAAGGATCTGTGATTCAGGTCTATTCCCAGGATACATGATCCAGAGTATAAAATCCATGCCCTAACAATTTCCCCCCAAAATATAACAAATCAGATGTAATTAGATGAGTCATATTTTCTCGTTGAAATCAGACTAGTCGTTGCAATTCTGACGTCAGTGACGTGATCACCTGCAACAAACATCATTATATATAGGTCATAGATAGAGATGAGACTTCCCATTTAAAATCTGATTTTTGAAATTTATATTCGCATCTCAGAGCCTTAACACGAATTCTCTCTCTCCTTTCTCCAATCCTTAATCCCTTCATCTTTTTCTCTCTCGAAATCCATGGCGAAAATGTCTACGCGATCTTCCCCAATCAAGGATCCAGAGCATGATAGTCCACCCAGGAGCCAAAATCTCCTAAAAAACCCTTAATCAGAACTTTGCCGATTCACTGATCCTGAACTTGATCAGTTACGTCACTGTTTCCCGGAGGGAACCATTTTCAGACCTTTTGACTCTTCTCTGAAGAGTGATTGCGAATCCGGTACCTGGGTTTGCTTCCCTGCTGCTCCCTTTCTAATCGGGTACACCTATCCATTCCCAGCATTCACCCAAAGCTTTTTTACTCTCACCGGCTTGTGCTATAGTCAGGGCATGCCGATGTTGTGGAGAGTATTATACACTCTCGAGCAACTCATCAGCCATGAAGGTATAAGCTTTGTTCTTTCTGAACTTCCACACCTGTACAACCTTGTGAGCCATGGACCTACCGGTTTCTTTTCAAAGCTAAGCCTCAGCAATAGCTTCCTCTCCTTAAAACCACCAAGAACGATACCAACTGGAGAAACCAATTTTTCTTCATCCGGAAGGACAACATTCCCTCAGGGGATAGTATTCCTAAAAAGTGGGCTTTGAAGGGTAGGATATAAGATCCTCAGATAGGACCGTAGGAAGCTCTTTATTTTTCTTGAAGAGGATAACTGTTCCTGTTTTATTTGCTTATGCAGTGACTAGCTTCGGTTCTCTTAAGGATACTCCTGCCACTGTTGGAAGGATAGCCGCTTTCTGGGCTCTGGACTGAAGCATTAGAACTTTCAAGGCCAGAAACAAAGAGTTAGAAGAAACCAGTTCTGTATCCTTCACCATGTCGAGTAAGTATCCATATTTCATAATAATATTAAAATTAAAAATAAAGGTTCGAGGATACTTATCTTTGCTTTAGGTGCTGCTAAGTCTGCATCCAAATTTGGACTCGCTGATCTCGAAGGCATCATGTCCACTGGTTCCTTGAAAAAAGAGTTGGCCACAGGCCCAAGCCAAACGGAGCCTAAGGCATTGACCACTCGTGCCAAGTCTGTGTCGAAAAAGAAGAAGCTAAACGAGCCAACCAGGGATGCCATCCAACTTGAACAACAACTCCACGACTGCGTTTCTGAGGTAAGGATCACTGATTCTCGTTTTTCATGATTCTCTTTTAAGGATCATTGATCCTCATCATTTTGTTCTATTGCATGCAGAAAATCGCTCAAATCCAGGTTCTCCAGGACAAACGCCTTGCTGATGCTGAAGAGGCCGTTGCTGATTGGTGTGCGTGAAGAGTGATATGATTTTGTTAATATTTTAAGTTCGTTTTATGCGTTAGTCAAGTTTTAAATTTATAAAACACGATATTATACTAACACTAAACACACACTTGGGCAAGTGCACCCATCGTGAGCGTAGTATAGCGTTGGTAAGATACCGAGGTCGTCCGGACACAAGAGCTTTTAATACCGGTTTATCCTCAACGTCTAATCGTTACAAATTTTTGTTACAAATTTTTGGATAAAGTTTTTAAACAAAGAAATAAAAAGCTCTTGTGCCCTAAATAAAATAAAATACAAATAGACAAGATAGAATCACTTGGATCAAACTCCTCTTTAATGTACCCTTTGATGATTTTCTCACTTTCGGACTTTTCAAGGGATTATCTTAGTTAAAGTAGCAAGCCCCTCTTTTAAAGGTGACGTTACCCTCACCTAGTGGTTTGAGTCAGCAGGGATGCAATCCTAAAGGGTCGGAATATTGAAAGATAATTAAATAAGTTATTAATGTGAAAAGTAGTAGGCCCCTCTTTTGAAAGTGACGTTACTCTCGGCTAAGTGGTTTGAGTCAGCAGGGATACAATCCCAAGAAGCCGGTTTAAAGTTTTAATAGTAGTTTACGTATGAGGGGTTCAAGCTATTCGCACCCCCGCCATCCAATACCATAGGGCATTGAAGGAGGTCCTAGTAAGCCTGAACCAAGTCCTCGCAGGATCTATACACTGAACGAGACAAGAACTTTACCAAACCACCCTTCTAACCCCCTTCCAAGTAGTTAACGCGCTTTATATAGACCGTAAAGACACGAATAGCAAATCAATGACATCATGAAGAAATGGTTAGGAAAATTCACTTTCAACATAAGAAACTAGCTAGTAAAGTCATGAATACAAACCCAATTAAAAAGTACCCAAATGATTTGAAATCAAAAATAATACATAAAAGACTTGTCTTCACCAAGTGATGTAAGAGATTAACCAAGCATGGCCTTTGTTTGAAAAGAACTCTTACTATCAATCTTGGATCCCGAGACTACTACACACTCCAAAGATGATAGATGGATGATGGTGGTGGGTGTTGGTGTTGTAGTGGTGGTGGTATGGAGGCAAAGTGAGAGAGAAGTGGTTTGCCAAGGGACGCCTTTGAAGTGAACCAAGCACCCCTATTTATAGTCAGAACAGTACCCCGGCCACGACCTCGTGTCTAGCGGGCACGACCCGTGGCCGGCTTCTTCTCTTCCTTCATTAATTGCAGCTGTCAGAAGAGGGCCCCACACGACCCCGTGTCTCCTGGGCGCGGCCTCGTGGTCAACTCTTCGTTGTACTATCAAGATTCTACAAATCTGAGAGTTGACCACGCCCCATGGTGAGCTGGGCACGGCCCCGTGGTGGGCGTAGAAGCTTCTGCAGGTTTTGTCTTTAAAGGCTGACCACGCCCCAAGCCTGGCTTGGCACGGCCCCGTGGTCAGCTTCTGTGTTCTTGTTTTTGTCTTTGGGGTGTTGCTGAGGGGTTGGGCATGTCGTGTTATTCCTTTTTCTTGTATTTATGTTGGTTTTGGCTGCTTATTTGCTTCTTTTGTTCTTTTAAGCTCATTTGGTCCTGTAAATTCAAAAGGAACAAAGAAACGTGCTTTTTTCCAACATTAGTACTAAAAAAGGGTTAGTTTTTATGCCTTATTTGATTTAATTTATATGTTGCATTTTATACACATCAAAAAACATTTTAATATGCATTAGCATCTGACAGGTTTTATGCGTACACCCCGTGCTTAAGTCGTGGCCATATGAAATTAAATGAGCCGAGGATATCCAGGACACGTTCGCATTAACCCCCAATGTTTAATATTAAGCAATATGATTTAAAATGGATTATTTGAATTCCCGACACATTGGTCTTTGATCCCATATCCGACCATGCGGTAACATTATACCGTATCCCAAGCCCGTATAGGAAAATAGGTTAAGAGTATTTACCTGGCTTAGCAAAATCTTTACAGCAAGAAAATAAGATAAGCATAGTTGTATATAAAATAACTAGCTTGGGAGCAATCTACCGGAAGTCTCTAGTCTGGAGTGAATTGTATTATTAACCAGTTAGAATGTTAACAGGTCTTATTCAATTCATTGACTTAGACCGACAAACTTAAATTAATGAAAAACGGTGCAATACGCTAGATTAAGCGGTGACCTGAATAGAATGCAGTTTAAACCCGACAAGTACTAAGACTTGTATAATATGGGTAAACTATTTACATTCTGGAATTTGAAATAAAAATGATAAGGTTAAACCCGTTTCAGTTAACTTACGTAAAAAGTCTACATAAGCTTATCCGTACGCTTAAATGCGATACCGGGTAACCGGATGAGTCATGAACAAGTTCTGCATTCCAATATACTTTGAATAAGTTGTGATATCAGTCGGATACCAACTTATTTTAAAATGAAACTATGCCTCATAAGGGCGTTTCGGTCATTATATGATGTATAAAAGGAACTTGCATACGTTTTGATGCTATGATCACAAACATTCTAGAAAAGTACTTAGTTTATGATATAATATTAGTAGGATGTCAAATATATGTGTGGTTTGTAGTTTAGGACCAAACTATGCACCGTATGGGCATTTTGTCATTTCACACATAGTTTGACAACATATTTGGGATTCCGGGTTTGTATTATGTACCTACTGTAAAATCATTTTAAATAAGTTATAAATTCAGTAGGTAACAAGTTTTCATAGTCAAGTATGGTTTAAAACCATACTATGCCCGAAACAACGTTTAAGTCGCTAATTGACAATTTAAGCGTTGTTTTAGTGAAACTGAAGTTATGACCAGGTTTGTATATCCAAGATATGTTTATAGTATAACACATCAGTAAATAAAAGGATTTTATATAAAAAGCTTGATTAAAACCAATTTACGTGCCATAAGGGCATTATCTCATTTATCGTCATATTACAAGAACTTGTGTTTAAACTCAGAATGTAACTGACTTGGTATCCCAAATAGTTCTATTTATGATATTACATCAGTGAGTAACAAGTTTGATATGAAAATTATGTTTAGAAACCGATTTAGATGCCATGAGGGTATTTTAGTCCTTTTAGAAGCATCATTTGCGATATTTGACAAAACTTAGTTTTTGATCAGAATAATAACATCATGGTATGTTAATTAGGCTAACATATCAGTAGGTAATTCATTTACATGTTCTTTATTGATTAAAACCTCATATTTAGCAAAAAGGACAAAATGGTCAAAGTACGACATAATGAAGAATTAATGCATAAACTCAGATTCTGATTATGATCTTGTAGTATAACCTTAGAGGGTTATACTACATTATATTAGGATCATAATGCAACTTAAAGTCAGTAGCTAAAGTTGCTAAATCGATTCATAATCGAAAGTCAAAACAGAAGTCAAACTTCGTGACTTTCGGTTGCGAATTGACACTAAGACTGAGATTGACATGCTGAACATGTTTACACGTGTTCTATTATTTATTACCAAGTTAATTTAAGTGTCAAAACATTTTTATAACGTGTATAAACTCAGATTATGAGTTTTATAAAAATCTGACCCATTTGACTTTTAATGATTTAACTTTGACCCGTCAATAGGTCTAGTAAACGTGATATTTAGGAGGTGCCCTTTTAAGGGACCAACACCTACTTAATTACGATCACTTAGCCATGTTCGATTCAAACAATGGCTGGACCATAATGGTCCTAATCGAAAGTCAAAGCGTTATTATGATAACGCTTGACTTTTGGATTTAAAGCCTAACAAAATGAAATGAGCAGAGAGTGAACACTTACAAGTGATCAAAGAAAGACTATAATTCAGTTGGGATGCTCCTTAGCTCAGGAACTTCTACTTAGAGTAGTAGAGGAGAAAGAAGAAGATGAGCATGGAAATGAGGGTGATTGCTTGGCTATTTATACATGAACATGATGTCCATGATTATGCCAAGTGTAACGCTCTGTAATTTCGCGTTTCTTGTATTCAATTGTACTTTCCTTATTTTGATACTTGTACTCTCGTTGTAACGTATTTCGTTTCAAGTTGTAATCCCAAACTATAGATCATAATGAGAACGAGACTTTTTAATAATGTCCGTGTTTATTTGTGCAAATATTGTTCGGAACGATATACTATTGGTGATTCTTTGTATAACAATTGAAACAGGTTAAACAATTTAAAACTGATAAAAGTCGGATCCTAACTCTTAATTGGGAATCTCTTAAAAATCCATATCATTAAAACGCCTTTATTTAATTATTTATTCATTTATCTAATTATTCATTATTTATTTATTTATTCATTAATTCATTTATTTATTTAGTTATTTATTTATTTAATCATTTATTAATTTATTTAAGTAAATAAAGATTTATAATTTAAATTTAAAAAGTTTAACTTTTAATTAACTTAGTTAAGATTTAAAGGTGAGTATAAGTTAATTAAGTTAACTAATAAAGTATTATAGCTAACCTAGTTAATTATTTAGTTAATATAGTTAGTTAAAGTAGAGGGGTCATTGGGTAATTAATGAATACTTAAAAAGAATGAAAAAGGAGAAAAAAGGATGGCCGCAGCCTAGTTAATTATTTAATTAATACATACACACACTTTCAATTTTAAACCCATTTCATAATTACCGCAAAAAACGAATCCAACCGAACACAGCCATTGTCTTAGCTGTGTTTCCATTTTTTTACAATCCCTGATTGATCGTGATTTCAATCACCGATCATTACCAATTTGGTTTCAATCAAGAATTTGAACCAATTTCTCGACCTCATTCATCCATCCGACACCCTATATAACCAAGCCCATCTTCACAATCTCACCCTCAACCCTCTCGACACCCTCACACACACCTCCCCTGTACGAAACACCTTGCCTGAAAACCTGCATTTTTGCCGGAGCTCACCGGAGAAGACGACCGGAGCCGCGGGAACCCGCTTCAATACCCATCCGTGTCTCGGTAAAACATCACATCTCCTCCTTGATTTTTTTTCGTATTATATGTACATCGATCAAACATGTTTAACTTGTAAGCGATCTTGATCAGTTTTGGTTAACAAAGTAGGGGTTAAGTTATTCTACAAAGATTTCTAATTGTAAGAAGTGTAAGAAGACACCAGAGAGTGACAAATGTCCAATAAGGATTCAAGTGAGAAGAGTAATCTTGTCTATAAGAGGAGAGAGAATATGCACATGCAAGTCACATGCTATTTCTCCTCCAATTTTTAAACTTCGTAACCTTTTTATACATTATTTATTTAAAAAAATTATACCATAAAATCAAGCGTTTTTTTATCTTTAATATGAGTACCATATTATTATATTTAAAAAAAAAAAAATCAAAATCCAGTTGTGTATGCACAATGGACATGACATAAAACACAATGTAAAGTAGAGTAAAAACACAATCAATGACAACAGATAAAGACACAATGGACAACAGATTAAAACACAATAACCATGACCTTGACGTATAACACAATGGCCATAATGTATAACACAATAAGTATCAAACTAAATAAAATCACAATTGATGACAACAGATAAAAGACACAATTAATAACAGATAAAAGACACAATGAAAGACATATGAAGACACAATGGAAAACAAACTAAAAACACAATACGCAACAAACTAAAACACAATTAACAAGAAACTAAAACACATTTGATAACAAATTAGACACAATGGAAAAAAACTAAAAACACGATACACAACAAACTAAAACACAATTAACAAGAAACTAAAACACAATGGATAACAAATTAAACACAATGACATGCACAAATAACGTAATTTATAGAAAACCCAGATATAACATCATCTTCATTGTGTCATATATTACGTTATAGGTTCTTGTAAAACATACACAGCAAAAACCGAAAACCTAAACCTCCCACTCCCACCCCCGCCCCCACCCCAACCTAAACCTACCCCCCCCACCCCCCAAAAAAAAAAAAATATACCTCACCAAACCCACCCCCCCCCCCAAAAAAAAAATATACCTCACCAAACCCCCCCCAAAAAAAAAAAAAAAAACTAACACCCCAAACCAAGCTAAAATGCTAAAGACTAAACCCCTCAAAAACCTAAACACCCACCACACCTACACCCCACCCCCCACAAAAACCTAACACCCCCACTCCACCCCGAAAAACCTAACACCCCACCTCACCCTAAGACTCAGTTAAAATACACAATGACGTAAACCTTTAACACAATGCAAAAAAAACCTAGTAAAAATGAAAAATTTATTTTATTTTTATGTGATAATATTGTGCTCATTATTAAAGATAAAAAAACGCTCATTATTATGGTGAAGTTTTTTTTTTAAAAAACAATGTTGTATGAAAAAGTTATGGACATTTTAAATCAATGGGGGAATTGGCATGTGCCTTGCATGTGGAGAGAGAAAGTCAATAAATATGAGATTCCTTTTATGCCTTTCATTCTTTTTTTCCTTGAGATTAATCTCAACCCTCCAAATCTAAGATCAATGGACCAGAATACTTCTTACCTTTCTTACAATAAGAGTCCTTTGTATTCGATCCTTTCTCAACAAGTAGATGACCGGCGTTGCCATTTTAAAACTAATACAAACTGGAATCAAACACCAAACTGGACTTTGGTCCAGTAGTATTGATGTGTTTTGATAAACAAAGGGACACGGGTTCGAAACCCGGTTCCCTAATTTTTCACGACCTTTAAGTTTTTGTTATTTAAACAAAAAAGATGAACTTAACTAAGACTTAAAGGATTAAAAACCTTAATACAGACGGGTTAGTCACGTAGCCCAGTTGCCGAGCTACGTGCAAACGAACGAGAGGTCACGAGTTCGAGCCTTGATTCTGTCCGGTTCGTTATTGTTAACTGTTCAGGCGCTGTTGGGCCGGCCTTCGGGCCACTTTTTGTTGTTTTGGGCCGGGATCGGTTTGGGCCGGTTTGCAGTTGGGCCATGGTCTTAACAGGTTATATGTTTGTAAAGTAGTATTGTTAATACTGTTAATATTATTGTTAATAATAAAGTGTCTTATTTTTATTAATATTATTAATATTATAATTAATATTGTTAACTGTTATCATATTTAACCACACAATCTGCAAGTTATTAAAACTAGCGACTAATTATAAATCTAATCGAACTCATCCACAACTCGTACCAAGTAATTAGGACGTTTTGGCTCGACTGATTTATAAACCATATACCACATCTCGAATCAATATAATTAACGAGTTCACTTATTCACATCTAGGATAAATCGCCCTCGTTTGATCCTTGATCTTTACTCGTGTGAAATTTCAAGAAACTTTCACGCAACCAAAGGTGAGTATCCTTGATCCCTTTTTGGTTTAACACTTTTGGGTGCAACATGTATACATATTTAAACACACGACACTTGAAACTTTTATTCACGATCTACCAACTTTTAAACATGGAACGATGTGATGCTTGTTAGACTTTTATGCTATGTAAACTTTTCATGTCTATGTGATCATTAACTTTGCTAGCCTATCTTAACAATTATAGCGCTATAGTTAGTGATTCATCAGCTAGACATTTCTTCAGGAGCTTCTTAACCTTTCGATCCTCGATCGAAATCGGTTTCTCAATGAACCTCAGGTTTTCATTGATTTCCACATCATGATGTGACATAGTTAGTGATTCATCAGCTAGACATTTCTTCAAATTACTGACGTGGAATACATCATGAATTCCACTGAGCTCCTCAGGTAGTTTGAGCTTATAAGCTACAGAACCGACACATTCGATAATCTCGAATGGTCCAATATATCTTGGGCTCAGCTTGCCCTTCTTTTCGAAGCGCATCACACCTTTCCAGGGTGATACCTTCAATATAACTTTGTCCCATATTTGGAATTACTGTTCTCCAACCTCTGCTTGAAGTACCTTCAATATATCTTGGGCTCAACTTGAAGTACTGTTCTCCAACCTCTGCTTATAGCTAAAGACTGTTAACAAAGAACTGCAGAAGTCAAAGCTCTGCTGGAAACAAAGGTCTGCTAGAGAGAACCTCTGATGAAGATCCAAAGAACTGCTGTTGCAAAGGTCTGCTGAAGACCAACAGAGTATAAAGCTTAATAGAGGAGATCTCCAACAGTTTTTTCCAACAGACCTTCTTTGTATTTCAATGTAACAGTGTTTAGGTTTAGCAGTCGTTAGAGTTAGTTAGTTGTTAAATATCACTTTCATAGTGACGTCAGCACTAAATGCTCAGTGGTTTGCTTTGTACTATAAATAGAACAGTGCTTGTACTGTTCTATTCATCACTTCTCATTGACATTTGTGTACGAACAAATTAGAGTGATCAGGCTGAGGGGGAGTTTGTATATTTTCATGCATACGTGATTATAATTACAAAAGCATGTTATTGAAAGCATTTTCTTTATTATTGTGAATCAAGGTTTACATTTTCGCTGCATTATCTCTGTTTTATCTTCATTCATTACTTCTATCTTTCAACTTTTACAACAATTAAAGCTCAGATCCTAACACATGTGTCAATTCTCTGTCTGAACTACTTGGGTCGATTAACGGGTCGACTTCGACTTGTAGATGTTGAATTTGTTGACTTTAACTCGTTGAAAATAAAGTATACGCTTTAGACCTAACATTTACAAATTATCTGAAAAGAAAATAACCAATTATTTAAAAGAATGAGGAACTAGAAGATAAAATTGTGACACCTGGCATTTTCAGGTTAACACTGTTAACATAAGCTCCGTTATCTCAAACATTCATTCATGCATTACACTTGATTAGGGTTAATTAAGTGTGTTAGTTATTACACAAACACTCACGCAACGGTAATTTAGGGAATTTCGGAAGCACACACGAGTCTATACCCAAACGTTGGGCGAACAAACAGAATAACATTCTCGGACAATTTAATAAATATGAATTATGTGAAATGGTATGTTATGTGATTTAGTTATTATTTAGTGAACTTTCGTGTAACCCCATATATTTACGCATAAGAACTTGCTAGTTTTTTTCTGAACGGCCAACGAATCCTTCAAATGGGCTACTTGGCGAAATTCACCACATCGGGATACACTCGTCTTCCGAACCGGGAAAAACCCTCACCTAGGGCCAAAGCCCCCGTTAACACTCGCCCGAGGGCACGACAGTGCGGTGAGGTAAAACCGGCTCAATTCAAGGATCGAACTAGCGATCACCGCCTACTCGCCTAGTCCCCCCATCTATCACCAGGTGACGCAGAAACAAAATGCTGGGGGAAGGAATTGAAATTGAGTCACTTGGGACACCAAGTCTCTCCCTTACCACTGCACCACTAGCTCATTGGCAATAAGAGCTTGCTAGTGATTAGGGATGGCAATCAAACCTGAACCCGATGTGTAAACCCGAAACCCGACTCATTTGGGACAGGTTTAGGGTCAGATAATCGGGTTTGGGACGGGTTTGGGGTTAGTTTTTATTAATTTCACAGGTACGGGTTTTGGGTTTGGTGATATACCCGTTTACCTGACCGATTACCCGATAAAGTGTTCCCGTTTACCCGATTGTATACCCGTCATAATTTCTTTTATATTTTAAAGATGTATATATATGATACACTCATTTTCTTATACGTATAGATATTTTATTCCATATACATTTTAATTATTTCATACATTTTTATAGTGATAATATTTAATGTAACAAATTAGTAGTTTCCCGATAGATACCCGATGAGTTTTGGGTTAAGTATACCCAATGGGTAATTTTTTTAAATTAACGGGTTTACTCGAAACCCTCGAGTATACCTGATACCCGGTGGGTATACCAGCTAGAAACCCGACGGGTTTTCGGACGGGTTTGGGATAAGCTTATCTAACCGGGTTTGAGTTTGGGATTACCTAAACCCGTCCCAAACCCGACCCATTGCCATCCCTACTAGTGATTTTAGCAATTTTAGAAAACGTATATTAAGGTTTATTTTATAATAATAATAATAATAATAATTTAATTTATTATATTCTTGTTACTATTTTTATACTGAATAATAATGACTTATGACGCATAAAACATTTTGTTTAACTGATATATGTGGTTAAGCGGTATTAGTTTAGCTTATAAACATCTTAAGTATATATTCAAAATACACATTTAGCTAATCGGTAAAATTATTTAGAGCTTAATCGATATGATTATTGAGACTCGCGACGTCAATTATTTAGAGCTTAATCCATATGATTATTGAGACTCGCAATGTCAGGCGGTTTGAACCCAACTCACCTACACACAAAACCCTAACTATTTAAACTATTTTTTTGGCTCAAACTATCTACACACCAAGTGTGTAGATCGCCATGAAAAAAAAGGTGTTTTTTGTCCTAAATGCACAGCCTGAGTTTCGAGCTGTGGCTAAAGCGAGGCGTTTTGTTCTGGTCAACCAGACAAAAGACTAACGGGTGTTTGAGGGTCTGTTGACCAGACCAAAACGGCGAGCTTTGGCCCGTTTTGATCCTGTCAACCAGACAAAAGACTGACCGGAGATTTTCTCTCATAACACACACAATCTGCACATCTAGAGAGAGATCGGAGATTGAGAGAGGAGAGGGGCGTTAGCAGCGTATGGTGGTGACGATTGGGCTTCAGGCTGCATAAGAGAGGCGTAGAGAGAGAGAGAGACGAGTTGTGGTGGTGGATAGCGGTAGCAGTGGCCTCGCAGTGGTGGCGGTGCTCTGTTGGCGTCACGCAACATCAGCAGTGGCTACTGCACTATCATGTTGGATAATGGGGTTCAGGTGGACTGTTGGTGGCGCTGTGGTGGTTCAGATGGAGCAAGTGTGATGGTGACGCGGCGACGCTAGGGCGGCACCGTAGTGGAGATGGTGGCGCTAGGTGGAGCGATGACGACACATGGTGGGTCCGATCATGCTCACGAGCCACAGTTGTTTGGTACTCGAGGTAAGAACTGATGCATTGTTTCACATTTTTTATTAACCATCTCATTCTGACATATGTGTGCGTTGTGGGATAGATCGAGTAGTGGCGAGGACGTTACCATTGTAGACGGTCGTGATTCAGTCTGGTGAATCAGATCTGGTGCAATCAGATCTGGTGGTGTCGTGTCTTTCGTGCCCGTGTCAATGACGGTCCAAGTGGTGGTTCACACTCAAAAAACATAGTTTGTGATGATAGGAGTTGGATCTGTTAAAAATGGAATTGTTTGTATAGTCAAAGCTGGTCAACTTGGGTTAAACTGGTCAACACGTCTTTGGAGGGGAGTTTTAGGCTATGCGGTATGGTGATGCCCATATTTGGAGGATGACCCGTCACGCAGATCGGGTGTGAGGATGGAGGTAAGAAAATGGAGGAGGAGACTCATATATATATATATACATGAGAGTTGTATGTATGTGTGTGTGAGAAGGAGATGGGGGTTTTGTCTTGTAGTGCCCGTCTTCAACGTCCAGAAGTGGACGATCACGACGAGGGGGGGGGGGGGCATTGTGTTGGGGGTGGCGACGAGGGGGGGGGGGCATTGTGTTGGGGCGGCGACGAGGCATGCCGAGCCCAAGCCGACCCCACACCGCATAGGCTTAGGTGTCGGTTATGTTGAGCGGTTCATTCAAGAAGGTAATATTTGTGTGTTTGATTTGTATATTTTGCACTTCTGAATAATTTGTAATAAAAGAACGTAAATCATGCTCTAGCGACCGACCCAAAGCGATTAACGTGATGACATTTAGACTAAGCAAAATGTGTGACGTTTATACTATCATCGGACCAATTTTATATAAAATAAATATACTATTATATTTACCTTGATACTAAGCGTGACACCCGATAAGTTAGTAATGCACCTAAAATCAACTTTAGCATCATTATTTCGGCTAAATGGTTTTGAAAAGTAGGGGGGACTCAACAAACGATTAATACTATATAGGGTTATACACTTAACTATTATGTGACGATTTATAAGACGATTTATAACAATACAATTTTCAAGGTGTAAACATCTATTTATATATACTCTTATAAGGGTCATTTGAGAAAAAAATAAATTGAGAAGAAAAAGAAAAGGTTACAATCGTAAAACATTAAATAGTTTTTCTCTTATTTTATTTGTTATTATATTTAATTAATTAATTAGTTATAAAAAATATCATCATCCACACTAAAATTTTAATTACGCACATCAAAATTTTTATCCTACATGTTTTGAAATTTAACATACACATATTGAAATTTATCTTACACAACTCATAATTCATGCTACACACCTCGTTTTTTATGATACATTTTTAATTAATTTTTTTTCTTCTTTGAAAATATATTTTTTAAAAATAAGTTATAAATTTGATGTAGTTAGCAATTAAAAAGAAAGACTACAAATTAATGATCTATCTATGTTTACCAATATACTCTTAAACTAATATTAAATACAAAAATTGAATGAATAAATGAAGAATTGTTATAGGTTGAAATTTCTTGTTTTTTCTTCATACAAAAAAATTCTTCTTATTTGAACACTCCACTAAATATATATATATATAGGGTAAGATTCATGCGAGAACCACCTTTATTGCAAAATAACATCTAAAAAAAATCAAAAAAACACTCAATTTTATATTATTTTTAATAAAATTCGTTATATTTCGTTACAAAAAAAAAAAACTTTTTTTTAGTAACAGTTATTCATGCACATGTGCATATGTATCATAACTTCGACAAATTCAGTAAGACGTTATCACTAGTAGACAATTGCACTTTTATTTACAATACTATCCATAATACACTCAATTTTACATTAAATGCACATGTGCATCATTATGTATAACCATTATATACCGTGTTTTTGTACAAAAAGTTGTGATTTTGAATGATGAAGTAGACTCATATATATGTTTTTTGGTTAGTTATATCTAGTGGTTGATGGGTTCATTATAGTTGTCACTTTATGATGTAATATGTTGATTGGATGCTATAAACGGTGTTGATATACATGTAATAAAGTGAAAATATTGGTATTTTATTATAAATGGTAGGAGGTAATGGTATTGTATTATGGATGGTAGGAGGTAATAGAAGTGTATTATGGATGGTATGATAGATGAAAGAGAAAGTGTATTCAAAGTAGTGTACCAGAACACCTTATTTCATGTTGATACATATAGATGCAGATGTGCATTTCTTATATTGGTAACGTAAAAAGTAGTGTATTATAGATGTTAGTGTAAATGAAAGTACAATTGTCTAATGTTTGTAATGTATTATGGAACTTTGTCAAAGAAATGATGAAAATTCACATGTGCATGGTAGTGTATTATGGATGGTATGATAGATGAAAGAGAAGGTGTGTTCAAATTAGTGTACCAAAACACCTTATTTCATGTTGATATATATAGATGCACATGTGCATTGCTAATATTGGTAACGTAAAAAGTAGTGTGTTACACATGGTAGTGTAAATGAAAGTACAATTATCTAATGTTTGTAATGTATTACGGAATTTGTCAAAGAAATGACGAAAATGCACATGTGCATGGATAGTTGGTACTCAAATTTTTTTTTGAATTTTTTTATTGTTGAGTAAATATAGGGAATTTAAAAAAAAAACTAAAAAAAACAAAAAAAAATTTGGTATTTTTTTGGATTTTTTAGGTATTACTGTTTGTGTTCACATCGGTTCTCGTGTTCTCGCAATAAACGGTGGTTCCTAACGGATCCTTGTCCTATATATATATATATATATATATATATATATAGTGTTGGGATTGAACCTGTACAAAGGAACAGATAATATAAAGTCAAAATACTCTATCAACAGATTGGTCCTTCTATCAGTACTTAGAATCTCTGATTACCTAAACTCTGCCTTCTAAAGACTGATACCTTTACATCATCTGATATGCAATTGCCAAAGGTCTGATATAAGAAAAAGGAGCAGAGCTTAGCCATCAGAGTTTAGATTATTTGTTTTTATTTTCAATGTAACAGTGCTTTTGCACTAACAGTTGTTAGGGATCAGTGTTTAGATAGTTTGTTATTATTGTTAGATGTCATTATCAACCTTGACATCATCAAAGATGCTCAGAGGTTAGATAGTTAGTATAAATAGTAGTGTCAATGTAACAGTACAATTTGTCTTCTTAAAAAGATCTTTACACCAATCATCTTCTTTCATTTTCTGTACTATCAAGCTTTATTATAGTAGGCTGAGGGGGAGTTTGTCAATCACATGCAAAGTTTACATACTTGAAAGCATGATGATGATGATGAAAACAAACGACCTTTACTTGTAGTCAAAGTTTTCCATTCTATTCCGCTGCATTTACTTTAAACTTCAATCATATTTCTATTTATGAAACAAAAACTACAAGTAAATCAAACTCAGATCCTAACAATTGGTATCAGAGCCTGGTCAATCAAAATTTGATTAATATCATTTTGATTTGAAAGATCAGCTCTCCCTGCTAATTAGTTTGATAGTTTTACTTGAATACAGAGTTTTATTACGTTCAAAGTTTTTAAAACACAAATCTGTTGTAAACAAGCAGAAATGGCTCAAAACACACATGATTCCAACATTGGATCCATGTTTAAACCAACAATGTTGAAACACTATGAATATTTTATATGGCAACGTCAGATGGGTCACATCCTGGCTCAGCAAAACATCGGCTGTTGGCGATCGTCGTGTATGGACCACATATTCCTATGGTTCCCAGCACAGAGGATCCCAATACTCAAGTGCCAAAAAGTCCCGAAAATTACTCTAAGCAAGACTTCCAGAAAATAGAGTTGGATGCAAAAGCGTTTAGCATTGTTGCTTCCGCGCTACCCAACGAAATCTATGTTGGATTGCTCCACTGCAACAGTGCAAAAGAGTTATGGGATGCACTAAAAGAACAGTTCGGTGGGATTGAGGAGGTGATAGAGAATAATAGAGAAGTTTTAAATCAACAGTATGAGACGTTTTGTCACGTAAAAGGTGAGTCGTTAACAGAACAGTTCGAATGTTTTAGCTGTCTCATTAGTGAATTGAAACTGGTTAACGTGGAATTTCCTAATTCGACTGTCAATAGTCGTTTCTTCAGATCGTTACCAGAAAAATAGGAGACTGTAGCTTACGTTACTCGAACATCTGTTGGTTTTAAAGAAATGACCCTCACTCAACTTTATGGTCGACTTCTCACTTATGAGAGAGAGTTGAATCAGAAAAAGAAGTTACAAGAGTCGGGGAAAACAACTGACGACTATACTTTGGGTAACACTGCTCTTTATAGTCATGACGAGAGTTCTGGTAGTAGGAAGGATCAAGGTTATGATCATTATATTGATATAACATCTGGAAACAATTTTACCTCTGATCCTTTCACACCCAATTTTGCTTTTGCTGCAAATGGGGAAAACCAAAACTCTGACAATATGTCCTTTGAAATGAATGACTTACAACATTTTAAACCCACTGATTTGGAAGAAATGAACATTTTACATCATCTGGCACTGTTGAGTGTTAGAGTAAGTAAATTCTACAAAAGGACTGGTAGGAAATTTCCAGGATTGCATGGGGGGTTGAAAGTGGGGTTGGATAAATCCAAAATTAAATGCTATAAGTGTAATAGGTTAGGACACTTTGCCAGGGAATGCAGATCTCAAACTGCAGGTCCAATTGTGACTCACCCAGGCCCTAGACCTCAAAGCACTGCTCATTATTCCCATTATACCCCTGCACCACAAATGCTACATACTGCACATTTTGCACATCCTGCTACTAATGTTACTGTCCATTATATCGAAACTCCTGCTCCACAGAATCAGTATGTTTAAGCACCACCTCAAGTGCATGTGCAACAAGCACCACAAAGCACTCAAACTACTCAAACCACTGCTTAGATAGATGTTAATCAGCAAAGCTTCTTTACACAAGGCTTTGTTGATTGGAGTAGTTTACCTGAGGATTTATCTGATGAAAACTTTGCTCTAATGGCTAAAAATGATTTTGAAAATGATTTTTTTAATGGCCTTAGAGACAATTGTTGAAGGTGATGAGTCTGTGGAACAAGGGTCAAAGTCTAATGAAGTTCACAGTTGTGATGAAGCAGTGGTTATACCAGTGATTGATCAAAACATTGTTGATGAAGAAAAGATCTCTCTATCTGACCCATGGAATACTGATGAGTGTGAAGATGATTGTGAATGTGCTCTCATGGCTGCTGCTAAGGGAGCTTCTACTTGCCTTGACAGTTTATGGTATGTAGATAGTGGAGGCTCCTGGCACATGACAGGATGTAGAGCCCTTCTCAAAGACTTTTGGCTCATGGAGGGGTGATATATCTTTTGGTAACAATTCAAAAGGGAAGGTGTTGGGTTCAGGGTGTGTCCAGGCTGGGAATCTCAAATTTGAAAATGTTAACTTAATTGACAATCTAAAATTCAATCTTTTGAGTGTCTCACAAATGAGTGACAAAGGATATGGATCCTTCTTTACAAAGAAAACTTGTCAAATTGTAGGACCAAAGGTTGTTAAAAAGATTGATCAGATTTTTGCTGAGAGCAAAGCACAACTTGCTCATAGGAGTGGCAATGTGTATGTGGTTGATATGTTGAAAGATAACCCTATGTCTAATGCATGCCTGTTCTCAGTTGCTTTAAGCAAAGAGACAAAGTTATGGCATAGAAAAATTGGGCACACAAATCTAAAGACAATCACCACTCTCTCTAAAAAGTGTCTTGTCAGAGGTTACCACATAAAAAATTTACTTGTGAAGAACATTGTGTTTCCTGCTTAAAAGGCAAACAACATAAAAGTTCTTACAAGTTACTTGAAGAGTCCAAAACAACCCAGTGTTTGCAATTGCTGCACATGGATTTGTTTGGCCCTGTAAAAATCATGAGTTTAATAAAGAAAAAAATTGTTTAGTCATTGTTGATGATTTTTCAAGGTTTACATAGACTTTCTTTTTACACTCCAAAGATGATACAGCTGGCATATTGCAATTTTTTTCAAACAAGTTGAAAAGCAATATTACCTGCCTGTAAAAATTTTTAGGAGTGATAACGTGACAGAGTTTAGAAATAAGGAGTTAGATCCTTCTGTGAGTCAAAAGGGATTGCTAGGCAATTTAGTGTCCCAAGGACTCCAGAACAAAATGGGGTAGTTGAAAGGAAAAATAGAACTCTTGTTGAATCTGCAAGAACAATGCTAACAGACTCATGTTTACCCTTGTCTTTTTGGGCAGAGGCTGTAAACACTGCTTGTTATGTTCAAAATAGAGTTTTGCTTAACCCTAGGCATCAAAAGACTGCTTATGATTTGCTTTACAAAATCAAACCCCTGATCTCATATTTCAAAGTTTTTGGCTGTCCTTGTTTCATTTTGAACTTAAAAGATTCTATTCTAAGTTTGCAGCCAAAGTTGACTGTGGTTATTTTCTGGGATACTCAACCACTGCCAAAGCCTACAGAGTTTTTAACTCTAGGACCAAATGTGTTGAAGAAACTCTGAATATGAAGTTCAATGAACTTTCATCTTTGAAAATCCTAGCAAATCCTGCTGAACTGTTTGATCTAGATAAATTTACATTTGAGGATATGTCTGTCAAGACTAACACTATAGGTACATCACAGTCATCACCACAAGAGCAAGGATATGATTGCATTCTTCCAAATTTCAAGATCTGTCCTTAAAGCAGAGGAGCAGATGTTAGTAACAATGAGGAAAGCTCTGCTGGTTCAACAGTGGTTAATTCTCAAAGCTCTGCTAGCTCTCAAAACTAAAACACTGTTGATAAAAATCCATCAAATGTGGATAAAAATCAACAAACATCCACTACTATACCACCCATACCACCACCTCCATTCTAATCAGAGGTTGGACCATCAAATCCACCAACAGAGGTTAGCTCAGATGATACACATTTGCAAGCTTCACCTCAAATTGCACTTGTCCCATATCAAGGTGATTTGATCTTCCTCAAAAGCCATCCACTGGGTCAAGTTATTGGCAACATAAATGAGGGAGTGCTCACAACAAGCCAATCCTAAAACATTTGCCTCTTTCCTGGCTTTCTATCACTCATCCAACCTATCAAGTACCAAGAAGCACTGAAAGACAATAGTTGGGTAGAGGCTATGTAAGAGGAGCTCCTTCAGTTTAGAAGACAATAAGTTTGGGAACTTGTACCACTGCCTAAGGATGTGAGTCCAATTGGCACAAAATGGATCTTCAAGAACAAAACAGATGAAAGGGGTATTGTTGTCAAGAACAAAGCAAGGCTCGTGGTTCAAGGCTATAGACAGGAATAAGGCATTGACTATGATGAAACCTTTGCTCCTGTAGCAAGGTTAGAAGCTATCAGACTGTTCTTAGCTGTTGATGCTAACCACAACATCAAAGTGTTTCAAATGGACATCAAAAGTGCATTCATGTATGGAAAGATCAAGGAAGAAGTGTATGTGTGCCAACCTCCTGGATTTGAAGATCCATTTCATCCTGATCATGTGTATAGGTTAAATAAAGCACTGTATGGTCTTAAACAAGCACCAAGAGCCTGGTATGAAACACTATCCACTTTTCTCTTGTTCATAGGTTTTTCAAGAGGTAAAATTGATAAAACCTTGTTTTTAAAATGGAAAGGAAAAGATTTGATGCTTGTCCAAATTTATGTGGATGACATCATTTTGGATCCACATGCACTGCCATGTGTGAAGAGTTTAGAAAACTCATGGCAACAGAGTTTGAAATGAGTGCAATGGGTGAGCTGCAATGTTTCCTTGGTTTACAAGTCAAACAAATGCACAATGGCACTTTCATCCATCAAACAATTATGTCAAAGAACTGCTTAAAAAGTTTGATATGGATGATTGCAAACCTTGTAGCACATCCATGGCAACTTCAACGCTGATCACTATTGTTGATAAAGATGACTTGGTTGATCAAACACTTTATAGAAGTATGATTGGGTCTTTATTGTACCTAACTGCTTCCAGGCCAGACATCATGTTTGCAACATGTGTTTGTGCCAGATCCCAGTTGCAACCTAGAAAGTCTGGTCTTATTGCTGTCAAAAGGATATTCAGGTACATAAAAGGTGCTCCAACACTTGGTATCCTGTATCCTGCTACTGGAAATATTGAGCTTTCAGGTTACTCAGATAGTGATTTTGCTGGATGCAAGACAACAAGGAAGTCCACATCAGGAGGTGTCCAATTCCTAGGTGATTGCCTAGTGTCTTGGCAAAGTAAAAAGCAAGTTGCAGTTTCCACAAGCACTGCTAAGGCTGAATACATTGCTGCTGCAAGTTGCACTGCACAAATCCTGTGGCTTCAAAATCAACTTTTGGATTTTCGTATTACTGCTTTAAAGACTCCTCTCAAAATTGATAGTCAAGCAGCAGAAAATATCATCAAAAATCCATTTTCTCATTCCACAACAAAACACATTGACATCAGACATCACTTTGTGAGGGATTGCTATGAAAAAGGTTTGATTTCTTTGCAACATGTCCATACCAAGGATCAGCTAGCAGATGTTCTAACAAAAGCATTGGATACATCTACTTTTGAAAGCTTGATCTCTAGGATTGGAATGCTAAACTTGGATTAAAAACAGTTTTCCTGGTGATCCATGTGTAAATAGCATAAAAATGTTTTTTCAGAAAATTAAAACTTCTCCTTAAAAATAACTTAAAACTGAATTTTTCAATAAATCCTTAAAGTCTGTTTCAAACCACTGATAGCATCAAAACACTAGGCATTTAGAAAAGTCTATCCACTGTCAATGTGTATCCTCTGATCGTGTTAAAACACTGTTCACATCCACTGCCCATACTCTCAACAGTGTTTGTCGAAACAACTGTCTTCCATTTTCAATCAGAGGTTACACATGGACAGACGTTATTCGTCAGTTGTTTGCATCAGATGACACGTCCTCATCACTTTTTCAAAACCCTATAAAAACCCTGTTTTATCCACAACAGAGGTTCACCTTGCCGTATCAAATTCAAAATTCTTAAATCAATTCTTCTCTCAATCATGGCATCCAAATCTAAATCAAAAGCAAAATCTCAACCAGAACCACCTCCTTTTAAGCTCATAATCAAAACACCTCACAACTATACCGCAATTCTTGAGGCAACTGATTCTAACAAAAGATATCATTCAATGATAAAAATCTTGAAAGAATTAAAATTTTTGAACATGTTAACCGTCAAAGCCTCTATCTATCAAGATGCACAGCGACAATTTTGGGCAAACGCAAAGGTTCATTCACAAAAGGATGTTCCTTATGCTATCAAATCAAAAGTGGGCAAAACACTGATGCTTATTAGCCCTCAATCAATTTCTCAAGTTTTTGAACTGAATGATATGGCACATCCTGTGTCATTCTCTACAAATGAGATGCACGCTGAATTTGTGGAAAGAGGTTACATTGGGCAAATCAAAGGTATGACCATCTATAAACCCAATTTTCCTGCTGAAATGAGATTTTTCTTTCACACTCTTTTAACATGTCTCTCAGCAAAGACCACAACTTTTAATGAAATACCATTGAACATTCAGTATCTGGGTTATGCAATTTTAACTGGATCAGATTTTAATTTTCTCAGATATTGTTCAATGACCTTGTGGCAAATTTTAATAACATTGTAAAAAGGAAAGCTTTTCTGATACATCCACGATTCATGAGTGTTTACCTTCAAAATCAGTTACCTGATGCTGATGTTAAACAAGGCGCTGTTACAAATCCAAGCGGCCTAACTCATGAAACTTTTACTAGAATAACTAATCAAGATAAAGTTTCCAAAACAAAAGTGGAGGGGGCTGAAAAGCTTTACAAGAACAAAATGTTCAATCTCAACCTCCTGCTACTAAGCCCACTGCTCCTGGTGATCAGGGCTTTGCAATCACTGTCCTTAAACCCACACCAGCAATCTCCAAAAAGAAACCAAAGAAACTATCCAGAAAACCCACTAAACCCAAAAAGGGCCCTCTGGAAGATGAGATCCCAGAGGTTAACCCAGTGATACAACAAAAATCACATGAAAACACTGCTGCTACTTCTTTATAGCAGATGTTAGAATCTCAACCTGGCTTTGAAACTCCTCCTTCTTCCTCACAAAAGGAAAAGGTTGTAAACACAGGGACACCAAATTATGAAGCTCTGGATCCACTTGGTTCCATCTTCCAAATCCCTCTCCCAGGGCAATGTCTCTTTCTATACCACAAGCATCACCAACAAAATCACTCCCACCAACAATATTGCCTTTGCTGAATGCAATTGACCTAGAACAGACATTAACCAGTTCTTCTCAACAACCCATCAATGAAAATATACTCCAACAAGTGACTGGGTCTGATTCTATGCTCATTGCTAGCCCATCAGCAACTTAAGAGGATACATCCCTTGGGTTACATGCAACCCTTGGTGATACTTCAACAAGAGCAGCCACTACAATTGCTAAACTCCCAAGTTTTCAATTGGACAATGGTTACAATATAAGACTCTTTTGAAGGCAACCACTGCTGAGGCTACCAAGGATACCTCTGATCTAGTGGGAAGTCCCCAGTACCAAGAAAAAAGGGCATTTATGTTTGAAACAGGGGTTGAGACTCTTGTTCATGATGACATAGATATAACTACCTTTTCTGGTAGGAGTTCAGATGATCCTATTAAATTAGGTGATGATCTAAAATATCAGGATTTGACGGAGAGAGTTTCCAAAAAGAAAGCTCGGTTGATGAAATCAAAGATTTGTTGAAACAGTTGATAGCTACAAAGAGCCAACCCTCTGTCCTATCCACTGATGACCTCAAAGAAGCCATAGACCCTCTATTTCAACAACAAAAGTATTTTGCTGATCTTCAACACAAGCATCAGATGCAAGAACTTAGAAACATGGTTGATGCCAGATATATGGACACACCTGCAGATATCAAGGCAATAAAGGCTCATCTCCTGCAAACCACTGGTGCTTCTCATCCTACAGTAATTTTGGTAAACACTGATGATGCCAAAAAGAGGGAGATACCTTTAAAGAAAGAAGTGCTAAAGCTTAATGAAAAAGATGCACGTCCAACAGTGGTTATCCCTAAGCCAGATGGTTCTAAAAGGATCGATGAAACAACTAACATCTTTGCAAGGGAAAAGGAGAATACAAAGAAGAGGGAAAGTGTTGAGAGCAGAGCTTGGTGGAGAAAAAGATAGCCCTGCTAAAAGAAAAAGAAAATGTTGGGTCTTCAACAAAGAAGATGCCGGTTAGAAAAACAAGGCAATCAACTTCAACATCCATTCCTTCTAAGACAACTGCTATCCCAACCATATCTTCTGCTCCCTCAAAAACACTTACACCTCCTTCTTCAAAAGCCGTTGATAAACAAGACACAATAGATGTTACAACAACTGTTGTGTCAACATCTGTTGACACAACAGAGGTTATAACAAATGTTAGTCCAACCACTGCTATGATAATCTTTCCAACTTCCACCATATCTCTACCCACATCCACAAGAATACCATAACCACAATCACCTGATCTCAAGTTCAAAAGGAGAAAAACCACAAATGTTATACTTGATGACAAGATCATCGCTTCTCCTATACCTGTGTCATCAAAACCAGTGTCCACCACAGCAGTTACTCAACTTCATTCTTCTCAAATTACTAAAGTGCCTCTTGCAACTAAATTCCCATTGGAGCTACAAGCTGTTAAACCAGAAATCAAATCCTTCTTTTCAGAAGAAGATCCAGATAAAAGGGAATTCCCATCTCTGAAAGGTTATCCCAAACCAAGAAACTTGGAAGAATACAAGAAGCTTAAAGTTAAACAAGCTGAAGATATTACCAAGAGGGATACTCAGGGAAGGTCTGACAGAGTAATTCAAAATTACTGGCAATTTCAGTTGAGCAAACTCAGAAGTATAGAAGACTATGCAAGAGTCTTGTCCAAAAATCTGTCAGAGAGAGAATACAAAAGCCTTAAAGAAGACTACATCAATCACATCATGGAAACCAAGTTATATAAGGCTACAAGGGCACAATTCAAAGATTGGTCTGTGAGAGAGTTGGAAGAAGAAGTGCAAAGAATGCAAGAAATGCTGAAAGATCCTCTCAAAAAGCCAACTCCTCCATATTGGAACAAACACAAGAAACTGCCTGAAAAGAACTTGAAGTTAAGAAGAATGAAGGAAGAGTTGATTGCTGCAACCTACGGGTCGAAGAACCAAATCATGAGGTGGACAAAGGTTAAAGTGGTTGAAACATACAAATGGCTTGAGAAAAGAAGAAAAACTGATCCATCATTGCCAAAGAAGCCAGAGTATCCAGCAGAGGATACGGCTCAACAGACCCAACACTCTTCAAAACCATCTGAAAACATCTGCTATGTCTATTCTGGCCTTGAATCAAGGAAAAAGGCAAAGGGATATGGTAGAAGAAGACAAAAGAGTGTTTGAGCACATAAAGGAAGGCATCCAAAATATGATTGACTTCCATACTGATGAGACCAGTCAAAAGCTTGCAGAAGATCTGTCTTAAATGGCACAACAAACAATTCTACCTACCTCAACAATAACTTTCCATCCTAGAAAGCCATCAGACCCAAAAATTCTAAAGTGGAAAGTTGACAAAAACTCTCACGAATTGACATTGCTCAAGTCTGATGGCAAAGCTATGAAGATGAGAATGGAGGATGTATATGGGCTATGTGTAGAAGACCTCTAAGAACTTATGGATCTGGTGCTTGAAAAGGATGATGATGATGAGGAATCTCTGTGTTTTGAATTACAGTTTAAAGCCAAATCAGAGATCTCATGTTGAGGAATAAAAACCAAGAATAAAAGGTATTTTTGGCATCATCTGTTCCAGGGGGAGATTGTTGGGATTGAACCTGTACAGTGGAACAGATGATATAAAGCCAAAATACTCTATCAGCAGATTGGTCCTTCTATCAGTACTTAGAACCTCTGATTACCTAAACTCTGCCTTCTAAAGACTGATACCTTTACATCATCTGATATGCAATTGCCAAAGGTCTGATAGAAGAAAAAGGAGCAGAGCTTAGCCATCAGGGTTTAGATTATTTGTTTTTATTTTCAATGTAACAGTGCTTTTGCACTAACAGTTGTTAGGGATCAGTGTTTAGATAGTTTGTTATTATTGTTAGATGTCACTATCAACCCTGACGTCATCAAAGATGCTCAGAGGTTAGATAGTTAGTATAAATAGTAGTGTCAATGTAATAGTACAATTTGTCTTCTTAAAAAGATCTTTACAACAATCATCTTCTTTCATTTTCTGTACTATCAAGCTTTATTATAATAGGCTGAGGGGGATTTTGTGAATCACATGCAAAGTTTACATACTTGAAAGCATGATGATGATGAAAACAAACGACCTTTACTTGTAGTAAAAGTTTTCCATTCTATTCCACTGCATTTACTTTAAACGTCAATCATATTTCTATTTTTGAAACAAAAACTACAAGTAAATCAAACTCAGATCCTAACATAAAGGAATGAGATCAGGAGAAAACGCCTAGAAGTGTGAAAACAGTGAGAACGATTTTCAGCCACAAGATCTTTATGATTTGTGGCTAAGATGATTTGGTGGCATTTTTGTAAATAATAGGAACTTTAAAACTACCAGGAGGGGTAATATGGGAAGATCCAAACAAGGGTGCACATGCTAATCACATGCCATTTCCCCCAGTTTTAAAACGCCAATAACTTTTTTATACCTGATTATTTTTTTTTAAAAAATTACACCATAAAATTCAGTGTTTTTATCTTTCTAACGAGTATACTATTGATATATTTTTTGAAAACAATGAACTGGGTTTTTATGGCGTTTTTAGCTTTGTTTTTATGGCGTTTTAAACTTTGTTTTTTATAGCGTTTTGAACTTTGTTTTTTTATGGTGTTTTAAACTAGGTTTTCATGTTTTTATGGCATTTTCAACTAGTTTTTATGGCTCTTTTATGAATTGAGTGTTTTTATGGCGTTTTCAACTCGGTATTTTCATGGCGTTTTTTTCGGAACTGGGTGTTTATGGCGTTTTTATTTGAACACCCAGTTCATGTCATTTTTTTTATTTCAAAAGTATAGCAATAGTATAATCGTTGGACAGATAATAAAACACTCGATTTTATGGTGAAATTTAAAAAAAGATAATCACGTATAAAAAAGTTACGGGAGTTTAAAAAAGTTGGTGAAATGTGCATGTGACTTGCATGTGGGTGGTCTTTGGCATGTGCATGGACCTTTTGACAATATTTCCCCTTAGTGTAAGTTAGCACCAATGCCACATGTCAACATCAAAATCGTTCTCACCGTTTTCACACTTCTAGGCGTTTTCTCCAAATCCTACCCCTTAGTGTAAGTTAGCACCAACGCCGTAGGCAAGGACTATGCTAGGTTTTTAACATAACACTTGTAAAATGAAACGACCCTAGAGCAAGGTCGCGCGACACCCCATCACCTCGCGCAACGAAGAACAGCGCAGCTAATCTAATAGCAAGTACAACAGTACAAGTGGAGCCATGAACCAATGAGAGCACAACAGGCTATATTGGATCATGCTGCACGATGGACAATCGTGCAGGAGACAAGAAAGTACACTAGGACAGACACGTGGCACCAATCACTTTGCGCCGATTACTGTAACACGATCTCCACTAACCGTTGGTGACAGACCAGACAGCAAGGACAACTGTCAGGACACGTGGATCCATTCAGGTCACGCTAAGTATCGCCAACACCTGAGACCACTAACGGTCATGACAGAGGAGACCAAATGGATATTCCCTGTTGTCGACCTAAGGCCCAAGGTCCATCAGCCCATCTCCTTCACAAACCACTCCGGCTATAAATAAGAGACTTCACCTCCAGGTTCAGGATCTCACCTTCTACTCTCTCACTTAATACACACACTTATTATCCTCAAAACATATACTTATTCTCACACCGGAGGGTGGTTATGAGGAGAACCCCCCATATTTCCCTCCTCGTAATGAGCTTAACGGTGTGTTTAGTGTTTTGCAGGATTGAGAATCACCCAATAGGCAAGACGAAAGAAGATTAACCTTATTTTGTCGAAGCACAAACCTCAAGCTAATCACTAAATTAGTTTGGTGTTTCTTCATTGGCGCCCACCGATTTTTTACAGTCACTTCATCTTCCTTTTTCTCCAAACCATACTCTGATGGCTGATCAGGGTATCCCTTTCCCACCACTCAGCCAAACCTCTCAATCAGGAATGGTGTCGGACAACGCGCACGTCCAAAACCAACCTGTTGACGAGCTCGTCGATGGAGGACACCCAGGAACAGGGATTATCCGTGCAAGTGGCCCTCGCGCCACCCAAACGGTAACTCTAATGATTCATGTAGCAGGTCCGTCAACCCCCGCTATATCAGGTTTGCCAGAAGGAGAAACTCCTGAATCTTGGTTCGCTAAAAGCCAAGCAACTTTGAATCTCATCTATGCACAGTTACGCGTACAACAAGGAGCAACGCCAGCTCAAACGCATCAGACCCCTGTTATGCCACCAATGCCTAGACAGTTGAGCTATGAAATGCCACATCAAGAAATCACGCAACGTCAGCTAGTTAACAAGCCACCATCGCCGCAAAGGAGGAGTGTTCACACCGAACGTGACACTCACACCGACTCCCACTAACAGTGTGTCTAGACAACGAGCACCAATCAGTAGCCGGCTAGGGCCGTGCAACATATTGAACGCTGAATTTAACACTGAGACCGATGAGTTCGACCCAACATACCGGCAGGAGGTAACTTCAGTTTCAGCAGACTACCAAAAAACCATGAAGCGTACAAGCCAAAGACTCACGCGGCGTACAACCCACTAGTAGAACATGACTACAGTCTGGTATACTGACCAGCAGCCACAGTAGAACAATCAAAGTTCTTAAGAGAGATCGCGCTCGCACCATTAGAAAAGGCAAAGCTTCCACAAACTGTGGGGAAGTTCAATGGCCTAACCGACCCTGATGATCATGTCCAGCTCTTCACAAGCGTCGGGGTGCTGGGAGTATGGACCATGCCAATGTGGTGCCTTTGTTTGTGCAAACATTAATAGGAGCTGCTCTCGCATAGTTTAACAGCCTCCCATCAGGGAAATCAAATTTTGGCCAGACCTACAAGAAAAATTCCTTGCTCATTTCAACCAACAACGCCGATACAAGTGCGACACCTCAGAGGTGATGAACATATGGAGGCGTGACAACGAAGGCCTGGAAGACATCATCACTAGATTTAACAAAGAATGTCTGGAAATCAGAAATGTAAGTGAAGATCTCATGCACGCTCATTTCAAGAAAGCTATCAGGTGTGACACCCTGATTAGAACAATCACTGGCAAGGATGGGATGCCCGAAAAATGGGACAAATTGATGGCTGCAACTAAAGTAGTTGCGCAGACTCAGGAATGTCTCACAGCGGGGAGATCGGGTCACTACTTAGATGACCGTTACTCATGATTAAACACCATCGAATCAAGTAGGCGCAACAGAAGGAGCAGAGATTCCGGATGGAATTTGAACTAGCCCGACAGCTATGAGGATAAGCCTCGATATGACGGTCGTAATAAATACTCAGAGGATGCGCGTACCACAATTGACAAGATTGGATACAAGAAAGCACTGAAGAATGAAAAAAGGGATAGACATTGGACCCTAATGACTAAAACGCCGAAAGAGGTTCTCATGACAAAGAACTGCGAGTTCAAAGCTCCACCTCAGATGAAGAGCAAGAGGGGACAAGACCCCAACCTGTATTGTGATTTCCATAAAGATACAGGACATTTGACAGGCGATTGTATCAGTCTACGAGTGGAGATCGAGAAGGCGCTCAAGAGTGGTAAGCTCAGTCATTTGGTCAAGAATGTGCGCAAGGAGACAAGGCAGTTACAAAGACACGATGACGACGGACAGAAGAAGGTTCATCGTCTGGAAACTCAGATGGTCACAGGCGGACCTTTGAGAAAGCGCACAAAAGATAAAGGAAAACGACCGAGTACTGATGATGCATGGCGCGAGAAGCAAGTAATATTCCTAATAGTTCGTGGAGGGCCACGCGCAACGAACCCTGTCGTGATTACTGGGATATTTGGTCATTATGAAACACAGTATATGTTCATCGATCCAGGAAGCACATCGGATATCATCTACGAGCAATGCTTTAAACAATTCGATAAGGAGGAAAAAGCACGACTAGAACCGGTTGATTGCCCACTGTCTGGGTTCTTCAAAGAAACATTCTTACCTTTGGGTCAAATATCTTTCCCAGTGACGCTGGGAGAGGGGAAAAAGTCAAGAACAATCGATGTAACATTCATGGTAATGCCCACCAATTCGCAACATGATGTTCTGATCAGCAGAAAACACAAGGCCAGTTCCTCATGGTAATATCCCCTCCACACTCTGCAATCGGTTTCCCAACCGAAGTAGGGACAACACTAGTTTTCTCTAAAAGGGAGATCTTGGCAGTTGAAGATGCACCACCACCAAAGAAGAACAAACAATCCCCACGCACAGAGCCAGAGAAATGGATCCTAAATCGAAAATACCCGGAACAGACGATCACTCTCAGGCCCGCACTCTCAGAAATCACCCGGGTACATTTAAACAGTTGTTGTTTTGCAACATGGATATCTTCGCATGGTCGCCAGCTGACATGATAGGTGTCCCGCGTGAAGTAGCCGAGCATTGCCTCAACACATTCCCGTCCGTAGAACCGAAGGTGCAAAGGAAGCGCAACCTAGGAGAGGCAAAAACTAAAGCAATGAATGAGCAAGTTTTGGAGTTGCTACAAGCAGGTATATTGCGAGAGGTACGTTATCAGACATGGGTAGCCACCCTAGTAATGGTAGAAAAGGCCAATGAAGGGTGGCGCATGTGTGTCGACTATAAGATCTCAACAAGGTATGCCCCAAAGATTGCTATTCACTGCCTAAGATCGGCAAAAAGATTGACTCCCTTGCGCCTTTCAGGTGGAAATGTTTCGTTGATTATTATAAGGGGTACCATCAGGTACAAATGGTTGTTCATGACGAAGACAAGACTGCTTTCAGAACAGAAATGGGCATCTTCTGTTACACAAAAATGCCATTTGGGTTACCCAACGCGGGGGCCACCTACCGGCGCTTATGGATCAGATCTTTGGAGAAGACATTGGTAAACATGTGGAGGTTTACATCGATGATCTAGTAATCATGAGCAGGGAATAAGATCAGATGTTGAAGGATATAGAAAAAACTTTTAACTCTCTGCGCAGTGTGAACATGAAACTCAACCCGAGCAAGTGCTCGTTCGGTATGGAGGAGGGCAAGTTTCGTGGATTCATGGTTACAAAAGGAGGCTTTCAGGTTAACCCAGAGAAAGTACAAGAAATTGAACGCATGTCTTCACCCAAAAGCATCAAAGACATGCAGCGGCTAGCCGACCGCCTGGCCGCGCTTAACAGGTTCCTGTCAAATCACGCCGCAAAATCATTCCCATTAAAAAGCACGCTGCGCAACTGCGTAAAGAAAAGTGAATTCAAATGGACACCAGAAGTCGAAAAAGCTTTCAAAGAAATGAAAGAATGGTTGATCCAGCTACCAACGTTGACGGCCCCGCGCAAAGATGAACCTCTATTATTATACCTATCGGCCTCGGAGAGAGCGGTAGGTGCAGTATTACTAGTTGAGCGAGATGCAGTCCAAACTCCAATTTATTATGTAAGCAGAATGCTCACAGACCCAGAAACAAGGTACTCGATTATGGAGAAGCTCGTCTTAGCGCTGGTGCACGCCTCAAGAAGATTGCGCAGATATTTTATGGGCACATCATACACGTGTTGACGAACTATCACATAGGCACAATCCTCAAGAAGCCAGAGATATCGGGAAGGCTGGTAAAATAGGCGATCGAATTGGGAGGTCATAACATCGTATACAGCCCACGCCCAGCCATCAAAGGCCAAATCCTCGCAGACTTCATAACCGAAGTACCAGAAGGGAAAATACCAGAGTGTGATTCGGTTGATACTCCCACTAAACCTGAAACCGACGAGCTTTGGTTGTTATTTACTGACGGTGCGTCAACGAAGACGGCGCAGGAGCAGGCTTGAGGTTGGTTAGCCCTGAAAAGAGCGAATTCACATACGCTATCAGATTAAATTTCAAGAGCACGAACAATGAAGCAGAGTACGAAGCTTTCCTGGCAGGGTTACGATTGGCGATTAAGATGGGAGCCAAGAACTTGCAAGCGCTTGTCGACTCCCTCCTAATGGCGCGTCAAATAAACGGGATATACGATGCAAAGGGAGAAATTATGGCTCTGTATCTCGAACAGGCCAAAGAGCTGATCCAGAATTTCAAAACGTTCAGGGTGGTGCACATCAATAGAAGCGAAAACAAGCCAGCGGACGCGCTGAGCAAATTAGCAACGACAGCTTTCCAACACCTTGCTAAGGTTGTCCGGATCAACATTTTAAAGAACCCTTCAGTGCCGATGCGACAAGTCAACATCGTGGAAATAGGATGTTGGGATTGAACCCTATGAAAGGAACAGATGATATAAAGCCAAATAACACTATTCGAGCTTTGGTCCAACTATCAGAGGTTACATCTTCTGATGCACTTACATTGTTTTCCATAAAGACTGCTCATCCTATCATCTGCCTTCACAAAGCTTCAAGGTCTGCCAGAGTTAACAAGGACAGAAGATAGGAATAAGAGTTTAGTCATTAGCTTAGTTAATCAATGTAACAGTGCCATGCACTGATAGTTTAGTATTAGCAGTGTTTAGAGTTAGTTACATATTGTTTCCTGTCACTATCAACCCTGACGTCATCAAAGATGCTCAGAGGTTAGATAGTTTAGTATAAATAGGAAACTCTTGTAACCTTTAAACTTGTCTATTAAAAGATCAACTTTCGTATATCATCTTCTCTGCATTTTCTCATTACCAAACTGTAATTGCAAAGGCTGAGAGGGAGTTTGTGAATCACATGCAAGTTAATTAACTTGAAAGCATGATGATGATGAAAACAAACGACCATTGCTTATAGTAAAAGTTTTCCATCTTATTCCGCTGCAAATCTCTTTTAATTCAATCATTTTCCATTTTTGAAACAAAAACTACAAGTAATTCAAACTCAGATCCTAACAATTGGTATGAGAGCCTGATTCATCAAATTCGATCTAACAATCGATTTGGTTCGAATAGATCAGCTCTCTTGCTAATCAATTTGGTTGTTTTTGTTTGATATTCAGAGTTTTTATTACATTCACAGTTTTTTTAAAAACAAAATCTGAAAAAAAAATCAAATGAAAATATCTCAAAACACACAGGATGCCAATTCTGGATCCTTGTTCAAACCGCCAATGCTCAAAAGAAATGAATATTTCATTTGGCAACGACGAATGGGTCATATCCTTGCCCAGAAAAACACCGGTTGTTGGAGATCTGTTGCTTATGGACCTCACATTCCAATGGTTCCAAGCACAGAAGATCCAACCAAACAAGTGCCAAAAAATCCTGAAAACTTTTCGGAGCAGGATTTCCAGAAAATTGAATTGGATGCTAAGGTATTTAGTATAGTTGCTTCGGCCTTACCCAATGAAATTTATGCTGGTCTACTCCATTGCAATAGTGCAAAGGAGTTATGGGATGCACTTAAGGAGCAATTCGGTGGAACTAAGGAAGTGATAGAAAGTAATAGAGAAGTTCTAAATCAGCAGTATGAAACGTTTTGTCACTTGAAAGGAGAGTCTCTAACACAACAATTTGAACGTTACAGCTGTCTCATCAGTGATATTAGACTGGTTAACGTGGTTTTTCCTAATTCGACTGTCAATAGTCGTTTCCTTAGATCGTTACCAGATAAGTGGGAGACGGTAGCTTATGTAACGCGAAAATCTGTTGGGTTTAAAGAAATGTCGTTGACACAACTTCATGGGATACTCCTCACTTATGAGAGAGAGTTAAACCGAAAAAAGAAGTTGCAAGATTCTGGCAAGACTGATGATTACTCATTGGGTAATACAACTCTTTTTGGCCAAGAAGAGGGTACTGGCAGCAGTAAGGACCAAAGTTATGATCACTATATAGATATTACATCTGGTGGGAACTTTGGATCTGAAACATATGCACCCAACTATGCTTTTGCTGCTAGTGGGGAAAGCCAAACCTCTGATAACCTATCCTTTGAGCTGAATGACTTGCAACACATTGAACCTTCTGATCTCGAAGAAATGGATATTTTGCACCAACTGGCCTTATTGAGTGTTAGGGCTAGTAAGTTTTACAAGAGAACTGGTAGAAAATTCCCAGGTTTGCATGGGGGGTTGAAGGTTGGGCTGGATAAATCAAAAGTCAAGTGTTATAAGTGTAATAGGCTAGGACACTTTGCAAGAGAATGCAGGTCTCAAAGTTCTGGACCAATAGTGACTCATCCTGGCCCTAGATCTCAGCACACACAAAACACTGCTCATTATTCCTAATATGCCCCTGCTCAACATGTTCAAAACACTGCCCACTTTGCACATCCTGCTACCAATGTTCCTGTGCATTATGTTCAATCCACTGCTCCACAAATTCAATTTGTTCAGGCACCATCTCATCCTCAAGTGCTTGTTCAACAAGCACCCATTGTTACACAACCTGCTTAAACCACTGCTAGTCCAGCAAGGTTGGTCAACAAAGCTTTTTCACACAAAGTTATGTTGACTGGAGCAGTTTGCCTGAGGATTTGACTGATGAGAACTTTTCTTTAATGGCCAAAAATGATGTTGAACAAGAATTTTGTTTAATGGCCTTAGAGACAATTGCTGAAGGTGTTGAATCTGTGGAGATAGTGTCAAAATCTGATGAAGTTCAAGTTTGTGATGAAACAGTGGTTTCAAGTGAAGAAAGAGAAAATGCTGCTTCTAAGGAAAAGAACTCTCCTACTGACCCATGGAACATTGATGTGTGTGAAGATGAGTGTGACTGTGCTCTTATGGCTGCTACAAAGGTATCACCTCAGATCCTTAAAGATCTATGTTCTGACAAATGCATCATTGCTTTTGCAAACATCAAAAAGGTGAATGAAAACCTAAGAAACAAAATTTTAGAAGATGAACTTAATTTTGAAAAACTGATTAAAGAGTTAAAATCAAAGTTAAGTGAAAAAGATTCTAAAATGAGTAGCCTGAGACATGAATCAAGCATAACCAAGGACCAACTCCAAACTATGGTAGAAAAATACCAAGTTTGTTAAAAGGAGTTAGAAGAAACCAAAATCACTTGTGAAAAATGGGTTGAGTCCTGCAAAGATTATGAAATTATGCTTGATGCTCAGATCAAGAGCAACATCAAGTTTGGTATAGGTTTTGGAGCCTATGACCAAAATGAGAAAATGTTGCTGAAATTGATTCTGAGTTGGTTGAAGTTGTCCCTACAAATTTGGCTGGTGAAGAGATAAAAATCACAAATAAAGCTGGAAACAAAATTGTTTTGAAAAAATCAAAGGTTTCAACAAAAGATAAAGAAATTGAAAAATATCAGTTTAAACCAATCTGGTCAGATGAATGTGATATCTTAGAAAACTTAAGCCAATGGACTTCACAACCACTGATGGTATTAAAGCCCCAAAAGCACTGGTGATCCCTATCAAAGATGTGCCAGCAGAGGTCACAACCACTGCTGAGAAAAAGTCTGATAGGAAAAGAAGAATAAAGATTACAAACTTGTTTTGTGAATTTTGTGAATAAAATCATGTGGCTGCAGATTGTTTTCTTTTAAAAGCCTATGACATTAACAAAACTTGTGTTATCAAAATTCCTCAAAATGCACCATCTGCAGCAAAACAAATCACTCAACTCAACAGTGTGCCTATCTCAAAAACTATGAACAAAAGGTAAAAGAGATCAAGGCAAAAGCACTTGAAAGAGAAAGTTCAAGTTCTGTTGGAAATAAATCCAAGCAGAGTATTGAATTAATTGAAACATCTGTTACAAAAGCCTTAACCAAAACGTCTGTTCAAAGAGAGGTGCAAGTGACAGATGCTCCACCATCAAACTCATTTCAAAGAGGGTATGGCCAACCTGCTTACAAAAAGGTTCCTCATGCTTATGAAGGCTACAAAAAGCCTTCAAAGCAAAGAGTAAACATGCACCCTTATGGATACAATCATCTGATAGGTAATGGTCAAGAGCAGATGTTACAAGAAAATTTCAAAACCACTGACCATTGTCCTAGACTTGAGACTGGACCATCTGTGACCCCATCCAAAGCCATTTTGGCTTTGGAGACCAACCTTAACTGATCTATTTACTTGATGTTCAGGGACCCTCTACTTGCCCTAATTGCTTATGGTATGTAGATAGTGGAGGTTCCAGGCACATGACAGGATGTAGAGCCCTTCTCAAGGACTTCATGGCTCATGGGGGGGGGGGTGATATATCTTTTGGTAATAACTCAAAGGGAAAGGTCTTAGGGTCTGGGTCGGTTCTGGCTGGTTTACTCAAGTTTGAAAATGTGAATTTGATTAACAATCTGAAGTTTAACCTGCTGAGTGTCTCACAAATGAGTGATAGAGGATATGGACCCTTCTTCACTAAGAAAACTTGTCAAATTGTGGGACCAGAGGTTGTCAAAAAGATTTATCAAATCATTGCTGAGAGCAAAACATAACTCACTGCACACAGAAGTGGGAATGTGTATGTGGTAGATATGTTAAAAGATAATCCTATGTCTGGAACATGCCTATTCTCAGTTGCTTCTAGTAAAGAGACTGAGTTATGGCATAGAAGACTTGGACACACAAATCTTAAAACTATCACCACACTCTCAAAACAAAGTATTGTAAGAGGCTTGCCTCACAAGCAATTTTCCTGTGATGAACATTGTGTTTCCTGTTTAAAAGGCAAACAACATAAAAGTTCTTTCAAATCAATTGAAGAGTCCAAACCAAGCCAGTGTTTACAAATTTTGCACATAGACTTGTTTGGCCCAGTGCAAATCATGAGCTTAAAACACAAAAGGTATTGCCTAGTGATAGTTGATGATTTCTCTAGGTTTACATGGACCTTCTTTCTTCATTCTAAGGATGAAACTGCAAGCATTTTGCAAAACTTTGTCAAACAAGTAGAAAAGCAATTTGATCTTCCAGTAAAAATCTTTAGAAGTGACAATGGAACAGAATTTAAAAAAATAGGGAGTTGGATGCTTTTTGTGAGTCAAAAGGAATTGTTAGACAATATAGCATTCCAATAACTCCAGAACAAAATGGGGTGGTTGAAAGGAAAAACAGGACCTTAATTGAATCAGCAAGAACTATGCTAGCAGATTCTGGTTTACCCTTGTCTTTTTGGGCAGAGGTTGTAAACACTGCTTGCTATATTCAAAACAGAGTTTTGATTAACCCCATGCATCAAAAGACTACCTATGAGATTTTGTATAAAATCAAACCTCTGATTTCATATTTTAAATTTTTGGCTGTCCATGTTTCATTTTGAACTTAAAAGATTCTATATCTAAGTTTGCAGCCAAAATTGATTGTGGTTATTTTCTGGGATACTCAACCGCTGCCAAAGCCTAGAGAGTTTTTAACTCTAGGACAAAGTGTGTTGAAGAAACTTTGAATGTGAAGTTCAATGAACTATCATCACTGAAAATCTCAGCAAATCCTGCAGAGCTTTTTGATATAGATAAATTCACATTTGCTGATGTTTCTATCAAGCTAGACAATGCAGGTACACCACAATCATCTGAAGAAGATCAAGATCAAGGATATGACTGTGTGCTTCCACAAACAAAAGTCTATTCTTCAACCAGAGGATCAGGTGCTACAAGCTCTTGTGTAAACTCTGCCACTTCTGGGTCAACCGTGGTTGATCCTCAAACCTCTGCCAGTTCACAAAATCAAACATCTGTTGATAAAAGTCCTACATCTGGGCTCCAAAATCTTCAGAATGTTACCTCTATACCCCCAATACCACCACCACCATTCTCATCCGTGGCTGATACTTCAATTTCACCAGCAGAGGTTAGCTCAGATGATACACATTTGCAGCCATCACCTCAAAATGCTATTGTTCCATACCAAGGTGATTTGATTCATCTCAAAAGCCATCCAGCAGACCAAGTTATTGGAAACATCAAATCTGGGTGCTCACATGAAGTCAATCCCAAAATATTTGTCTTTTTGCTGGTTTTCTATCACTCATACAGCCAGTCAAGTACCAAGAGGCACTGAAAGACAACAGTGGGTAGAGGCCATGCAAGAAGAACTCCTTCAGTTCAAAAGACAACAAGTTTGGGAGCTTGTGCCACTGCCAAAAGATGTAAGTCCAATTGGCACAAAGTGGGTCTTAAAGAACAAAACTGATGAAAGGGGTATTGTTGTCAAAAACAAAGCAAGGCTCGTGGTTCAAGGCTATAGACAGGAAAAAGATATAGACTATGATGAGACTTTTGCTCCTGTAGCAAGGTTGGAAGCTATTCACCTGTTCTTAGCTTTTGCTGCTAACCACAACATCAAGGTGTTTCAAATGGATATAAAGAGTGCATTTTTGTATGGAAAAATCAAAGAAGAGGTGTATGTCTGTCAACCTCCAGGTTTTGAAGATGCATTCCATCCTGATCATGTCTACAAGCTCAACAAAGCATTGCATGGCTTGAAACAAGCACCAAGAGCCTGGTATGAAACTCTATCCACTTTTCTCTTATCCATAGGGTTTACTAGAGGCAAAATTGATAAAACTCTGTTTTTAAAATGGAAAGGAAAAGATTTGATGCTTGTCCAAATTTATGTGGAGGACATCATTTTTGGATCCACAAGCACTGCTATGTGTGAAGAGTTTCGAAAACTCATGGCAGCAGAGTTTGAGATGAGTGCAATGGGTGAGCTCCAATGTTTTCTTGGTCTTCAAGTTAAACAATTGCACAATGGTACATTTATCCATCAAAACAAGTATGTGAAAGAACTGCTTAAAAAGTTTGATATGGATGATTGTAATCCATGTAGCACACCCATGGCAACCTCCAAGCTAGTCACCATTGATGGTAAAGATGACCTTGTTGATCAAACTCTTTATAGAAGCATGATTGGGTCTTTATTGTATCTAACTGCATCAAGGCCAGACATCATGTTTGCAACATGTGTTTGTGCCAGATCACAGGCATTACCTAGAAAGTCTGACCATATTGTTGTAAAAAGGATATTCAGATATATAAAAGGTGCTCCCACACTTGGTATCTGGTATCCAGCTAATGGGAATATTGAGCTTTCAGGTTTTTCAGATAGTGACTTTGCTGGTTGTAAAACTACAAGAAAGTCCACATCAGGAGGATGTCAATTCCTAGGTGATTGTCTAGTGTCTTGGCAAAGCAAAAAGCAGGTTACAGTTTCAACATCCACTGCTGAGGCAGACTATATTGCTGCTGCTAGCTGCACTGCTCAACTCTTGTGGCTTCAGAACCAATTGTTGGATTTTGGTATCATTGCACTAAAGACTCCACTCAAATTGGACAGTCAAGCTGCTGAAAATATCATCAAAAATCCAGTTTCTCATTCAACTACAAAGCACATTGACATCAAACATCACTTTGTGAGAGATTGCTATGAAAAAGGTTTGATTTCTTTGCATCGTGTCCATACTTTAGATCAATGGGCAGATGCTTTAACCAAGGCATTGGATACATCTACCTTTGAAAAATTGATCTCACGGCTTGGTAGGCTAAACATGGATTAAAAACAAGTTTTCTTGTAAATCCATGTGTACATAGCATCAAAATGTTTTCAGAAAATCAAAAATACCTTAAAAATAGTTAAAATTGAAGCTTTTCAATAAATCTTTAAAAGTCTGTTCAAACATCTGTTTGTTCAAAACCTCTGATAGGCTTAAAAATCTTATCCACTGTTAAAGTGTTCCTCTGATTTCCATTTTTTTTACCAATTTTCAAACACTGATAGCTATCCACTGATAGTGTTAAAAATTAGTTTTGTCCAAACCTCTGTCCTAAAACAGTGGTTTGCCACATCAACGGTTACTTTTCTCATCAGAGGTTACACGTGGTCAGATGTTAGCCATCCGATCTTGCAACAGATGCCACGTCATGTTCACTTTTTCAAAACCCTTATAAAACCCCTGTTTTATCTCACCAGTGGTTACCCTAAACTGTGTTGATTTCAAAATCTCAAAACAGTTTTCCTCTCAAACACCATGGCTCCCAAATCAAAAACTTCAAAATCCAAAGCTAAATCGCAAGAAGAACCTCCACCTTTCATTCTCATAATCAAAACCCCACACAATTACACTGCCATACTTGAAGAAAATGACGCAAATACTCGCTATCATCCAATGATTCGAATTTTGCAAAAGTCAAAATTCTTGCACATGTTAACCGTCAAAGCCCCCATTTACTTTGATGCTCTTCGTGATTTCTGGAAAAATGCAAAGGTTCACTCATCTGCTGCTGGTGTTCCTTATGCAATAATTTCAAGAGTAGGGGGGTGTTGATGCAAATTAGCCCCCAATCGATCTCTCAAGTTTTCAAGTTAAATGATGTACAACACCCTTGTCATTTCCAATAAATGAGATCCAAGCAGAATTTCTGGAAAGAGGTTATATCGGCCAGATGAAAGGATGACCATTTTTAAACCAAACTTTCCTGCTGAGATGAGATTTTTCTTTCACAACATTCTTACTTGTCTCTCAGCAAAATCCACTGCTTTTAATGAAATCCCATTGAACATGCAATATCTAGGGTATGCAATTTTAAGTGAAACAGATTTTAACTACTCCCAGATATTGTTCAATGGTCTTGTAAATAATTTTAAAAATATTGAAAAAAGAAAAGCTTTTTTGATGCATCCACGTTTCTTGAGTGTTTACTTGCAGGATCAAATCAAAGGTCTTGAAAGTAAACAAGGCGTTGTGGTCAATCCAGGCAGCCTAAATCATGAAACTTTCACGAGAATAATAAACCAAGATAAGGTTGAGAAAACACAAGTAGAGGAGGTTGAGCAAGTTATACCAGAACAAAATGTTCAATCTCAACCTCTTGCTACTGAGCCCACTGCTCTTGGTGATCAGGGCAACACAATCGCTGCCCTGAAACCCACACCAAAAATTTCTAAAAAGAAAACCAAAACAATCTCCAAAACGCTCACCAAACCCAAAAGGGGTCATCTGGAAGATGAGATCCCAGAGGTTAACCCTGTGACAACACCAAAGTCACAAACCACTGCTGCTATTTCTTCATAGCAGTTGGTTCAAAGATCTCCCACTGGCTTTGAAACTCCTCCTTTTTCCTCACAAAAGGAAAAGGTTGTAGACACAGGGACACCACTTTATGAAGCTCTAGATCCACTTGGGTCTATCTTCCACAGCCCCTCTCCCAGGGCTATGTCGCTTTCTACTCAACCACCTTCACCAATTCCTTCAATTCTACCCACAATTGTACCCTTGCTGAATGCAATTAAATTGGTTCAGACACAAACCAGCACTTCTCAACAACCTATTACTGAGAATATACTTCATCCAATGGCTGGGTCTGATTCTTTATTCATTGCTAGCCCATCAGCAAATGAAGAGGCTACATCCCTTGGGTTACATGTAACCCTTGGTGATATTTCAACACAAGCAGCCACTACAATTGCTGAACTTCCTAGTTCTCAGTTGGACAGTGGTTTCATAAATAAGACTTGGTTGAAGGCAACCACTACTGAGGCAACAACTATTACCTCTATTGTGGGAAGTCCCCAGTACCAAGACAAAGGGGCATCTATGTTTGAAGTTGGTCCTAAAACCACTGCTCATGATAACATAGATATAACTACCACCACTGGTAGGAGTTCAGATGATCCTATTAAATTAGGTGATGATCTAAAATACCAGGATTTGACGAAGAGAGTGACCAGAATAGAAAACTCTGTTGGTGAAATCAAAGATTTATTAAAGCAGATGATAGCTACAAAAAGTCAACCCTCTGTTCTATCCACTGTTGATCTCAAAGAAGCTCTTAACCCTCTGTTTCAACATCAACAACATTATTTGGATTTACAACACAAGCATCATGTGAATAATGTTTGAAACTTGTTTGAATCAAGGTATCAAGACACTGCAGCAGACATTAAAGCCATCAAAGCACATCTACTCACAACCACTGGCCATGCACCTCCAACGGTTATCTTTGTTACAACAGATGAAGCCAAAAAGGGGGAGAAACCTTTGGGTCCAAAGAAGTTAACAATAGATGATGATAAGTCCAGACCAACAGTAAATATCCCAAGGCCTGATGGTTCAAAGAAGATTGATTTGACTGATGAACTTGTGGCCAAGGAAAGGGCTAGTCACAAGAAGAATGTGATTGAGGAGAGCAGAGTGTTGGTTGAGAAAAAGATTGATCAGCAAAAAGAAAAAGGAGAGGTTGGTACTTCTTCAAAAAGAGCTCCTGCTAGAAAAGCCAGGCAACCAACATCCACACCTCCTAAAACTAAGCCTGAAACCATTCCAACCATTAAAACCTCTGCCTCTCAATAACCTATCACATCTTCAAAATCACAACCCACATCCACACAGGCAGATGTTACAGCAACTGTTGTGTCAACAACTGTTGATACAACAGAGGTTGCAACAGATGCATTTCTATCCACTGCCATAATCACATTTCCCACATCAACTCAACTATTATTCACAACACCAAAAATCCCACAACCACCATCACTCACCTTAAAGTTTAAAAGGATAAAAATCACAAAAGTGATAAATGATGATGAGATCTCTGCACCTCTTCCAATATCATCAACACCAGTGATCCCCACATCAGTGCTTACAACTTCTTCAACTCTTACAGTCACTCCTGCATCAAAAGTGTATCCTCTTGATTTACCAGCAGTCGGGAAAGAGATCCTAAGTTTCTTTTCAGATGATGACCCTGACAAAAGAACAATTCTATCCCTTGATGGCTATCCAAGACCAGCAAATGTTGATGCCTATCTAGATTTGAAAAAGAAGCAAGCAGAGGATATTGCCAAAAGAGAATCAGCTGGTAAAAATGATAGAGAAATACAGATTATCATGTCTTTTCAACTGAGTAAGGTCACCATTCTGCAAAACTTTGTCAAGGATCTGAGCAACCAGTTGTCAGTAAGGGAAGATAAGTTGCTCAAGAGTGAACTCATTGAGTATATCATGGAAAAGAAGATGCTATCCTCAGAGCTCAACTCTCTAAAAAGTCCAGCTCAACATCTGCCCACTCCATACTTGCCCTGCAACACAGGAAAAAGCAAGGGGAGATGAATTAAAAGACTGACAAAGAGTTTGAGGATACATTTATCAAAGAAGGGATTCAGAATATGATTAATTATCACACAGATGATACAAGTGCCAAGCTGGCCAAAGATTTGTCAAAAATGGCTCATTCACAAACCTCAGCAATAAAGGCTCCTTCAAGAAAACCATCAGACCCAAAAATTCTAAAATGGAAGATCAACAAAGACACCCATGAATTGACATTGCTCAAGTTTGATGGTGCAGCCACTAAACTATCCATGGAAGATGCTTATGAGCTTACAGTAGAAGACTTCCAAGAACAACTATGTTTAGGGCTGGTGAAGGATGCTGATGACATGGAATCTCTTAACTTTGAACTTCAATTCAAAGGTCAAATAAGAGAATTCCTTCTGAGGAATAAAAACCAAGAATAGAGTGTTTTTGGCATCATCTGTTCCAGGGGAGATTGTTGGGATTGAACCTTATGAAAGGAATAGATGATATAAAGCCAAATAACACTATCCGAGCTTTGGTTCAACTATCAGAGGTTGCATCCTCTGATGCACTTACACTGCTTTCCATAAAGATTGCTCATCCTATCATCTGCCTTCACAAAGCTTCAAGGTCTGCCAGAGTTAACAAGGACTGAGGATAGGAATCAGAGTTTAGTCATTAGCTTAGTTAATCAATGTAACAGTGCCATGCACTGATAGTTTAGTATTAGCAGTGTTTAGAGTTAGTTACATATTGTTTCCTGTCACTATCAACCCTGACGTCATCAAAGATGCTCAGAGGTTAGATAGTTTAGTATAAATAGGAAACTCTTGTAACCTTTAAACTTGTCTATTAAAAGATCAACTTTCGCATATCATCTTCTCTGCATTTTCTCATTACCAAACTGTAATTGCAAAGGCTAAGAGGGAGTTTGTGAATCACATGCAAATTAATTAACTTGAAAGCATGATGATGATGAAAACAAACGACCATTGCTTGTAGTAAAAGTTCTCCATCTTATTCCGCTGCAAATCTCTTTTAATTCAATCATTTTCCATTTTTGAAACAAAAACTACAAGTAATTCAAACTCAGACCCTAACATAGGATCACCATCTTGGATGACACCTATTATCCAATACTTGCAAGCGGGATTCTCCCTGAGAACAAGGCGGAGGCGTATAAGATCCAAAACAAAGCGTTGTATTACCAGATGGACGATGGGATTCTTTATCAACGATCATACTTGGGGCCACTTCTAGGCTGCGTAGACCCACAAGATGCCAACTACCTGATAAGAGAAATTCACGAGGGGATCTGTGGAATCCACGCATGTCCGCGCATGGTAGTCGCAAAGATTATGAACGCATGATACTACTGGCCCGGGATGCATTTGGATGCCGTGAGAGAACTGCGCAAATGTGATTCTTGCCACCTCCATGCTCCAAAGACCATGCGACCTAAGAACAAACTGATTCCTCTTTCAACAGTATGGCCATTCCAACAATGGGGTATTGATATGGTCGGCTCATTCCCAGATGCTCCCGGCGTGGTGAAGTTCGTAATAGTGGCGGTAGACTACTTCACCAAGTGGGTAGAAGCAAAACACTAGCATCGACTTCTGTGATGATAGTGCAAAAGTTCACATGGTAGCATATCATCTCTCGGTTAGGCCTGCCATTGCGAATCGTCACATATAACGGTACTAACTTCGCATCTGAGGACCTCCAAGCGTGGATGCAAGAATTCAGATAGAACACACACCTTCTCCTCGGTTGCCCATCCGCAAGGAAATGGCTAGGTCGAAAGTGTAAACAAAAGCATCGTTGAGGGCATCAAAGCAAGAATAGGCACTAAGCGCAGAGGCTAGGTGGATGAGCTCCCAAGCATATTATGGGCCCACTACACTATGCCTAAAACTAGTAACGGAGAAACACCTTTTAGCCTAGTCTATGGCTCTGAGGCGGTAATAGCAGCTGAAATCGGCTTACCCTCACCGCGCTTGATGGCAATCAACCCGATTGACAACGAGCCAGAACACCGTCTAGACCTCGACCTGCTCGAGAAAAGGCGCGAGAACGCTGCCATCAAAGAAGCCAAGTATAAGCCAAAGCTGGAAAAGTACTATAACGCGCGGGTCCGCGTATGTACTTTCAATCCTGGCGACTACGTCTTTCGTGATAACGAGGCATCCAATGCAGAGCGACCAAGAAAACTAGCCCCCAAATGGGTGGGCCCGTATCTCATTCACCAAGTTCTGGGCAAGGGCGCTTACAAGTTGCGCACACTGGATGATCACCTCGTTCCCCGCACCTGGAACACACAACAGTTGCGTAGGTGCTATATCTAGCAACATGACTACTTTGTACCCGAAGGCCGAGAGCCTAGTACGACTATTTTGTAATCAAAGGCCGAGAGCCTAGCATTTGCTTCTAATGAAACTTATCGTTATTATCTTATCAACACATTTACTTCCTTGTTATAAATGCATGTTAACTTTTAATATGCGCAAAAACATTACCGTCAACAAACACCTCATGAATAAATATAACTCAAAACTCTCGCATGCACGCAGAGACAGGTTAATATATTCACGCATGAGTTAGACTTGCACTTATTTGCGCTACCTAGACAAAGTTAATATCAAGTTGTGATATTAATCAAAAGGCGCAGAAGCGCATCAATTACAAACATGATCCTAAAGTCATATACATGAAATGGCTAAGCCAAAAAAGGCTGCCGCATAAGTCCAACTATCGACAACATTAACTTTCCTATTCGACCTCTTCATCATCACTGGCATCGTCATAAGTATCAGAAAGCTCCAAAACCTCGGGAGGCTCAAATATATCTTTAAGGCGCGCCACATAATCATCATGCTTCAAAGCTTCAGAAACCAGCTGCATAATGGGAAGGTTGAGCTTGTTATAAGCTCCTTGGTGAGCAGCGTAAGAATCCCTAGCACTTGAAGTAACAGAACAATGGCTGTCATCCCAATCTTTCTTCATCGCTTCCCTCACATGCGCGAAACATTCTTCGTATCTTTCCAAATGACCAACTTGGCGCGCGGCAATAGTGAGCGAGGCCACTATCTGATCCAACTCAGTTGAGTTAAGGAAAACATTGGTAACTTGCACAAGCAATATGATGGTTAGACAGATATGAAAAGAGCGATAACATAACAAACATCAACAAGCAACTTACATAAGGAATACCATAATCCTTCAACCATTCGGAAGCATTAACCAAGGGCTAAACAGTAGCTTGGGTCTCAGCGTAATTTTCCTGAGCCACATTCAGCGCCGCCTGTGAAACCTAGTGAACCTCTTCAGCGGTATCTGCCCTCTCCTTCTCAGCAGCCTCTCTCTCTCTTGACTCACGCAGCAAACGCATGAGCTCAGCCAGCTCGGCATCCCTGCCAGCCAAGTCTCTATCAGAGAGACGATTTGCTCTTTCAACTCTTGTTGGGAAGTAATGAAAGTTCTAAGTATCTCAAAGTCTTCATGCAGTTGAATAGATTAAAGATGAGTACGAACCTGGTCTTTTTCCGCTCGCTCACTGACTAACCTTCGCATCTATCAGTTGGTTCTCAAGATCTTCCTTGCTTTTCTCTAACTCTTCATTGCGAGAGGTGAGCTCAACAACAGTCTTGGATGCCTTGTTAACCTGCGCTTTCAGGTTGTTGATCTCGTTACGCGCAACATACATTTTTTGATTGTCACGAGCACACGCCTCTTTCCATTCCTTGCGCTCCTTCGCAAGGGTATCCTCACTAGCTTGCAACTTCTTTTTCCATTCCAACAAACCCCATTCCTCACTCTTCTTCATCTGATCAAACTTTGTTTGCTTAGCAACCAGCTCCTCCTTGGCTTTTTCAAACTTCTCAGCATCAAGAGATAAACGTTGGCAGTAAGCTTCGAAGTCAGCTCAATCACGGTACATTGAGCGCCACTCCCGCATGATTTGATACCCGGTAGTGGAGTGGTTAGCGTGCGCAACACCGTATGATTGATAAAGGCGCTCGTGTTGCCTTTGTTTTTGGAAGCTAACTTCATGAGGAGGGAAAATACCTCTGAGCCACTCGCGGCATTCAGGAAATTTTGAAAGCGTATCCCCCTGCTATAACTTCCTCACCGGGGCATGAATATCTTGGGCGCGAGTTTGATCATAAGATCGATAGTAGATGTCGTCCAAGGTATCCTAGGGACGGATGGGAGAAGGTTCTTTATGTCTGGCCTCGAAAGGAGTCGCATCTCCCCCACCAACGCCGATTTCAAGAACAGATTGGGGCCGCTTCCCCTCATCATGCATCACCTTACAACATTCTCCTCATCAGCACCAGCACCAGTTATAACTGGCCCCCCCCCTTAACACCATGATCAGGTTGTGCAAGAATTTTTTCAACAGGTTTCTCCACGGGTTTCTTAACCTCAATATTCCCCTTGGGGTTTTTCAGCCTCTACTGGCCCCTTCGGTGCGCAGGTGCGCTGGTAGATTTCCCAACAAAACTTGTGGTCGTCGAAGCTTCGATAGCTTTTTCTTGCACCACTTCGAAAAAACCTTCCACCTTTTGTGACGAACGAACAGGTGGTGGTGGAGGTACATGAGTAACAGCTTTAGAGTGGATGATGCGGAATTTGGGTTGCGCCTTTTCGGTTCTGCGCAAGACAACAATAGTAAGGAAACATACCCACAAAATATGAGGAGCTCTTGACAAAAACAAGGTACCTGGTGAAAGTGTTGACATCAAGGACCCAATATCAACCTTCTTCTCAATAACCGGCTTACTAAAAGCCACCTTCTTGGGTGAGGGCCTGTTTTTCTCCTCAGATTGCCCCCTCTTGGATACCCTCCGCTTCAACGGCTCAGGGTCTGACTCTTGCACAACATCGTCAAGTGGATTAGATGAGGGACTAGCACCCAAAAGCTGTTCTTTGGAGCTAGTGCTTCCGGGCTCTTAGCCCCGACTTTATCGCCAGCCTTGCCTACAGACCCCAATCCCTCAAGAGAGTCAGCGACGAGAAATAATCGTCTAAGTTATGTTGACATGAACTAGTAGTACCTTGGTGCGACGCCGCATCAGACGCGACCGCCATAGTCTCAGCTTTCACAGGGCGCGCGCCCTCGGGAACCACCCCTTCCTTTTGCTTTGACGTTTGGGTTTTGATCTTCCGGATAAACATCAAGATTAGTCAAACTACCTGCAAATGTGGGAGGGATACTTAATCCATGATCCGATGAAGCTATCGACTCCCCGCTGGAAAGCAACACAATATCTTCTCCAGTGGGAGTCATAGCCCTACAAGGTCGAGGGTTCATGATATGCGCACCTTCGGTCGCTGATGGAACTGCAACAAAGGGATCAGTGCTAGGATACATAAAATTTCCTTGGGTCTGATCATACCACGGCTCCTCATCATCGCGCAATGGCCTAGTGCCTATAACTCAAGCATGGGTATGGAAGGCGTGATGATAGAGCGGAACTTCTACATAATTCAAGAAAGAAAAGGGTATAAATAACAAGAGAGAGAAAAATAATCCCGCGACTCAAGTTTTACGTTTGCCGTCAAGAAGAAGCATAAGGACACTCGTACTAGCAGTGGGCCATTTGTCGCTCAAACCGGCATCCACCAGAGCATGCTCACCAAAGGCTTTGTTGGGAAGGGGTTGTAAATTTTCATACCATCGCGCCCCCTTAGGAATTTTCAAGTCTTCCTTCGGTATAGGCGTAGAGTCACGAACGTGCATGGCAATCGGTATAACATCCTCATGCATAAAGAAGAATTTCCCTTTCCAGTCATGGAAACTCTTAGGAGGATTGATCAACAGCCGCTTAGATCCGCGCGTAAGGAAAGATTAGAAGCCTAACGTACACTGTAACTGATAAAAACCCGAAACTTATCAACCCGTTGGTTCTTCACCTTGAGATCGGAGACAAAACTCGAAGTGATGGATACGAACCATCCCGAGCAGGCTCAGCTGCGAAATGTGAATCCCATAATGCGATAAAAGACACCAAAGAAATGTGTAGTAGGGAGTCGGAAATTTCCTTCTCCAAAGAAATCATCAAAAAGGGAAATATATATCCAGGCGAGCACAAGAAGTAGTCTGACCAGGCCAGGATATCTAGCATCCCACATCGTGGCAAACTCGTTACCCCATACTATCTGCTCAAACGACGCATGGTCCCATTTAAACGGTGGCATGCTCCCACCGAGCTCCTCTACCTCCATGTCTTCGTGTTGTTCAGACATAGTTATCAACTGAAGAAGAAAGAGTATCTGACATTTCGAAGAAATCTGGAAAATTATGAAGAACACAATGAAGATCTTCAAGAACAACTTGAAGATTTGAAGAAGATTCGAAGAGGATGTGTGACAGAAAATGAAGAAAGTAATTCATCACCACAGCCCTTCGACTATATATACCCATCGCATTTAATGCGATGGGTAACCGTGCCCTACAAGTGGGGCGCGTGACGAATAAGAAGACGACACGTCAGATGGCAAAAACGCATTGGCGGTTATCACGCGCACGTGGCATGCAATCGCCTGACAAAATACGAAACGACATAGCCTGACAAAGTGACGGCATGCCGTCAACGTACAGTGTCAGCAGTCAAATCAGCCGTCGCTATCATCACTAACATGGTCAGCAACTTGTTCCTTTTCAAACTTCAAGGAAGTTTCCCGCCAAAAGAGATGATTCGCTTAGAAGCAAAGCAATATAGTTGCGCCGCATTCAGGAACACGACCAAACATGCGTGCCAACTATATTTAACTGAGCTACCTTTATTCAAAACCGTATAGAAGAGCGGGGACTTAGTTTTTATTTCTAGTCCAGAGCTCCAATCACTAACTTCACGCATGGAAGCAGCACTGGACTGGGGGAGTTGAAGGGGTATGGTCCCAAACCTAGCGACCAAGGGATCAACCATGGTCGTGCAAATAACCATACCCAACATAAGCACGAACAAAAGCGTATCAGGCTGCGCGCCGAGTGCATGGGAAACCATTAGACCGCGCGCAGGCAAGGACTATGCAGGTTTTTAACATAACACTTGTAAACTGAAATGACCCTAGAGCAAGATCGCGCGACACCCTATCATCTTGCGCAAGGAAGAACAACACAGCTAATTTAATAGCAAGTACAACAGTACAAGTGGCAGAGCCATGAACCAATGAGAGCACAACAGGCTGTATTGGATCATGCTGCACGATGGACAATCGTGCAGGAGACAAGAAAGTACACAAGGACAGACACGTGGCACCAACCGCTCCCTTGCATATGAAACGGCGTTTGTACTTAAAACGCATTAATGATAAACGCGTTGTAGATATTTGTTTTGAACGAAAATGAAACTGAAAGTTAATTATTAACATTTATTACAAAAAAAATTCCCTCTAAAAATGCGCGCCAAACCATCATTATATAAACAAACGTTAGAATCAAACTCAATTATCACTGCAAAACAAAATTAGTTATACTAAAACGCCATTGATAGCCAAAACGCCAAAAAACTGACGGGAAAGAAAAAATGGCAATCATCGCTTCATGGAGACACACACTCAGAACGAGAAGATTCGTGATCCGTTTTGACAACAGAAGAAGAGTGTTTGTTAAAAAATCAAAGCCATCTTGAACCTAGTGGAAAAGTACAAAGATGGATCTTAGCCCTTGGCGTCCCTCTAGATAACCATTGTGATAAAACACACACGGTTATAAGAAGACTAACCAGAAAATTTGGAACAAACAACGTAAATGCAACAATGGACCCAGTCATCAAATCATGCCGTTTCGATGATGACACTGGCATGGTCACTATTATATGTGACAACGGAGAGCAGGAAGACTACATGCTTCAAAACATCATGACCAAGCAGGGACTTGTTTTCATGGAGGAAAACGCAACATGTTTGAACACGGACATGAATCCAAAATTGGAGTTGATGCATGACATGTTCAAATGGAGGCTTCAAAATCTTCAAGAACAAAACGGCAATGAAAGCGAAAGTGATGACTTGGATGAAAAACTGGATGAATATTCCGAAAAAGAAGATGAAGGGAGTGATGGATACTTCTCAGGCATAATCTCTTCTGACCAAGAGTTTTAATTTTTTTTTGATCTTGTAGGCTAATTTTTTCTGTTTTGCTAACTACTTTTTAAATAATAAAAATATTGTTTCTTCCAATAATCTATAAAACGCCAAAATGCCACAATTACAAAAAAATTTAATTAGTGAGTTCTATGATTCTTATCAATGAAATGCCAGATACTTTATTACCATCATTTATTAAAACGCCAGATACAAAAACACCTAAACTTGAAAGATGGGACGTGTCACAGCCTCAACGTATAAAAGCCGAACAAACAGTAACTACAAACAGTAACTGAATAGACAGATACTTTAGTTCTACCATTTATTGAAATCCCGCCAAAAACTATGCGACAAAAAACTCTTATATAAACAAAGACATCAGAACCAAATTGGTCACACCCAAAAAACACAAAAAAGGCAATATTACTCTTGCTAAACCATTCACTTAACACGCCATGGTCACCTGGCATTCCATTATCACTTAAAAAAACGCCATGTTCTCATGCTCACACCCATAAACTTTTGCTGAATGATGTGGACAAATCTTCAAGAAAATGGCTATAGCGGCGATGATCTGTCGTTTTGTATGCTCTTACCTTGAGGAAGGTTTGGATGAGAAGAAACAACCGATATCAGTGTCAATGCTATTTTGGAGTGCATTGTTACAAGATGTAGAGTGGGATGAGGATGAGGATAAGCGCATGTGTAAATGCTATCTTGGACATCAAGCGAAAACCCCACTCACAATTACACTCCAATAATAGTATCGACAATATACGTCATCGGTCTATGTCTACGACATCCAAAAGAACCACCCCAAACAACCCAACAAGAACATATCATCACAAAACCAAAACGCCATATATAACAGATCGATCAGCTTCGTCTAGAGCCTGCCGTTTCAGCTGTGTAGGGGCTGAAGCGAGAAGAAGGGATTGATAGCAGTGAAAATTTTGAAAGGAAATTTGATAACAGTGAAGAAGAAGAGACTGATAGCAGTGAAGATTGGGAAAAGGGAATTTGATTAGCATTTTTAGTTTTCTCATTCTTTCCTAATAATTATTATTTTTTTGTGTCGTTTTCTGTGGCTTGTTACCTACTTCTCAGCTAATAAAGAACTTCTCAAAGATTACTTATAGAAACGCCAAAATGCCAAAAAACGGCAAAAAACAAAACGCCAAATTCAAATATACAGATGAATAGAACACAAAATGCATGCATTACCGTACTAAAAGTTTTAGTTTACATTTATAAAACACCATTAAATAAAAAACGCCAAACTTAAATGGGTGGAAGTTTTACAGCCCTAACAGACTGAACAAACAGTAACTACAAAACAGTAACTCAAGCGACGGATACTTGGTTACTAACAATTATTATATTGAAAACCTCACAACGACACATAAAAAGTCAACTTTTTTATATTTTCTAAACGCCATAATTACCTGACGCGTTATAGGTTTGCATCCTACACCAAAACAAAAAAAAATACACATAAAAAATATATACGTCTGCATCTTGCTATTGTTTTTGGCGCCAAAACATAATTTCTTACGTAAAAAAACGCCATCAAAAATGTAAAACACCCACTAAAAATAAAAAAAAACCCATTAATTATTTTTCCTATGTTGTTTTTTATGAGTTTTAGTTCCTATATTTTTACATCTTTACATGTCAAAACGCCATTAATTATACAACGCGAAACGAGAAAGATGGGGGTGTTCAGTACTTAACAGATAAGGCTGAACAAAAACAGTGACCTGAAACGACAAATACTTATTAATTACATTAATTATAATAATATCCCGCCAAAACTACCCGCCAAATATGTCCTATAAAGAGAAACGTCTGAGCACCTTCCGTCGATCACACAACATAAATAAACGCCATGTTTCCTAAATACCACTCACCGTAAAAAAAGCCAGAAAGGTTAAAAAAGTCAGAGATGGAAACCAACTGCTCTTGGATATTCAGGATTCTTAGGCGAGGGAGATGACTCAATAAGCTTTTACTGAATGAGATGGACAGATCTTCAAGAAAAAGAGACGGATGACAACAATATGTCATTTTGTGTGTTTTTTTCTTGATGAATATTTTAATGGGAAGAAGGAGGCCGATACCAGTGCAAATGCTATTTTAACTCCATAAAGAGGATGAAGATGAGGAACAAATAGCATCGACCCACACGGCGTCGATCTATGTCTCCAACATACACAAAAGCCACTTCACACAACGAACCCAAAACGCCATAAATTTGTGACAATTCTTGTAGTTTCAAAAGAAGAAAGAGACTGATGACAGTGAAGATTTGGGGAAAAAATTGCATTCGGATTTTTAATTTAATTTTTTACGCTTCTATTTTTTTTCTAGTGTTTGTTATCTAATTTTCGGGTTAAGAAATACATTATTCTTCTACAAAAAGGGCTTGTAAAACGCCAAGATGACACAAACGCCAAACTCAAAAAACAGTAAGTTCTAGATAATGAAAACGCCGGAAAAATGGTTTTACAATATTACATTAGATCTAGTTGTTTTTATTAAAACACCATAAATTGAATAAAGATAACACGACCTATTGAGCGGGGTCAGAAAATAACAATCGTACCCCGCGTATCATTTAGCGCACCCCTGCCAGGTGTTGGGTCAGGATTCGTTCTCACACTTCAAAACTTCTTCTTCAGATCTCGTTTCTATATATAAGAGGATCATGAGAAAACTACTTAAATGTGAGAAAACTAGAAAACTAACTAAAAAAGCCCAAAAAAAGCATAAAAACATACAATTTTTTTACAATTTTTTAATAAAAATCGCAGCTTTTTATGTATAAAAAATTTTTTTTTCAAAAAAAAAAAAACTTGTACTACACATGTGCACTATATGCGAACTACACATGTGCATTATATGTATATGTTGCACATGTGCATTATATGCTTTTTTTTATCTTTTTATATAATATATATAGCGATTTTTTTATAAAAAATAAAAAAATTAAAAACTTTGACATGTTTTTTTTGGCTTTTATAGTTAGTTTTTTGGTTTTCTCATTTAAACTAGTTTTCTCATGATCCATACCCTATATATACATATATATATAGGGGTTGGTTAACGTACAATATTCCTTAACGTATGATGTGTACGAGATGAAATTATACATGTTATAAAACTCAAAAACCCGAATCACGCATGTTGAAAACCATAATCACCATGAACATAATCACGCATGTAAACAAAATCAGAATCACGCATGGGTAAAAACCTAATCACGCATGTTATATCTTCACAGCGATGTTAAGCAAAATTGTACAATACATTTACTATAATTATATATAATTTATATATATATATATATATATATATATATATGGTAGGTTATTGTAAAAATGGTGTGTTTTGTGAGAAGTATAACACGGAATCTACACCATTTGATCTATAATCAAATGATTGAGATTATAATGGTAAAATTGTAAATAATGTTTACTATTAAATTAATTAATTTTCTAGATTAAAGGTATAAAGGTAAATTTAACATTTTAAATTAGAAACTCCCATGCAAGTTTCCTCCTTCTTTTTTAAACATCAATAACTTTTTATACGTAACTCTTTTTTTTAAATTACACCATAATACGAGTTTTTTTATCTTTAATATGAGTACCATATAGTTATACTTATTTAAAGAAAAAAATTACGTGTCGATTGGATGTTTTAGCGCATGTTGTTTTTTCTATGTTCATACAATGGTATTTTAGTTGTATTGTGAATCAAAGCGTTGTATTTTACAGTAAAACACCATGAACGTAAATAAGACACCATAGCATTGCAAATAATTATGATTTAAGTCATGGTGTTTTAACCTCTAGAGTATATAACATTGTATTGTGATTACAGTCATGGTGTTTTAACATCTGGAATAGCAATAGAATCATTCTAACTGTTAAAACACCACGACTGTATTATGATTCAATTCATGGTGTTTTTGGAATTTGTATGGTGTTTTATCCCTGCAAAAATTACGAAAATCATTACATATGTTAGAACACCACGGCTGTATTACGATTCAAGTTGTGGTGTTTTTTTTTTGAAATTCGTATGGTGTTTATACGAACTAATGATGAATTCCTAAAATAACTGATGAACTCGGTTACAAGATTATATCTTTAATTAGGATTATGGGTTAAATTACCATCTTACCCTTAAACTAATAATATAGATAGGGACATGTATCATCACCAGAGACTTTCTAATCCTTTTCACACTTTTAGTCTTTTTTACAGGATCCTAATATAGGGGAGGATTCATTGGGGGAACACAAAAAAAGTGGGGAACTAGGGAATACTCTTAAAAATTATACTTATGTCACACCCAACCGATGGCGGAAACATCGGGATGAGACGAACAAATTCCTCAAAACGTCATAATACTACTTTGCGACAATATTTAATAATTCAAGATTTCATTGATGCTAAATTTGTAATACAATAGTTCAAAAGGGAAATATAACAAGATTCAAAGGACAATACAACATAGGACCAAATACATGAAATTAAAACTAGGTGTGTATCTAATCCACCCTAATGTATTTCTTCATCGGCATCAACTTAGTTTCCTACAACATGTATTATAATAATATATATCAACAAAAGGTTGGCGAGCATACAAGCTTGCTACATAGCATAATAACGAAAAAGTTTGACTCATATCCAACATGGCAACATTGTATATAATTGTCATAACATACTAAACTTGTTTTCTTATATGTCAATCCATAATCTAACGCAATAGTGATTACCAAACATTGTCATAAAACGGGTGTTTAGTAGGTTACTTAACAATACCACAAGCATACGGGCGGGCGTTACTCCTATAGCGCTATATTTGTTAAGGTTGGCTAGCAAAGTTAATGAACATATATCACAAGTCTAACATAGCATGTATTAATCGTGTATATAAAAAGTATCATGTTATAATGGATAGAGTGAATTTGTAAACTAGTTTCATGGTTTTTGTACATGTTGCACCCGAAATATTGAAATGGAAAACGGATCGAGTATACTCACGGTTTTGCAAGCTTACCGACTTGAATTCCGGGAGTGTTTGGTTGATTAACTTGGAGCACCTTGTCCTTCTACAAGAAGTAACAAAGGCGTATGAGTGTTGGGAGTTTTCGAGGATTATGGATTCAGAATCAAAATAATGCGAAAATGGTATTATGAAAGTAATCATGTTGGAACTCATTTCGCTTGTTCTTGACACTATAGAAACCTCAATGGTTTGGTGTGTTTTCATGGATTCGAAGATCCATTAGAATCATGACAAGTCGTATGGTCCTTAGATGATGTTACTAGTTTCTTAACAAATAACTATTAAGTCATTATTAAGTCTTTGTTACTTAGTTATAGGTATATTTTTAGATTATATATATATACAATGCATAACTTATAAGTCAAGTAGGAGGTAGGAGATCAAGGTCTCCATTTTGGTACCTCTAGTGTCATGTATTTCATGCATGAGGTAGGAAGAACAAGTTCCATTTAGGTACCTCTAATGTTCACCACTACGCTTGTGTTATAAACACAAGGAGGGTCAAGAACTAAGTAATAACAACAACTAATCTAATATAAACATCAAGTAGTGTGTGGATTCAAGATGGGTTGCCAAGGCTAGACCATCATCACACATGCACAAGTTGAACTTGGACACTACTTGTGGGTGTAAACCCAAGTTGAAAACAGAAGGTTTGTGAGGTTTTCACCTCTAGTTTGACATGTCTCAACCTTTTTTTAAGCCTAACCAGCCACTAGTAGTGTTGTAAGCATTAGGACATAGGTTTGAGATGAGATAACTCAAGTTTGAACAAGTTTAACAAAGTTTAGAATCAAAACAGAAAGTTTAGTATACTTTGGAGCCTTTGTGGTGAAGTTCCGAGTCTGGATTCTCCAAGGAGAACCCATGGAATATACCCAAGGTTGTTCCACGTGGTTTGGAAGAAGAATGAATGAAAAAGATGAAGTATAAGTGAGGTTATGCTCACTCTTTCAACTTGAGTGAATCTGCCCCGCTACTGATTTCACAGCTGAATTTAGAGTGTTGAGAGAGAGATTAGAGTGTTTGCAAAGTGGAGGAAGTGTGGAGGAGTGAGTGATTAGGGTTTGGTTTGGTGAGCATTCAATGTAAGAAGCACAATCCTACAAACACCAAATTGCCCAATCCAAGAGCGGATGCAAACATTCTGCGGATTTTGCCCTCTAGCGGGCACGAGAAGAGAAGGCTTTGGCGGTCGCGGGGTGCCAGATGGTAAAATCCCTAAACTTTGTTGATTTTTGACAATTTTAGCCTCTGAAATTTGTATTTTGATTGTTTTAGGTTGTTTTAAGCATAAAAGGCATAGTATAAGGGTTATTTTTGTAATGTAAGCATAGTAATGAGGGTTAACAACATGATCAAGTATATGAATTGCGAATAAGTATTGTGTATGTCCAAATGATGTATAATTCATGTACGTCACGTATTGCAAATGTATCAAGTATTTATGTGCATTGTGGTCTAAGTAGCATATATGTAGAATATAAATGGGATGATATGATAAAAACAGAACATGTGTTTCATTATGATTCAAGTCTCGGAATATCGATTACAACGAAAGGGTGAACATTAAGATTACAAAAGTTTCCAAAAATAGAATTACAACATGAACTTTCCAAATATAGAAAGTTTGAAATAGCAAGGCGTTACAGTCTCCCCTCCTTTAGGAAATTTCGTCCCGAAATTTAGGAAGATTTAACGAATAGATGCGGATACTTGGTCTTCATATCACTCTCGAGTTCCCAAGTAAATTCAGCACCACGTTTACCTTCCCATCGAACTTTGACGATAGGAATTCGACTGCGCCTCAATTGCTTGACTCCTCGGTCCATGATTTCGACCGGTTTTTCCACGAAGTGCAAGGTATCGTTGATTTGAAGATCTTCGAGCGGAACTTGAAGTGCTTCTTCAGTAAACACTTTTTGAGGTTCAAAACATGAAAGACAGGGTTAACGTTGTTGAGTTCTTCAGGCAAGTTCAGTCGATACGCAACCTTGCCTATCCTTTCAAGAATTTTGAAAGGACCTACGTAGCGAAGTGTGAGTTTACCTTTCTTGCCAAAACGAACTACACCCTTCCAAGGGGATACCTTGAGGAGTACTTGATCACCAACGTTGAATTCCAAAGGTTTGCGTCTTTTGAATTCCAAAGGTTTGTGTCTTTTGACGACTTCGAGCTTTGAGTAGATTATCACGTATTTGCAAGATCTTGTCCACTGTTTCTTGAATGAGTTCAGGACCAGTGAGTTGAGCTTCACCAATCTCATGCCAACAGATGAGCGATCGAGATTTTTGACCATATAATGCCTCAAACGGAAGCATTTGAATACTAGCGTGATAACTGTTATTGTATGAGAATTCTACCAACAGTAAATGTGAATCCCAATTGCCACCAAAATCGATAACGCATGAACGAAGCATATCCTCTAGGGTTTGAATGGTACGCTCGGTTTGACCGTCAGGTTTGAGGATGAAAGGCAGTACTAAGATTAAGACGAGCACCAAGGGCGGTGTGAAACGTTTGCCAAAGGCGGGAGGTAAAACGAGCGTCGCGATCGGAAATGATGCCAATGGGGATACCATGACGACAAATAATCTCCATCGTGTAGACATGAGCCAATTTCTCGACTTTGTAATCTTCACGAATGGGGAGGAAGTGCGCGGACTTGGTCAAACGGTCGATAATGACCAAGATACTGTCGTGACCAGAAGATGTACCGGGAAGTTTGGTGATGAAGTCCAAAGCGATACTCTCCCATTTCCAAACGGGAATTTCTGGTTGTTCGAGTAAGCCAGAGGGGTGTTGATGTTCGGCTTTCACCTTGGAACACGTGAGACATTTCAAGACATAAAGAGCGATATCCTTCTTCATGCCAGGCCACCAATAAGACGTACGCAAGTCTTGGTACACCTTGTCATCACCAGGATGAATAGAGTATCGGGATTTGTGGGCTTCCTTCATCAAGAAGTCATGAAGGTTGTCAAGATTTGGGATCCCGACTCGATCGAGATAGTATAACATACCATCGAATTTGGACGAAAGTTGATTTGGCACCACACTTCATCTTATTGGATAAATTCTTCTCGCTGATGGATGAGTGTTTGGCCTTACGAATTCGATCCTGAAGATTTCTTAGGATTTGGAAACAGTGGATACTCTTAGCATGAGGTTGACGACTCAGAGCGTCGGCTACAACATTCGCTTTACCGGGGGTGATAGCGAATCTCGCAGTCGTAGTCGTTTAATAATTCCACCCAACGACGTTGACGCATGTTGAGTTCCTTTTGATTGAAGATGTGTTGAAGGCTCTTATGGTCGGTGAAGACCACACACTTGGTACCATAAAGGTAGTGTCACCATATCTTCAATGCAAAAACAACTGCACCAAGTTCAAGGTCATGCGTAGTGTAGTTTTTCTCATGAATCTTGAGTTGTTTTGAAGCGTAAGCGATAACCTTGTCCCGTTGCATAAGGACAAAGGCCTCGGTTTGAAGCATCACCAATACACGACAAAATCATCGTTTCCATCAGGAAGAGCGAGAATAGGCGCATTACAAAGCATATCCTTGAGTGTTTGAAACTTGTTCGGGACCCCAAACAAAAGGTTTATCTTTTTGAGTCAAAGACGTGAGAGGAACGGCGACTTTTGAAAACTTCGAAATGAAGTGACTTTTGAAAAGTTTGAAATGAAGTGACGATAATAACTGGCTAAACCAAGGAAAGAACGAATCTTGGATGGAGATTTTGGAGCGATCCAATTCTTTACGGCTTTGATCCTTGCGGGATCGATGTGAATGCCCTTCTCATTCACCACATGACCGAGAAATTGAACTTCCTTTAGCCAAAATTCATACTTGGAGAATTTGGCGTATAGTTGTTCATGTTGAAGGAGTTCAAGGATAAGACGGAGGTGTCGTTCGTGTTCGTCTTGAGCCTTGGAATAGATGAGGATATCGTCTATGAAGACGATCACAAACCGATCCAAGTATAACTTACACACCCGATTCATTAAGTCCATGAAGACCGCGGGTGCATTCGTTAACCCAAATGGCATAACTACGAACTCGTAGTGACTGTATCTAGTACGGAGGGCGGTTTTTGGGATATCTTCTTCGAGGACTCGAAGTTGATGGTAACCGGAACGAAGGTCGATCTTGGAAAAGCAAGTTGCGCCTTGAAGTTTATCAAAGAGGTCATCGATGCGGGGAAGAGGATAACGATTTTTGACGGTGAGTTTGTTGAGCTCACGATTGTAACATTTGTAAAAATCGGGTCTCCAAAACCCGCTCTGTTTTGTAATCAAGTACCAAGTTATAAAAGTTGCATTAAATATTTATGATTATTTTGAGTTAAAACGATACATAAATAATAAATAAACTAAACTATAAAAATTATATTTGATAAAAAGTTAAAATAAAATAAATAAAAAATATTTGAAGCTGCCGGGACTCGAACCCGGGTCAGCCAGGGAATACTTCAAACAACTTAACACTCACTTCCCAGACCACTCCGCCACAATGTGTTTTCTGTTAACTCTAGGAACACAAATGAAATTTATACACAAAATCAGTTTAATCGATGGGGCCATCTGAGAAACGGTAATCAGCAAACCAATCGTCAAATCGTTGTTTAATTCACATGTTCAGCTTATAACCGATGTATGACGGTTTCTAATCAAGTTAAAATTGATTGAACTTTAAGTCTCATCATTTTCGGTTTTTGAAAATGTAATTTTGACTTTATTTAATATGAAACATAATAGTAAATGTCATGTGCTTTGGTGATAACCCAATTATGCCCCGACTCTTATTTCCGCTGCGGGTCGGGGTGTGACAGATTGGTATCAGAGCCATGACTATAGGGATATAGGATAGGTTATTAGACCCTTAGAGCCTATACTATAGTCGATTAGAAACTTATAAGATTTTTGTGTGTTACATGCCAAATTTCATGATGTTTATATGTTTTATGTTAAATGTTACATTTAATATTATGCAAGCATGTTCATAAGTATGTATTATCATATAATGTCTATCATGAATCGTATGCTCATAACATATCACATCTATGAAAGCACACACCACAGCATGATTTCTTTGCAATGATTTTTGTGTTTTCAAATCTCATCAAAGTGAGTTCTCATGACGGGCATGTAGTAACTGGAAGGGTACCAGTACCGGTAGTCGGAACGTCCTGTCTAGGCTGGCATTCGTATAAATCCAAAATAAAGGACCAGTTGCCTACCTGGGGACTAACGATGAGAGTACGAAGTACCTATTAGGCCAAAGCATGCTATACCAAACGTCGTGTGAGCTAATCCCACTTTGAGTTGTCATTGTGTCTACACCTGGACACGTTCCGACCAAACATCTCATGAACATATTTTGTGGTTTGCATTCGGGGGATGCGAGTGTTAAATTGCCAATACTAATGTGAATCCTACCAAGCCAATAGCCATGGGGGCCCACATGACTATGTAGGTGAAGGTATGGGGGACATTTGAGGCCCAACATGAGCGAACCCAAGACATCCTATGGATGTAGTTGCATTATTGAATTTTATGTTATTTTCATTTTCTTAAAGACACATGACACCTAAAAAGACACCATAAACTCACAATCTTCTCATTTTATGATCCTGTAGATGTCGTCTAGACAGCAACGAAGGGGTAAAAGATCGGGAAGGTCTCAAGAACGTTTGGCCACTCAGATCGCGAAACAAATGGCCACGATACTTCCTGACATTATGGTCCAAGTACAACAAGCCCTTGCAACAAATCCTACTAACCCTTCTCAACAACAGGACCAGAACATTGACAACCCTCCTACCAACAAGTGCACTTACAAACATTTTAAGTCCTGTGATCCTCCTAAATTTGAAGGGACAGAGGGTGTCATTGCTCTCCTACATTGGTTCGAGGAGATGGAAAACACCTTCCTAAACTGCGATTGTCCTGAGGATCGCAAGGTTCGTTACGCCACCGGGAGACTACTTGGTGTAGCTCTCACTTGGTGGAATACTGAGAAAGGAAAGAGGGGAACTGAAGATGCGATGGCCTTAACTTGGGAGGAGTTAAGGGAAATCATGACTAGGCGTTTCTGTCCTAGAAGTGAAATTAAGAAGTTAGAGGATGAATTTCATGCTCTAAAGCAAAAGGAGGGTGATCACTCTACTTACAACAAGAGGTTCTTGGAGTTGAACCAAATGGTTCCAAATTTATTTACTCCAACCTATCGTCTGATTGAACATTATATTCGAGGACTTCCCTCGAAAATCCAAGATTCAGTTCTTAGCATTTCACCAGTAACACTTGAAGCTGCCATGGAGTTGGCAACTGAACTGACCGAAAACCGAATTCGCAACGGGAAGTTCAAAGAAGAGAAGAAGAAAGCCCCTGTTGAGGGACAAACTTCAAACCACCCCATTCCTTCCTCTAAGTTTGCTAACAAGAGGAAGCGTAACATCAGAAATTTTGCTGTTACCCAAACCAACACCCCTATTCCTGCTGCACCCATAACCCAAGTCACTCCCCCATCCGTACCATACAGAAGACCCTACACAGGCCCATTACCAAAATGTAACCGGTTGTCAGTATCACCATTCCCCTGATCATCCTTGCCAATACTGCACCGGCTGCGGTCGCGCAGGGCATACTGTTCAAAACTGTCGTATGCCTCAACGAACAAACCGCCATCAACCTATAACCCAAACCCACCAACAATTAATGGGTCAAGCCCAACAACCCCTACCATTTCCACCCACCCAACATTTAGCCCAAACATACTACCAACCCAATTATCCTATGGGCCAACCTATGCGGGCTTGCTTCAATTGCGGCGACCCAAGTCATTTCAGAAACACATGTCCAAGGCTGGTTAATATTATTCATGCTCAGGCCCAAGCCAACCGAGTGAATCAAGCGAACCAAGCTCCTCCACCTGCAAGAGGAAGAGCTTTCAATATTAACGCGAACCAGGCCAGAGCTGACGGCAATGTGGTCAACGGTACGTTCCTTATAAATGGTAGATATGCCTCTATGTTATTTGATACTGGTGCGGATAGAAGTTTTGTGTCATTAGAATTTGAACCTATCTTAAGCAAAAATCAGGATAAGCTCACGGAATCCATAACGGTAGAAGTTGCGGACGGGAAACCAGTTTCATTAGACTCTATATTACGCAACTGTACACTCACCTTAAACGACCACGATTTCTCATTCGACCTTATTCCTATGAAGCTGGGAAGTTTCGACATCATAATCGGTATGGATTGGCTCAGTCAACATCAGGCGGAAGTTGTATGTTGTGAAAAATTTATTCGTATTCCTCTTTCAAACGGTCAGACTCTTCGAATCATTGGAGAAACCTCGTCTAAAGGGCTCAGCTTAATGTCTTGTCTTCAAGCTCAAAAATATCTTCGCAAGAATTATGTCGCGTTTTTAGCCCATATCATCAAGAAGGGGACCACAGAGAAGAAATTTGAAGATATTCCTGTAGTAAAAGACTTTCCACAAGTTTTTCCTGACGACATTTCAGGACTTCCTCCAATCAGAGATGTCGAATTCCGTATTGATCTTATACCTGGTGCTACACCAGTTGCAAAGTCTCCATATAGGTTAGCCCCCTCTGAAATGCAAGAGTTAGCCAGTCAATTGGAAGAGTTGACTGACAAGGGATTCATATGTCCTAGCTCGTCGCCTTGGGGTGCACCTGTTCTTTTTGTAAAGAAGAAAGATGGATCTTTTCGTATGTGCATCGACTACAGAGAGCTCAACAAGTTAACCATCAAAAATCGCTATCCCTTACCTCGCATTGATGATCTTCTTGACCAACTACAAGGTGCCAGCTGTTTTTCAAAAATCGATCTTCGGTCTGGCTATCATCAACTTAGAGTGCATGAAGAAGACGTCCCTAAAACTGCTTTTCGAACTCGTTATGGCCACTATGAATTCATGGTTATGCCGTTTGGACTAACCAACGCACCCGCCGTTTTCATGGACCTAATGAACAAAGTCTGCAAACCTTATCTTGATCGATTTGTTATAGTCTTCATCGACGATATTCTTATTTATTCAAAATCTAAAGCTGATCATGAGCGTCATCTTCGACTCGTTCTTGCACTTCTAGAAAAGGAAAAGCTTTATGCCAAGTTCTCTAAATGTGAATTCTGGTTGAAAGAGGTGCAATTCCTCGGCATGTAGTCAATGACAAAGGAATACATGTTGACCCTTCAAAGATCAAAGCAGTTCAAGAATGGGAAGCTCCACGTACACCAACTGAAGTAAGATCTTTTCTTCGTCGGTTCATTTCAAACTTCTCTCGCATTGCTGTGCCACTCACGGCTTTAACCCATAAGGGAAAACCTTTCGTATGGGGACCCAAGCAAGAAGAAGCTTTTCAAACTCTTAAACAAAAACTTTGTGATGCACCAATCCTCACTCTTCCTGAAGGTTGTGATGATTTCGTAGTCTATTGCGACGCGTCAGGGCAAGGATTAGGTTGCGTTCTCATGCAAAGAGGAAAAGTCATAGCTTATGCCTCGAGACAACTCAAGACGCATGAAAAGAACTACACCACTCATGACCTAGAACTTGGAGCCGTTGTATTCGCTCTTTAGATATGGAGACATTATCTCTATGGTACTAAGTGTGAAATATACACTGACCACAAGAGTCTTCAACATATCTTCAATCAAAAAGAGTTAAATATGAGGCAACGAAGATGGGTCGAACTTCTGAATGATTACGACTGTGAAATTAGATACCACCCTGGCAAAGCAAATGTGGTGGCTGATGCTCCTAGTCGAAAGGGTTATGCGAACTCCATTCATATTCTATGTTCGCAAATTATAACCGACATTAAAGATCAAATTCGAGAAGCTCAACACGTTTCAATAACAGAAGAAGATGTACGAAAGGAGATGTCCTGTGGAGCCGAGCTAAAACTTGAAACTAAATCAGACGGTATTCTGTATTACCTAGATCGTATCTGGATCCCTAACCACAACAATCTTTGTGAAACTCTTATGAATGAAGCCCACAAAACGCGATATTCTATACACCCAGGAGCCGATAAGATGTATCAAGACCTGTGATACACCTATTGGTGGCCTGGAATGAAGAAGGATATTGCCGTTTTTGTTTCCAAGTGTCTCACATGTTCCAAGGTGAAGGCTGAACACCAAAGACCCTCAGGACTTCTAGTCCAACCGGAAATACCTGTATGGAAGTGGGAAAATATAACCATGGATTTCATTACCGGGTTACCTCGCACTTCTGGTGGGTATGACACTATATGGGTGATTATAGACCGACTTACAAAATCAGCTCACTTTATTCCTATCCGCGAAGATTTCAAGAACGAAAAGCTTGCACGTATTTATATCAACGAAATCGTGAGCCGGCATGGGGTACCATTAAGTATTATTTCTGATCGTGATGGTCGTTTCACCTCACGTACATGGCAAGCAGTACAATCCGCTATGGGCACACGATTAGATCTCAGCACCGCCTATCATCCTCAAACTGATGGACAGTCTGAGCGCACCATTCAAACTCTTGAGGATATGCTTAGAGCATGTGTAATAGACTTCAAGGGAAATTGGGACGCCCACCTACCATTAGTTGAATTCTCGTACAACAACAGCTATCATTCGAGCATCGGCATGGCACCTTTTGAAGCCTTATATGGTCGTAAGTGCCGATCTCCTGTATGTTGGCACGAAATTGGGGAAGCACAAATTACTGGTCCAGAATTGATCCAAGAAACCACAGATAAGATCCATCAAATTCGAAACAATCTTCTAGCGGCTCAAAGTCGTCAAAAGAGTTATGCAGATAAACGACGGAAGCCCTTAGAGTTTAACATTGGTGATCATGTGCTTTTAAAAGTATCACCATGGAAGGGAGTAGTTCGTTTTGGTCAAAAGGGGAAGCTAGCACCATGTTACGTAGGACCTTTCAAGATACTCGAAAGAGTAGGTCCTGTAGCATACAAGCTTGACCTACCAGAAGAACTCAACAGGATTCATCCCACATTCCACGTGTCGAACTTGAAGAAGTGCCTCGCTGATGAGAATCTCCATATTCCGCTGGAAGATATTCAGATTGATGAATCCATGCATTTTATTGAAAGACCAGTGGAGATCATGGACTTCGGGGAGAAGCGTCTTCGACGAAGTCGCATTCCAATTGTTAGGGTACGCTGGGAGTCGAAACGGGGACCTGAGTTTACTTGGGAACGTGAGGACTCAATGCGTGAAAAATACCCGCATCTTTTTCCTACTACTTCAACTACTTAAATTTCGGGACGAAATTCCTAAAAGTAGGGGATACTGTAACATTTGTAAAAATCGGGTCTCCAAAACCCGCTCTGTTTTGTAATCAAGTACCAAGTTATAAAAGTTGCATTAAATATTTATGATTATTTTGAGTTAAAACGATACATAAATAATAAATAAACTAAACTATAAAAATTATATTTGATAAAAAGTTAAAATAAAATAAATAAAAAATATTTGAAGCTGCCGGGACTCGAACCCGGGTCAGCCAGGGAATACTTCAAACAACTTAACACTCACTTCCCAGACCACTCCGCCACAATGTGTTTTCTGTTAACTCTAGGAACACAAATAAAATTTATGCACAAAATCAGTTTAACCGATGGCGCCATCTGAGAAACGGTAATCGGCAAACCAATCGTCAAATCGTTGTTTAATTCACATGTTCAGCTTATAACCGATGTATGACAGTTTCTAATCAAGTTAAAATTGATTGAACTTTAAGTCTCATCATTTTCGGTTTTTAAAACCGAAAGTTCATCAAAGTTCTGATTAACTCAAGCTTCAGACCATTCTCGCGATTCAGAGCTATCATATCAATACTCCATTTCAATTTCGTCGCATTTTCGGACCACCAGATCATCTGAATCAGCTCGCCGGAAAAACTCTGCAAGTCACCGGAAAACCGGGACTCACATCCACACGGTATTTCCTCCGACTCTTTCTGTTTAAATCATGTGATTAATCAGTCTCTAACCCAACTCCACCATCAGAATCGATCCTAGTCAACGTTTATCGAAAATCTTATCTTCGCCGGAAAACTTCTGGAATTGCCGGAAACTCGTTAATTACCGGTATGCACATTCCAACGTACTGATAATCAATACTCACTAGTTCAATTTCATATCTAATCCCTTAAACCTGTTAATAGATTCTCTCAGCCGAAGGTTTCAAAAACAGAGCCGACAAGTTTCGCCGGACTCTCTGAAGAAGACACCCTGTTCGGTATTTTCTTTCCCCAAACTGTTCGGTTCAATGCATTCAAACTAGACATCATGTTTATTAACTAATTTAATCACGAATCGGATTGTTGATTGATGTCTGCGTTTGTAAGGAAGAAGATGAGTTCAGTAATGACTTAAGATTAATTAAAATCGGGATTTTAAACGGGTTAGACACACAGTCCAGCGGTGGACTGTGTGCAAACAAAAACTATACACGTCCCGAGTTCGATCCCTGCTACACGCACACCTTGTGTAATAAAATGCCTTTTTGATCAAGAACTAAACCGGGTTAAATCAGATAGTTGTTAAGTATAATAAAAACCGAGATAATAACCGGGTTAGATACACAGTCCAGCGGTAGACTGTGTGCAACATGAACTACACGTCGCACGTTCGAAACCCGTCACGAGCACCGGTCCGAATGAATTAAAATGTTTTTGCAAATAAAGGAAATTCTGTTAAATCGAATAAGTGTTTAAATATAAATAAAAACAAGAATATTTCGGGTTAGACACGTAGCTCAATTGGTAGAGCTGCGTGCACGCGAACGGGAGGTCGCCGGTTCGAATCTCACCCGGCGCAGATTATTTCGCTGACCGAACCGGTCAACGGTCAACGCTAAAAAATAATATTTTTTTTATTTTTTATTTTTTATTTAATTTAATTTAAAAATCAATTAAAAATACTTAAAAATAACATTTTTAAAGATAGAAAATATCCATAAACTCACAAAAATATATCTAAAAATTTCATTAAAATCCTTAATAAAATCCATCCATTTATTATATTTTTCCATTATTATTTAGGTTAGTATTCCTCGTTGATCCGCTCATCTAAATCGTGCGCATCTCACCATCTCCAATCCAACGCACCCAAGGTGAGTGAATCTTACAAATTCCCCGTTTTAATCACGTTTTGGGGTGTATTATGTGTCTTTGTTTATATACATATTATATCTAAACCATTGTGCATACATCATATCCTGAACATGTGTATTCTGTTTGTTGCTGTTAAGTAGTTATTATTGGATGCAATTTATTATTCAGTACATGCAATTTCATAAGCCGCCGCTCCCCATTTATGAGCGTTGAGCATGTTCCCCATTTTATTATGCGGTTGAACCTGGCGTGCCCACATACGATCGGCTCCGTTTGATTGAGCCTTGATCGCACAGTTCATTTTACATTTTCAGTACATGCAATACGATCGGCTCCGTTTGATTGAGCCTTGATCGCACAGTTTCATTTATGTTATTTACAGTATGATGTTGGTATGTTCATGTATGCTGCCATGCGTTATTGTATGTTATAGTTGAGACTGCTATTTGCCATTACATGATTATTTACATTTGCTCATCTATGATTATGCACAATATTTCTTTGATAAACTAACCATAAAATCATTATCAAATGTTTATCTAATAAGGTTCACTCGCCAACTTATGTTGACCCAAAAACTCCCATTTTACACATGATACAGGTGAACCAGCAGCAGCTAGGAACACATAGGACCTGGATTAGAAGGATAAAACAATTTAGTATTGGGATTGTTATGTTTGATTTATTTCCTTTGTATTGAATGAACATGTTTGGATATTTGAAAATGTAATTTTGACTTTATTTAATATGAAACATAATAGTAAATGTCATGTGCTTTGGTGATAACCCAATTATGCCCCGACTCTTATTTCCGCTGCGGGTCTGGGTGTGACAACGATAGTCGATACACATTTGAAACGAACCATCCTTCTTTTTAACGAATAAAACGGGAGTGCCCCAAGGGGAAGTACTAGGGCATATGAAGCCTTTATCAAGAAGTTCTTGAAGTTGGCTTGATAGCTTCTTGCATTTCCGAGGGAGCTAGGCGATAAGGAGACTTAGCGACAGGCATAGCGCCAGGAATGAGAGCGATACGGAAATCAACTGAACAAAGGTCTTCGGGGAAAACGTCGGAAAAATCACACACCACTGGGACATCACGTATGTCATTTCCCTTGCCCTTTTCTTCCACAATGTGGGCTAAAAAGGAAAAGTACTCCTTACGTAGGTACTTGTTTGCTTGGGTGCATGACATGAGTTTGAGACCTTTCGAGGGTCTTTCTCCATAGACGTGCAAAGTGTCACCGGACGGAAGAGGCAATTGAACAAACTTTTCAGGACAAGCGATTTCAGCATGGTTCTTACGAAGCCAATCCATACCTACTATGATATCGAAACTACCTAATTGCATAGGTATGAGATCGATAGAGAACACATGATTATTGAGTGTGAGAAAACAAACAGAGTCGGCGGTGATAGACTTCCCATTGGCAACTTCGACGGTGAAAGATTTTGGAAGCTTAGAGCGAGCACATTTTAACATTGGTTCAAATTCTACGGATACAAAACTTTTATCCGCACCGGTATCAAATAGTAAAGAAGCATATAAGCCATTGACAAGGAACGTACCGTTCACGACTTCATTGTCGTGTTGCGTTTGGTTCGCGTTGATGTTGAAAGCGCGACCACAAGGAGCTTGTTGTTGTTGCTCTTGGTTGATCTGAGGACATTGGGCACGGAGGTGATTTGGACCACTGCACTTGAAGCAAGCTCGGACATTGTTGGCAGGTGCATGACGGTTTTGGTTTTGGGGTGGTTGCTGGTTTTGGTTGCCTTGTGGTGCAGGACCACTTCGGCAAGCGGCAGTCACATACCCAAACCGATTGCAGTTGGTACAATGGCGACATGCGATATTGGCTGGGTGATGGTGATGACATATGGTACACTTGGAATGATTCCCAACGTACGGTTTTCTTGCGGGTTCTTGAGGGGGATTTAGGTTTGCAGCTGGTGTGATCGCGTTGCAACTTTGGTTTTGAAACTTTCGTTTCTTGCCATTGTTGTTTTGCGATTGGGTTTTGGGTTCACTAGGTTCGATGGTGGTTTGGTGGGCAGACTTGGTGGAGTTGGGTTTCTTATCGCGCACACGGTTATCATTGATTTCCGCGGCTAGGCGATAACACATCTCGATGTTGTCGGGTCTTGAGGCTTGGATGGCATCACGTATAGCAGGAGGAAGGCCGTTGAGGTATTTCCAAATGGCACGTGTAGGCATGTTCATGAGGTGGGGAACGATGATGTTTAATTGTTTGAAGCGAGTGGTGTAACCAAGGTTATCGTCACCCGCTTGCTTGAGGTGCCGAAATTCATCCTCAAGTTTTTCTTGTTCATGGGGAGGACAAAACTCCAACGTCATCATCTCCCTAACCTCGATCAAGGGAGGGCATAGGCTTCTTCTTAGAGCAGATGTTACGCTCGTTCGTCCACCACTCGAGAGCTCGAGATTAGAAGATGCCTGTTGCACTTCGGGTTTTTAGGTGCTCGGGACAATCACTGTTGATGAATGTCACCTCGATTCTCTCAAACCATTCGAGCATGGCGGTGACACCCTCGTTACCAGTGAATGGCTTAGGGTTGCAAGCGATGAAGTGCTTGTAGTTGAAAGAGGTAGGCTTAGGCTGGTCAGCTTTGGAGTTGACAGACGAGTTGGCGGCATTAGCGGTAACCTTGCTCACGATGTCGGGAATCACTTGAGCCATTTGCTTGGCCATGAACGCGAGCATCTTCTTGCTTGAGTTCGACTTGGAGTTCCTTTTGGAGTTGGAAAGACGGTTGGAAGACATCTACAAGGGTGATGATAAAAGATGAGACTTGATCATAATGTTTTTGAGAAATTCATTTGCATAATTTAGCATGTAACATGTAGCACATAGTTTCAAATAGTTTACATTGGCAAAATAAGAATTCACATGGTATAATCACAAATATTGACATGAAAGAGTGTATATTTAGTTTGTTCACGAAGGATTATTATTGTTTGAGATTGCAGGAAAGTGCAAATTGTGTGATTGAAACGAAGTTACAAACGTTCAAAGTATAAAACACATTGAAATTGAATTAGCATAAAAGATAAGCTTAATAAAATATCGTAATGTTTCGGGTAGAGAAACGTCGACTATTCCAAGTGAATCGGAAATCCTTTCGAGTTAGGGAAACATGCTTTGGCCTAATAGGTGGAATACTCTCATCGAGAAGTGATTAATGGTATTCACCCTTCCAGTTACTACATGTCCCTAGTCGATCGAAAATTCGAGACTTGGGCGAGATTGAAAATAGAGGAATGGGACTAGTTAACAAGGTGCGGGTTTCACCCTTAACTTGATAACATCGTACCCTAAATGTGGTTGGTACTACCTAACGAGGAGCAAATTCCGACTCGTTGGCAAGGGTCCACTAGAGTTTGAAAGGGAAGTTTCCATCAAGATGTGGATATCACTCCTACTTGATGGCGTTACTTCGTGTAAAAATCGTAAACGCGGAATGAGAGATTCACCAAAATTGCGGGCCATTAGGCCTATCTTGGTGCAAATCGTCTCGTTGATGTAATAAGAATTCTTCAAGTGTGTAATTTGTGTAAGATGTCTTAGGAAAGACACATTGTGTGTTTAAGACAAAAAGAAGAGATAGAAGCAAAGTTGGGAGAATTAACATTTTTAGGCATGAATAAAGAATGGTCAAAATCGGACACTTAAACTATAGCTAGGTCAAGAGCATGACAATTTTCCTAATTCCCTATAGTTATGGCTCTAATACCAATCTTCATACCCCAACCGATGGCGGAAACATCGGGATGAGACGAATAAATTGCTCAAAACGTCATAATACTACTTTGCGACAATATTTAATAATTCAAGATTTCATTGATGCTAAATTTGTAATACAATAGTTCAAAAGGGAAATACGACAAGATTCAAAGGACAATACAACATAGGACGAAATACATGAAATTAAAACTAGGTGTGTATCTAATCCACCCTAATGCATTTCTTCATCGGCATCAACTTAGTTTCCTGCAACATGTATTAAAATAATATATATCAACAAAAGGTTGGCGAGCCTACAAGTTTGATACATAGCATAGTAACGAAAAATTTTGACTCATATCCAACATGGCAACATTGTATATAATTGTCATAACATACTAAACTTGTTTTCTTATATGTCAATCCATAGTCTAACGCAATAGTGATCACCCAACATTGTCATAAAACGGGTGTTTAGTAGTTTACTTAACAATACCACAATCATACGGGCGGGCGTTACTCCTATAGCGCTATATTTGTTAAGGTTGGCTAGCAAAGTTAATGAGCATATATCACAAGTCTAACATAGCATGTATTAATCGTGTATATAAAAAGTATCATCTTATAATGGATAGAGTGAATTTGTAAACTAGTTTCATGGTTTTTGTACATGTTGCACCCGAAATATCAAAATGGAAAACAGGATCGAGTATACTCACGGTTTTGCGAGCTTATCCGACTTGAATTCCGGGAGTGTTTGGTTGATTATCTCGGAGCACCGTGTCCTTCTACAAGAAGTAACAAAGGCGTATGAGTGTTGGGAGTTTCAGATGATTATGGATTCGGAATCAAAATAATGCGAAAATAGTATTATGAAAGTAATCATCTTGGAACTTATGACGCTTGTTCTTGACACTATAGAAACCTCAAGGGTTTGGTGTGTTTTCATGGATTCGAAGATCCATTAGAATCGTGACAAGTCGTATGGTCCTTAGATGATGTAACTAGTTTCTTAACAAATAACTATTAAGTCATTGTTAAGTATTTGTTACTTAGTTATAGGTATATTTTTAGATTATAAATATATAATGCATAACTTATAAGTCAAGTAGGAGGTAGGAGATCAAGGTCTCCATTTTGGTACCTCTAGTGTCATGGATTTCATGCATGAGGTAGGAAGAACAAGCTTCCATTTAGGTATCTCTAATGTTCACCACTACACTTGTGTTATAAACACAAGGAGGGTCAAGAACTACGTAATAACAACAACTAATCTAATATAATACATCAAGTAGTGTATGGATTCAAGATGGGTTGCCAAGGCTAGACCATCATCACACATGCACAAGTTGAACTTGGACACTACTTGTGGGTGTAAACCCAAGTTGAAAACAAAAAGTTTGTGAGTTTTCACCTCTAATTTGACATGTCTCAACCTTTTTTAAGCCTAACCAACCACTAGTAGTGTTGCAAGCATTAGGACATAGGTTTGAGATGAGATAACTCAAGTTTGAACAAGATTTAACAAAGTTTAGAATCAAAACAGAAAGTTTAATACACTTTGGAGCCTTTGTGGTGAAGTTCCAGGTCTGGATTCTCCAAGGAGAACCCATGGAATCATACCCAAGGTTGTTCCAAGTGGTTTGAAAGAAGGAATGAATGAAAAAGATGAAGTATAAGTGAGGTTATGCTCACTCTTGCAACTTGAGTGAATCTGTCTTGCTACTGATTTCTCAGCTGAATTTAGAGTGTTAAGAGAGATATTAGAGTGTTTGAATAGTGGAGGAAGTGTGGAGGAGGCTTGGCTTTTATAGGGAGTGATTAGGGTTTGGTTTGGTGAGCATTCAATGTAAGAAGCACAATCCTACAAACACCAAATTGCCCAATCTAAGAGCAGATGCAAACATTCTACGGATTTTGCCCTCTGGCGGGGCGGGAGAGGAGAAGGCTTGGCGGTCGCGGGGTGCCAGATGGTAAAATCCCTAAACTTTGTTGATTTTTTGACAATTTTAGCCCCTGAAGTTGTATTTTGATTGTTTTAGGGTGTTTTAAGCATAAAAGGCATAGTATAAAGGTTTATTGTTGTAATGTAAGCAAAGTAATGAGTGTTAACAACATGATCAAGTATATGAATTGCGAATAAGTATTGTGTATGTCCAAATGATGTATAATTCATGTACGTCACGTATTGCAAATGTATCAAGTATTTATGTGCATTGTGGTCTAAGTAGTATATATGTAGAATATAAATGGGTTGATATGATAAAAATAGAACACGTGTTTCATTATGATTCAAGTCTCGGAATATCGATTACAACGGAAGGATGAAATAAGATTACAAAAGTTTCCAAAAATAGAATTACAACATGAACTTTCCAAATATAGAAAGTTAGAAATAGCAGGGCGTTACAACTTAACATGTTAAAAATGAGTTTTTTCTTAATTATTGTTTTTTCTTATAAATACATGTAGAAACATTTTTAATAAAAAAATCAAAAACAAAAATATAAAAAAAACTGTTTAAAAAATATATATCTTATAAAATTAATTTAACCTATTAAAATCAATGTTTTTAATAAAATTTTCAACGCTTTTTCTTATAAAAATAGGTAGAAACTATTCGAATAAAAAAAAATTTTTGTAAAAAAAATTAGCCTTTTTTTCACTGTTGTTTTTATATTTTAGTTTTTGATTTTTTTTATTAAAACTGCTTCAACAAGTATTTATAAGGAGAAGCGCCGAAAAAAATTTAAAAATTGATTTTTAACATGTTAAGTTAAATTTTTAAGAGTGTTTCTCGGTTCCCCACTTTTTTAGTGTTCCTCAATATAGAGAGAAAACTCACTTGAGTTAAAAAAACTCAAGAAAACCCTATGTAACATTTTTATTTTTTTCTAAAAAAATTAGAGAATGTAAGTTACATGTTAATGAACGTTTTGTAATAAAAAAAAAACGCCATCTATGCGTTGAATGTTATTGGAATTTTTGAAGTGAGTACAAAGAAAATTTAAGGTTGTTAGATACATTTAACCAATTTGATAAACTATGAGTTTAAAGTTGATGTAGTATAACGTAATTAAGAACAAAAAGAGTACAAAACAAGCTAGTAGCTGTAATTATAAACAAAAAAAGTACAAAACAAGCAATAGCTAGACAAAACGCCAAAAACATAATACGGGGAGTCTCTTGTATCTCTTCTTGTTTTACCAATACATCCGTTCGCTAATAACTTTTTGTATCTTCTCCTCTACTGTACCAGATTTCGACCAAAAAAAACATTGTTATTCGCTTAAAGGTGTTTTTATCAAAACTAACAATGTTATATTTCAATATAGATGTTAACTTGATACATGACTTATCTTCCGATTTCTTCTTTGTTTCATCCATTTCTAGTTTATGCAAGAGAGAAATTAAAAAAGTAATTTCTGCTAGGGATGAGCATTTGGTACCGGGTTCCGGTACCGAACCGTACCGGGTATATTCGGTACCGATACCCACTTTCCTCGTTTTCCGGTACCAGTACTGGTATACCGGTATTTACGGGTAAAACAATGGTAAGTACCGGTACCCACTATTCCCGTTTTTCGGTACCAGTACTGAACGGGTATCGTGCGCATCCCTAATTTCTGCTAGCAATTAAATTAAGGCTCGAGCTCACTTGTATTTTATTTATTATATTAATTAAATTAAATATTATAATTAAAAAATTATATAAAAATAGTTATTTTTCTTATTTTATAAATACTAATAATTATTATTTAAATATATATATTTAATATATTAGTTTAAAAATATATATAAATATTGAGCTCGTTAGACTCGCGAGTCGGTTCGAGCTCAATAATCAAAACCCGGGCTCATTTATTAAACAAAAATTTTTTAGGCTTGGGCTCGGCTCGGCTCGGCTCGTTTTTAGCGTATGATAAAATCATTACCATTTGCAACTCTAGAAGCCACAGTGCCAATTCCAGCTTACGCCACAAGCTTAACAGATAGTTTAGCGTAGTAGATACCCAACTCAACCTGGAGCAAGATTTAGCAAAATACCCTTAAAACCCCATATGAATTCAGCAAGATTTCGTTACATATTAAAATTTGATCGTCACCTCAGATATCTATTTTAACCAAGCGTTGGAAAGAAGCACTACCCATCACCGGGGGTGTATAGTACTCCGTTAGGAGCTCGTTGAACTTATGAAAGCTCGAGCTCACTTGCGCGATCAACCACTTATCCAACCATTTTGTAGCATCAAAGGTCCCTTGGGTATCATCAGCAAGTCATGGTGAAACCTCAACAGAAACATAACCGTCACCACCATTAGCTTAATAATACCTAGACAAATGATTATGTGACATTAAATAATGATTATTTAAGGAACCAAGAGAATACATGAACTGGTCATTCTAAACCGTTGAGGTAGATATAGCTTTCTGAAATATCTACAATCAAATATAGAACATGTCAATAGAATTATCATAAATAGGGAATTTTGTATCATAAAAACAGAACCATAGCACAAAATAAAAGCTTAGTTAATTACCGTTGTGTTGCTTGTAACGCCTCTAATACCACGTTTAATCAGGTGAAGTACAAGGTGTATTAAACTTACAGGTGGGATTTATTTATTTTTTTATTAATCATGTTGTTGCGCCGCTGCGAATAAACTTCAATTAAAATATAACGGTTGTGCTCGTTGCGGCTACGCTTGCTGAAGCAACGCGGCTACGTTCGTTGCGGCTGCTCTACTTGACAGAGTTGATTACACAAATCAGTTGATTGATGAACAACTGTTGTTTTATTTATAGTCGTCTTGTATTTTGCTCCTTTTATGCCGCAGCCGCAGCGAGCACAGCCGCAGCGAGCGAGCCGCAACGAACGTAGCCGCATTGGTTCAGCAAGCGTAGCCGCAACAAGCACAACCGTTATATTGTAATTGAAGTTTATTCACAACGGCGCAACAACATGATTAATAAAAAAGTAAAAAAATCCCACCTGTAAGTTTAATACACCTTGTACTTCACCTGATTAAACGTGGTGTTAGAGGTGTTACAAGCAACACAACGGTAATTAACTAAGCTTTTATTTTGTGCTATTGTTCTGTTTTTATGATACAAAATTCCCTATTTATGATAATTCTATTGACATGTTCTATATTTGATTGTAGATATTTCAGAAAGCTATATCTACCTCAACGGTTTAGAATGACCAGTTCATGTATTCTCTTGGTTCCTTAAATAATCATTATTTAATGTCACATAATCATTTGTCTAGGTATTATTAAGCTAATGGTGGTGACGGTTATGTTTCTGTTGAGGTTTCACCATGACTTGCTGATGATACCCAAGGGACCTTTGATGCTACAAAATGGTTGGATAAGTGGTTGATCGCGCAAGTGAGCTCGAGCTTTCATAAGTTCAACGAGCTCCTAACGCAGTACTATACACCCCCGGTGATGGGTAGTGCTTCTTTCCAACGCTTGGTTAAAATAGATATCTGAGGTGACGATAAATTTTAATATGTAACGAAATCTTGCTGAATTCATTTGGGGTTTTAAGGGTATTTTGCTAAATCGTGCTCCAGGTTGAGTTGGGTATCTACTACGCTAAACCATCTGTTAAGCTTGTGGCGTAAGCTGGAATTGGCACTGTGGCTTCTAGAGTTGCAAATGGTAATGATTTTATCATAAGCTAAAAACGAGCCGAGCCGAGCCGAGCCCAAGCCTAAAAAAAATTGTTTAATAAATGAGCCCGGGCTTTGATTATTGAGCTCGAACCGACTCGCGAGTCTAAACGAGCTCAATATTTATATATATTTTTAAACTAATATATTAAATATATATATTTAAATAATAATTATTAGTATTTATAAAATAAGAAAAATAACTATTTTTATATAATTATTTAATCATAATTATTTAATTATAATTAATATAATAAAATACAAATGAGCTCGATCCTTAATTTAATTGGTAGCAGAAATTAGGGATGAGCACGATACCCGTTCAGTACCGGTACCGAAAACAGGAAAAGTGGGTACCAATACTTACCATTGTTTTACCCGTAAATACCGGTATTCCGGTACTGGTACTGGAAAACGAGGAAAGTGGGTACCGGTACCGAATATACCCGGTACGGTTCGGTACCGGAACCGGTACCAAATGCTCATCCCTAGCAGAAATTACTTTTTTAATTTCTCTCTTGCATAAACAAGAAATCTATTATGGATGAAACTAAGAAGAAATCGGAAGATAAGTCATGTATCAAGTTAACATCTATATTGAAGTATAACATTGTTAGTTTTTATAAAAACACGTGTAAGCGAATAACATTGTTTTTTTTTTGTCGAAATCTGGTACAGTAGAGGAGAAGATACAAAAAGTTATTAGCGAACAGATGTATTGGTAAAACAAGAAGAGATACAAGAGACTCCCCGTATTATGTTTTTGGCGTTTTGTCTAGCTACTTGCTTGTTTTGTACTTTTTTTGTTTTTAATTACAGCTACTTGCTTGTTTTGTACTCTTTTTGTTCTTAATTACGTTATACTAGATCAAGTTTAAACTCATAGTTTATCAAATTGGTTAAATGTATCTAACAACCTTAAATTTTCTTCATACTCACTTCAAAAATTCCAATAACATTCAACGCATGGATCACTCCGAAGCTAGAGCTAAAAAAATTACAAAAGTATATCACCAAAGAAGTGATAAACTAACAGAAAAACGAGTGCCAACGTATCACGAATAAGAAAACTAACTTAAGTAATATACAATGTATCACGAGACGACTAATAAACTAACAGTAAACGCATATTCTATTGTAAATCGTCACTCCCGCTGCATCGCGCGGGTATATGGTTAGTATATATATATATATATACATGATAAGGATCCGTTAGAAACCACCCTTTATGGTGAGAACCACGAGAACAAGTGTGAACACAAACAGTAATACCTAAAAAGATCTAAAAAACACCCAAATTGTTTTTTTGATTTTTTTAATATTTTTTTTGTAAAATTCGCTACATTTTGTCAACAAAAAAATTTAATTTTTTTCAAAAAAAGAAAAAATAAAAAAAAATTTTGAGTAACTGTTTTCCATGCACATGTGCATTTTTATCATTTTTTGACAAATTCCGTAATACATTATAAGCATTGGACAATTGTACTTTCATTTACACTACCACATGTAATACTAATGTTTACGTTATCAAAATTAGAAATGCACATGTGCATCTATATGTATGAACATGAAATAAAGTGTTTTGGTACACTACTTTGAATACACTTTCTCTTTCATCCATCTATAATACAATACCAATGCTAATATTTTCACTTTATTACATGTATATCATCACCATTTATATTATCCAATCAACATATTACATCATAAAGTGACAACTATAATCAAACCATCAACCACTAGACATAACTAACCAAAAAAAACATGTATATGGGCCTACTTCATCATTCAAAAACACAAACTTTTTGTACCAAAACACGTTATATAATGGTTATACAAAATGATACACTTGTATTGGTAATGTAAAAAGTAGTGTATTATGGATGATATTGTAAATTAAAGTGCAATTGTCTACTACTGATAATGTATTACGGAATTTGTCAAAGTTATGATACATATGCACATGTGCATGGATAACTGTTACTCCAAAAAAAAGTTTTTTTTAGGGACAAGAAATATAGCGATTTTTTAAAAAAAATAGTAAAAAAATTTTTTGAGTGTTGTTTAGATTTTATTTTGCAATAAATATTTTCGCGGTTCTCACAATAAAGGTGGTTCTCGCATAAACCTTACCCTATATATATATATATATATATATAGGTGAGAGTTATCTTGAGAGCGCTAAATATTGCGAGAACCGTGAGAACGAATAAGAAAACCAATCAAAACCATTTTTTTAATACAAAACTCATTGTAATTAAAATACAACATCAAAATAAGAATTTACAACATCAAATAATTCATTTTTCTCCCCAAAATCACTCTTATTAGATTTTTACACATGTGTAAATATAACAAATTTACACTTGTGGTAAATGACAAACTTACACATGTGTAAAAAAAATTATTTACGAATTCACGTAAATTTAAACGTGTAAATTAAATTTCTAACATTGTATTCGAATAATAATGATAAGTGTAAAAAGAAATTTTCAATTTGAATTGTTTTTGACAAAGTTTTCATGGGTTTTTCATTCGTTCTCATGGTTCTCGCGATATTTAGCATTCTCATTTAAACCCTCCCATATCTATACAGAAGGATCAGTTAGAAACCACCCTTTATTGCGAGAACCAATGTAAACACAACCAACCTAAAAAAATCGAAAACCACCAATTTTTTTTAACAATTTTTTGAGACGAAAAAGTAGCGATTTTTCTTAAAAAATGTTAAAAAAATTAGTGGTTTTTAGATTTTTAGGTTTTTTTGGGGTGTAGTTATTAGTAGTTAGCTTGGGTGGGAGGTTAGGTTTTTTTTTGGAGGGGGGGTGGGGTGGGTTAGGTTCTTTTTTTAGGTTTTTTAGGGGTTTAGCTTTATGGTTTAGTTTTTTAAGCATTTAGCTTGGGTGGGGGGGGGGGGGGGGTTAGGTTTTTTTTTGGGTGGGGTGGTGTGTTAGGTTTGTTTAGGTTTTGGATGGTGATGTAGTGGGTTACTTTTGTGTTCACATTGGTTCCCGCGGTTCTCACAATAAAGGTGGTTCTCGCATGAACCTTACTCTATATATATATATATATATATATATATATATATATATATATATATGGAGGGGATCATGAGAAAACTAGATATAAATGAGAAAACTAGAAAACTAACTAAAAAATAAAAAAAAACATAAAAAACATACAATGTTTTTTACAATTTTTTTATAAAAATCCCTGCTTTATGTATAAAAAATATTTCAAAAAAAAAATTGTATTGCACATGTGCACTATATGTGTACTACCCATGTGCATTATATGTTTTTTTAGTTTTTTTTAAAGTTTTTTATATAATATATATAGCGATTTTCTATAAAAAAAATCAAAAAAAAATTGATGTGTATTTTTGGCTTTTTTTGTCAGTTTTTTTGGTTTTCTCATTTAAACTAGTTTTCTCATGATCCATCCCCTATATATATATATATATATATATATATATATATATATATATATATATATATATATTATATATATATATATATAGTGGAGATCCTGCGCAAAGTGTGTTTCCTAGATAGTCTAGGAAGCGATCTGGGCCATCCGATGGGTGTGTTTAATGGTTAAGATCATTTTTGTGGCATTTTGGTAATATGTGTGTCTAAAAAATAGGATTATTTAATTAATTAGGGGTAGATTTGTCATTTAAGTTATTTTAAATAAGGAAATAACTACCAATCATAAAACAACCTCCAAAAATGTCGTAATTTTTTTCTCTCTCTCTAATCCCTCACATTTGAAGACACCAAATCATACAAAAAATAACGATAAATCAGATCTAGATGTGTTAATGGTAGTGTGTTTAAAGTGATAAAACACAATGTGACGAACTAGTGACTGACTGATAAAACACAATGTGACAAACTAGTGACTAGCTGCTAAAACACAACATCAAGAACGCCAAAATCATATCAACCAGTAACTGATAAAACACATTGTGATGAAACCAATAACTGATAAAATACAACATCAAGAATGCCAAAATCACATCAACCAGTAACTGATAAAACACATTGTGATGAAACCAGTACTGATAAAACACAACGTGAACCAGTAACTGATAAAACACATTACCTGTCAAGAATGCCAAACATTATATCAACCAGTAACTGAAAAAACACATTGTGATGAAATAGTAACTGAAACCAGTAACTGCTAAAACACATTGTGATGAACCCAGTAACTTATAAAACACAACGCGAAGAAATTGTTAAAGATTTGAACTTGGTAATTTAAAGTAACTGCCATTTTGAAATCGTAATGATTTGAAATTGTCAAAGAGATATACGGTTCCATAAATATCTGGATAGTTAGTTTTAGAATATATAATATTCCAAAATTAAATTAATAATCAAATTACCATCATGCTGATGTAGAGGGTGAAAACCGAGTGTTAAAGTGGTTAAATGATGTATTTTATGCATATCGTGTGTGTTTACTTGCCTAGAATATGTTAACTACGAGATCTAGTTGTTCTGCAGGTAAAACAGGTAACGTTGGTGAAGTTACGGGGTTAAAGTGCAAGTGGAACGTTTGAAGATGATACGTGCAGCTTGAAGTGTGATTCGAAAGCTTTTCGGTTGGATATGAGCCGTATGAGTGCGATATGCGGGAATTGATGAAGTCTAGGGGCCATTCAGGTCTCAATTGGAAAGTGGTTTGTATTTCATTATGTGAGGAATTGGAAGATGAGAAGTTCAAGGGTAAAAAGTGTCATATGTTGAAAGTTGAATTAAAGAAGAAATGGATTACATGACCCGCGACCGCCGGTTACAGTCCACCCAACCGTAAGTTACGGTTGGGTGTGAAATTGAAAAAAGAAACAGGAAGATGGAACCGTAACCGACGGTTCCCCAACCGTCAGTTACGGTTGGATTTATTGGCAAACAGAAAGCAGGGACCGTAACCTACGGTTCCTGGCCGCCAGTTACGGTCCGGTTGACGGAAAAACGCGAATTTTTAGGTTTTAAGGTATATTAGGGTTTCAAAAGGCCATTATTGGGATCTAAGCTTCCAAGGACGAATTCTTACCATCTAAAGCACAAAGATCAAGGCTTTTCACTCGATTGTTCATCATTCCACATGTCGATTCATCAACCGCGATCATGATTTCATATGTTCTTCAATTTTTCGTTGATTTCACTTGTGAGATGAGCGGCTAAACTCTTTTGGTTTCCTCCGGTTGGAGGGTTTTTGTAAGTTAGTTACTTTTATTTGTTCGTAACAATTGTTTTGACTTGGTGATCTAAGCATTCGATGCTTTTCACCATTGATTTGATTAATTGATTGTAAACGATTGTTTTTATTCAAACCTTGATTCTTGATCATTCAATTCCCGAGAGTCTAGTAATTGGGATATATTTGCTAGGGGATTAGGGTTGGTAATTGCAATTGGTAATTATTTGATAACCTCTCGTCATGTATTGATCAGAGTACTTAGTCGTTTATTATCACAATCGATTAATTAGGTTTAACACATATGTCTATGTAGGTGGTTTCAATTGAACACATAGTTGTATTTAACTGCAAAACCTGAATACCGGAGGAACCATTCTTCCTCTTACCGATAAAAACTCATTTTTCTTAGTTCGTAATTTAATTAATTCTCAAATCAATCAAACTCAAGTTAAGTTTTTTTATAGTTTTTAGATAATACTCAGCATTATTACATTTTCCACAATCCTCCTCTGGTTCGATATCCGACTTACCCTTTCTACAAGTTAGTTGGTTTTTGCATGACACTAACGACAGTCATCACATGCCCTTTTGAATAAAAAAACTAAAAGCCACATGTCACCTCCCTATTGCTTCCTAGACTTTCTAGGAAACTTAGGTTTTCTAGCCAACTCCCACTCTCTTATATATATAGGGAGAGGTTAACGTACAATTGCACTTAACATACGCTTGTACGCTGAGAATATATAACATGCGATTTCATTTTTTACCCATGTGATTTCATCATCAAAACACCCCCATGCGATTTTATTTTTTACTACATGCGTTTTTGCAAATTGTTGGAAAATGCGATTTCATATTTTTTTTATCAACATGCGATTGTAAATAAATATGTAACATGCGATTTTCATTTAGGGTATCATAACGTGCGAATTTGCCTCAGAGTACATTCGTACGTTAAGGCAAATTGTACGATATACTTTTTATTATATATATATATATATATATATAGGGTTAGGGTAAAATGAAAACTCATACCAGTTTTGAGAACTTAGAGAACTCGGCCTTACGAAAGATTTTTTCAAAAAATTGAAAATTTACCAAAAATCCTAAAAAATCAACTTTTCTAAAAAATAAAAATAAAATTAAAAAACTTGTTTTTTTCATTTACGGCAGTCGTAAATGCTGTAAAAGGTGATGTCATGCTTATGTCATCACCTTTTACGGCCGCTGTAAAGGGCCGAAAAAAACCGCTTCAAATTTTTTTAATTTTCTTACGGGTTCTAACATTTTAATCTAGGGGTGTGAAAAAATGGGGTCGAAAATCACACGGGATGCCCGAGTTCTATAAGTTCTCGCAACTCATAAGGGTTTTCCCTTAATCCTAATCCTATATATATATATGGTAAGGTTCATGCGAGAACCACCTTTATTGCGAGAACCGCTAGAACCAATGTGAACGGGTGGCAATTTTATAAATATATAAACATTTAAAAAACAAGCGCCTGCTCTCGGACTTCAATAACGAATTGATTTACATTCAATACAACATTTCACGCCTGTCCCTAAATATCAACAGTATTTCCGCATTCTCTCCACAATTTTGATTACCATGTTATGATTGCTTACCATCACCAGTTCGCCAAATCGATTAAGGTCGTTGATTACATTCGATTCACCACATCGAATCAGTTGGATTGACATTTTATCATCGGAGATTTTAGAGTTTACAAGCATATATTTCAGATTTCGTCACATAATCCACGTAATCGAGGTTAGTTCCCAAATTTTGTTCAAAATTAGTCGTATAAACTATAGTAGGAACATAATCACATATCGTAATTTTTTCATACAGTCGTAATTAGGGCAACGTGATTGTAAGCATCGTGGATTTATAATCCGTTCGTAATTAGGGCAACGTAATTAGGGCAAGTTTATACAAATCGTTTGTACCTTTTTTTGTATATGATATATATTATGTACTTTGCACTTGTTGATTCAGAATTCGTGTTGTATTGTGTGATATATTGGTATGCACATGTGCATATGTTAACATCACATGTATCAGAATATGTTATTACGGTAATGTTGTTTATCATATATGAACTGCATAAATTGGCACAATAAGTCGATATGCACATGTGCATAGTTTGTAATACTATAACATGCTCATAAGGTAATATCGTGTGAAATATAGGTATGAATCGTAAAATACAGTTATGCACATGTGCATAATTTGTAATAAATTGCACAATAAGTCGATATGCACTGTGCACATGTTGTGATATGTATAAATATGCACATGTGCAGTTTTTTTTTGTTTTAAGTCCAAACAAAATTACACATATCAAGTTAACAGGGTGTATTTGTGTGATGTGTATTTATGCACATGTGCATAAATAGTATGTTAACAAATTAACATAAATTAATGTTGATACACATGCTTACTGTTTGTAGATAATCGATGGAGAAAAAAGCAAAAAAAAGGTTACATTTATTCTAAAATCACGGGATGAAGGGTTCGAGTCGAATGCCGGATGCAATTGAGGACGAACACACTACTGGTAGGCAGACTAGGCAAGCTTGTTATGCAAAAAGGTTAGAAAAATGATGCAATATGTTGTTATGCACATGTGCATTATAAAAATATTTTGTGTTTTATGGATGTTATAACTCATATAAATGCATTAATTATGTGAATTCAGGGAAACTTAAGGTGGAAAAAGGTGTGCGTAAAGATAATATCAAACAGAAGCAGATTGAAACAACTAAACATCCTGATGTTGTAATAAGGAAAAGCAAATGGAAACAAGATGAAACAACTCAAAGTTTGGATGGGTCACGTGTGGAAAAGAAAGAAGGATTGTGAAATCAATAATCCCACTGAAAGATGTTGAGGTGGCTGGCAACGATGGTAATGGTAAGTGTTACTGAAAATAACTGGTCAAACTTTTGAATGCACATGTGCATTATTATGTACAAACATTTTAACATTCACATGTTTATTATGTTAATAAACAGATTCAAAGAATGATGTTATATCATCAGGAATTCAAAATACAGGAAGTAAAAAATTTACAAGAACATCTAACTGGCGATCAATATGAACACGGCTGACACCCATCAACTTTTGGAGGGGTTAAACACGTTGTCTAAACAACAAATGGTCACAGTAAAAAACATGGGGTTTGGCAGAATTTTGAAGCTTAAGACAGACAGCTTGCCAGGAAGAATGTCACACTTTGTGGTAGACAAGTTTAACGGCAAGAATATGTTAATCAAATTGAGTGGTGGAAACATAGAAATTAATGAGCATGTTATCAGTGAGTTACTGGGATTAAAAAACAGCGGGGCTGTTATAGAATATAAAAAGAAGGAGAAAAAAAGAGAATAAGAAGGAGAAACAAAATGATAAAAAGGATGATCAAAAACTCGAGGGAAAAAAAGAAAAGGAAAGAATGTTAAAAAGAATGATGTAAAAGATTATGAAGACGAAGGCAAAGATGAAAAACACGGGATATTGGCCGAGTGGAACGGTTTATACGAAGGGCGTCCATTGACACCGAGTAGGATAGTCGATCGAATGAGGGATAACCCAACGGATGATGGAATAATGTTTAAATATGACTTTTTAACATTGTTCATGAATACCAAATAAACAAAGATGGTACATGCAAGATTGATTTTTTGGAATGCTTATCTGAAAAAGATATCGCGGTTGAAGATGTAAACTGGTGCAGGTATATATGCGATAGCATTAAAATGAGCAAAGACGGATGGCAACGTGATAGCAAATCGAAATATTTCAATGGTGCTCTCACAATATTGGTGGTAAGTTAATTGTGATGCTTGAAAAAACTTTATAATTTAGTTAGTATTATTTATTTATTTTATTATATTTTTTTTATTATTTTTTTTGTTCACATATGGTAATAATGCACATGTGCAGATGTTGTATGCTGATAGAACTTTGTGTGGTGAAATCAATACGGTCCGAACAGTAAGTCCACAGTCATTTTGGACGAAAAATATGCTGAGCAAAAGGGAAAATTGGGAGATACAAAATGGTGGGTTTGGAAAACGTGTGTTACCTGAAGGGTACATTGATGTGGAACATCAGATGATAGATTACAAAATGAAAAACGCTGATGAAATATTGGAGGATGACAACATGGAGAATGTGGTAGATCAATATGGAGGTGAACATAAAGACATGACGTTTGAGGTACGTATGATGATATTAAGTTTATTTTTTCTGCACATGTGCATACCTGTTTTGAAGTTGTTCAAACTGTTTTTTTATAAAGTTTGGAAACGTGTGAAATATGAACTGATAATAAGAATGAATTTCATATAAATTAAAATTTCATAAACCAGACGTGTAATTTATGTTGTTCAACTTGATGCACATGTGCATAATGTTGTGTTATTGTGAGCATGTAGCATATGCACATGTTCATAATGTTGTGTTGTTAGTATTAACATTAATTTATCAATGTGTTATTAATTAGGAACATATTCACATGATCGAAAAGTTGATGTCCGAGACATTGAGGAGAAAAATCATTGGAAAAAGAGTTGGACGATATTGGCTACAAATATCCAAGTAATGTTAAAGTTGAAGAGGTTGTGAGAGAGTATGATAGAGCATTTAAAGGTGAGAACAAAATGACGATTTTGTTAAGTAGGATGAAGAAGGTTGATATAGAAAATAACAAAGTTATAGATGATGAGAAGGATAAAAAGGTTAATGTTACAATCAAAGGTGGAATAAAGGTGTTTACACGGTCAGTAAAAAGAAATTTAACAAATAAGAGTGATGTGTTGGATAGTGTAACAAAACATGAAGAGGGTGTTACAATGAAGGTTGGTGGGTGGTGAAAGATGGCGAAGGTATAAAAATGGATAAAACTGTTGGTAAGTCCATTAAGGTGGCAGAAAACGGGTAAAGGTGTTGTCGGTGAGTCCATTAAGTTGGAAGAAACGGGTAAAGGTGACGTGAAAAAACAAACACACAAGAAGAAAGAAGTAGATAACATTGTACCGTCTTTTACGTTGCTGTCTCAGAGTTCACAAAGTTCACCAGATTCAGACTCAGAAAAAAATGTGAACGTGAGTGTTAAGGGTACAAATGTGGTTAACATGAATGCACCATTGAATGGCGATGAAAATACGTTATGGCAATATTTGTTGATAACCAATGACGACAAACGAAGGTATGGACGAGCATTTTAATGTCATGTTATTATTTGTTATGACATAATAATTTAAGGTTTCAATCTGATTTACAAAACAATGTTTTAGGGCGGAGGGCAAAAAACATAACGACGATAAAGAATTGGAGGTTGAAAAGGATACAAAGGATGTCAAACTAACGTTCAAGTAAGATTACTTATGAATTATTTTTATTTTTCAGTTATATATCTGTCGTGTATTGATTAATATGTCAGGTTTTATATCGATTTGTTAAAATTCAGGCATATGATATTGTTTGATATGTTAGTTTTTTTATTGACGCATTTACGTATGATTGATTAGATATTGTTTTATATATATGTTTCCTTGTTTGATATGTAAGCTTATTGATTGAGTTAAGTTGAAAAGGTTTATCGATTGAGTTAAGTTGAAAAGGTTTATCAGTAAGTGGTTTAATACTGTATAGTATATGTAATGTATGTATTGCACATGTGCATACACAACACATATGATGTAACTAAGTGGTTTAATACTGTATAGTATATGTAATGTATGTATTGCACATGTGCATACATAACACATATGATGTAATTTACGTGATATATACAGCACGTATGTTTTAAAATTATATGCACATGTGCATAAACAACATAATTGATGTAGTTCAATTTCAATTTATTTGTATGTGTATAAACAACATAAATGTCATAGTTTTGTATCGATTTATTTACATATAAATTGTATAATTGTTAATATTGTTTTATTTACGTGTTCTATTGTTGATATGTAAGCTTATTGGTTGTTATGGATAAAAAATTATCAGTAAGTTGTTTAATATTGTATATAGTATTTGTGATGTATGTAATGCACATGTGCATACAAAACATATATGATGTAATTTACATGATTTTTTTTACAGCACACCCGCTTTTTAAAACATATGCACATGTGCATACACAACATAATTGATGTAGTTTTTTAATCGATTTAATTACATATACAAATGTGCATACACAACATAGCTGATGTGATTTATGTGATAAATACAGCACAAATGTTTTTGAAACATCACATGGTCTCACAACACGATCATATTTGTTAAAAACCTTAAAAGATAGGCAATGGGTTTCACAGGCTGTGTTAGACTGTTATGCGGCTCTTTTGAACTATACAGAGAGAAAAAACAAGACGGTAGGGAAGAGGCGTTTATGGTGTTATACAACGACGATCGTAAGTGTGATATAATTTATGTTTAATAATTGTATTTAGGATAGTTATGTTTTTGTGTAACATATATTAATGTATTGTGCAGCCGGAATTTTTCTTGAAAACCAAACAGAAAGTAGAAAAAGCAGTTGCAACAATAACTGCACACTTGAAGGAGGTTGTGGAGTGTGACATGAAAATGTTGGAACTAAAAGAATTCAACGTCATAGTAATGCCGATACTCGAAAAAACATTTTTATCTGATATGTTTTGATTTAGAGAATGCGAAGGTGGAAGTTGTGGATAATATGGCAAATAACAACGGGTTTTATAGAATGTCAGCAGGAACGAAGTTTAAAGAAACTGGAACACCGTGTAAAGTGGTATGTATATTATGTTTTATATTAAATGTTATTTATTTAAATAAGGATATCGGAAAATTATATTTAGTAACAGTTTGTATTATTTTTTTATTATTTTTTGTGTAGAAAAATTACATGGTTGGGTACTTGAAGGCCGTGAGACATCCGATGGCAGAAAGCATGGCAAGCGCAACGTTGGCAAAGAAAAAATTGGAATGGGCAACGAGTGACAATTTCAATGATTGTGGGGTGTTTTCCATGAGGCACATGGAGATGTACATAGGGAACGACGTTGAGTTTGAATGTGGGTTCAGTACGCAAAAAAATATCCAAGATGCACAATTACAAAATCTGAGGATGAAGATTGCAGCAAAACCGTTATCATCTGATGCAAATGTGTACAAGGGAACAGTTATGTCACCTCGCAAGAAAGGCAACACAAAATTTGAGAGATGACAGAATGCGTAAACTGTTAGATGAGGAGAAAGAGAAACAAGAAAAATGTTGGAGTGTACTTGCAAAATGGAAGAACGGGGATAAAGTTTGAAGGTGTTAGTTAATACATCAGCTTATTAACTGTCGGGACACGTAGTACTTCTGTTTCGTTGGTGATTAATAAACATGAAACTGATACTTTGTTCTGTTTTGATTGTTTTGACATGGTAGATGGGCGTGACGTGAAGGTAACAATTGGGTACTCGTTATGATGTCATTATTATGACTGTTTTAGTTTTTGGTTAAATGTGGTTGATATTAGTTTAGTGTGTTACTATTGAATGTTGGTTTACATCAGATATAATATATGATATATTAAGCAGATGGCATATTATAATTTCATATATCGGATGGGTGATATGGTAATATATGTTCGCATATTTTGGTTGGGTGATATGGTAATGTATGTTCGCATATTTTGGATGGGTGATATAGTAATGGATGTTTACGTTTAAAGTGATGTAAAGTGATGGATGGCAATGTGTGTTATTAACATATAATGTGTTATATATGTATATGTTTGTAAAAATATGTTATTATATGTTGGTTAATAAATTAAATATTGTGTATGCACATGTGCATAAATTTTGGTGGACAAAGTGGCTTAAGTGATATCATTAGGATGGTTGCACATGTGCATTAGGATGGTTAGAAAAAAACCACAGTTAAGATGGTTATAAAAAAAATCACAATGGTTAGTACTGTCTGTTATTTGCGTATTATTAATTAAGTCAGTTAAAATGATATATACAAATGGTACATTCGTATGCACATGTGCATACAGTAAGATATTTATTAATATTAATAATTGTTATATGCGTGTTGTTAAACAAGTGAAACTGAATGGTATATACAAATGGTACATTCACATGCACATGTGCATACGCTAACAGTAACATTATATTGAATGTTGACAGTCATAATTAGACAATTTAGATATCTAAACCTTGAAGCTAAACCCTAAAGCTAAACCCTAAATCTAACCCTAAACCATAAAGCTAAACCCTAAAGCTAAACCCTAAACCCTAAAGCTAAACCCTAACCCTAAAGCTAAGCTAAACCCTAAATCTAAACCCTAAATCTAAACCCTAAAGCTAAACCCTAAATATAAACCCTGAAGCTAAACCCTAAATATAAACCCTAAGCTAAACCATAAATTTAAACCTTAGAGATAAACCCTAAATCTAAACCTTAAGGGTAAACCATAAAGATAAACCCTAAATAGACCATAAAGATAACCCCTAAACCCTAAAGCTAAACTCTAAAGCTCCAGACTAATGCTAATTTCTAAAGCTAAACCCTAAATAATAATGTTAAATATAAATCATTTAACACATACGTGATGACGTGAATGCACATGTACATAAATTATGCGTATAAAGTGTTTTAACACTTGTTATATGTAACATCCGTCAGAAATCGGATTTACCAAACCCGCTCCGTTTATTAACCGAACAATCAGTTAAAAATTTCGTTGCATATTTAATGCCCAAATTAATTTTAAACGATACATAATTAATAAGTATATTGGAATATATAATTTATATTTGATAAAGTATTAAAAATAGTGGTTTAAAAATAAACAAGGCTGCCGGGTTTCGAACCCGGGTCAGCCGGGTCAATCTGGTCAACAACGCCTTAACTTCCAACCATCCAAGCACTGCGCCACTTGTGTTCTTTAGTAACATATCAAAACAATTAATTCAAATATCAAACTCGAATTCAAAACTGACGCGCCCAATCGCAGTCGTCGGAAATCCCGACGATTTCACCGAGATTGGACGGTTTCTTCTTATTTAACCGAAGCCTTAACTATTACATCGGTTATAACCGACGTCTGAACCCGCGACACAAGTCATAACCGCCGGAAAATTATTGACCGACGAATCAAGACGGAAAACGGACCAAATTCGTCGATGTTATGCCCTATAAATACACCCTCTAACTTCTGTTAGCCTTTTCGCTCACAATCACACCCTTTCTCGACGTAATTTCACTCGCCGGAAAACTTCTCCAACTCGCCGGAAAACCGAACCCTTTCACCTCTTTGCATCACTCTAAAAACAGAACACCTAGAGCTCATACCGAAGCCACTCACACTCATCTCAAGCTCCCTAAAGACCCTCTGCCGCAAGACACACGTCGCCGGAATAACCTGCTGTCATCGGAGTTTCGCCGACGAAACAGAGGAGCCCTGTTCGGTATATCTTACACATAATCTCTCATTTTTTTTATTAATCTCACATGTAATTAATCACAACACACTAAAGAACTTGATTAAATCGTCGAACCAGTCGGACATCGATTCTGGTTAAGATTAACGAAGAAGATGAAGTTTTCAGTTATATATATATATATAATTTAAATCAAGTTTTATCTCGGGTTAGACACACAGTCCAGCGGTGGACTGTGTGCAAATAAACACGCATACGTCCCGAGTTCGATTCTTGTCCCACGCATACTCGCCTTAATAAAAATGTTCTTTTTTTTAACTGAACCGGATTCACTGCAAATAGATGTTAAGTTTAATAAAAACCGGAATAATAACCAAGATAGACACACAGTCCAGTGGTGGACTGTGTGCGCGTTTAAAACATACGTCACGAGTTCGAGTCCAGACTACCGCACCGGTTTTGGCAATTATCAAACTTTTTATATAAGGCAGAAATGAAATTATCTAGTTTGTATATAAGTATAATTAAAATCAGATTATTTACCAAGTTAGACACACAGTCCAGCGGTGGACTGTGTGTCAACCTAAGCCACAGGTCCCGGGTTCGAGACCTGTGGAGAGCACCGAGCGAGACATTAAAATCGTTTTTGAAATAAATGATTTTCGGATTAATTCACTTAGTATATAAATATAATTTAAAACAGAAATATTTCAGGTTAGACACGTAGCTCAGTTGGTAGAGCTGCGTGCACGCGAACGGGAGGTCTCGGGTTCGAGCCTCACCCGGCGCACACAATTACACAATCAAACCGGTCAACAAGTCAACGGTCAAAAAGTCAACATTTTTTATTATTTTTATTTATTTATTTTATTTAAAAATCAATTAAAAATACTTAAAAATAACATTTTTAAAGTTAGAAAATAGCCTTAAACTCACAAAAATATATCCAATAATCCTACAAAAATTGATTTAATAAAATCCACTTATTTACCGAACCATTATGTTATTATCTAGGTTAGTTTCACTCGTGGTTAAATCCAACTTCGTGCGCACTCAACATCATCAACCGAACGCACCCAATGTGAGTGAATCTCTACAAATTCCCCGTTTAAATCACGTTTTTGGGGTGTATTATGTGTCTTACTATTTATTATATTTAAATCATTGTGCATACATCATATCATGAATAAATGTGTATCCAGCCTGTGTAAACTGTTTGTGTGATTATTGTATAGATTTAATTTATTATTTTCAGTACATGCAATACGATCGGCTCCGTTTGATTGAGCCTTGATCGCACAGACATTTTTCATTTTCAGTACATGCAATACGATCGGCTACGTTTGATTGAGCCTTGATCGCACAGTTTCATTTATGTTATATATTTATGCAAGTTGATATGTTATTGTATGCTGTTGGTTTGTTAATGTATGTTATTGTTTGTTGTTGTTTGATATCGTATGCTAATTGTTGTTATTGTATGTTTATTTATGTTTGTTCATATATGAATTTTGCACAATTTTTCCATATTAAATACAACCAGAAATAAATAATAAATGTTTTCTAACAAGGTTCACTCGCCAACTTTTTGTTGATCCAAAAACCATTTTTACATATGATACAGGTGAACAGGATGAAGCAAGGAAAACATAGGAAATGCCTTAGAAGAAAATAATGAAGTCTAGAATGATGTGTAGGACATGATGTAATTTTGGTTGTATGTTTCCCTTTAAATTGTATTAATAAATATGAACGTTATAATAAATGTCATGAGCTTTGATGATAACCCAATCATGCCCCGATCACCTTTTCCGCTGCGGGTCGGGGTGTGACAGATTGGTATCAGAGCCATGACTATAGGGATATAGGATAGGTTATTAGACCCTTAGAGCCTATACTATAGTTGACTAGATCTTAATTGTTTATGTGGTTACATGCAAACTTATGATTTTATTTGTTTCATATTTGTTTATACTTACAGTCAAACATACATACTTACATACACATTCATCATACATATTTCAATGTTCATATATTCAAATCATTTTCATACTTTCGTTATTCAAAGATTTTGTCGCAATTTTCAAATCCCATCAAAGTGAGTTCTGCGACGGGCATGTAGTAACTGGAAGGGTACAGGTACCGGTAGTCGGAACGTCCTGTCTAGGTTGGCCTTCGTATAAATCCAATATAACGGACCAGTTTGCCTACCTGGGGACTAACGATGAGAGTACGAAGGACCTATTAGGCCAAAGCATGCCACACCAAACGTCGTTCGAACTAACCCCACTTTGAGGTGTCACCGTGTCCACACCTGGATACATTCCGAATATCATACGTTACATATTTCTCGATTTTCTCCGGGTTTTAGTGTACGTAACCAGGCTAACACATGCGAACCATATGAAAAACCCGGTATTCATGGGGGCCCACATGATTACGAAGGTGAAGTATGGCGGCATGCAAGGCCCAATTACGAGCAAAGCCCAAGACATCCTATGGATGTAGTAGATTTATTATTTTATATTTATTTTATAAATGTTCATTCCTAAATACGACGCCTGATCCCTAAATCATCCAACTCATACTCTTGATATGTATTCCTTGTAGATGTCTTCTAGCCTCGCTCGTAAGAAGATGAGAGCAGGAAAAGCCCGCGAGCACATGGCTGCCCTAATCGCTCAACAAATGGCTGCCGTAATACCCAACATTGTAGTTCAAGTCCAACAAGCCCTTACCGCTAATCCTATCAACCAAGAAGATCAAAATGATATCAACCCTCCCCCGAATACCACTAAATGCACCTACAAGCATTTCAAATCCTGCGACCCTCCAAAATACGAAAGGGACTGAAGGTGTCACCGCTCTCCTCATTGGTTTGAAGAACTGGAGAACACTTTTCTAAATTGTGATTGCCCCGATGATCGCAAGGTGCGATATGCTACTGGTCGTTTATATGGAATAGCACTTACTTGGTGGAATACAGAGAAGGCCAAACGAGGTGTTGAAGACGCTATGACTTTGACTTGGGAAGAGTTGAAGGAAATCATGACAAGACGGTTTTGCCCAAGGAGCGAAATCAAGAAATTAGAATATGAGTTTTATTCGTTGAAGCAAAAGGAAGGAGACCACACCACATACAACAAAAGATTCCTCGAGTTAAATCAAATGGTTCCCAACTTGTTCACTCCTCTTTACCGTTTGATCGAGCACTACATTCGAGGCCTTCCGTCAAAGATTCGGGACTCTGTAATAAGTACCACGCCTGTAACCTTGGAAGCCGCAATGGAGTTAGCTACAGAGCTCACCGAGAACCGCATACAGAACAAAGATTTTAAGGAGGAGGAGAAGAAGGATAAAGCATCAACTGAAACTTCAAACTCCACCCAAACCGAATCCCTTTCTCAACCCATTTCTAAGAGAAAACGAGACGGGCAACTTTTCGCTACTACCCAACGTAATCAACCAATTTCACAAGCCATACCCATCCAAGCTATCCCAATCACGCAAATAGCACCCAACTCAACTTACCCAAATAAGAAACCATACCTTGGACCTCACCCTCAATGTAACACCTGTTTTTATCACCATCCATCTACCTTACCTTGTCGACTATGTGCAAATTGTGGACGCTATGGTCATATGAGCAAGGTTTGCCGCACCACTCAAACCAAACCACACCCCCTACTCAAAATATGATCCAAACATATCAACAACCTCAATACCCCATGTTACCTTATGTTCGAGCTTGCTTTAATTGTGGCAACCCTACCCATTTCAGAAACACGTGCCCTCGATTGGTTAACATCATAAACGCCCAAGCTCAAGCAAACCCAGTTAACCAAGCAAATCAAGGAAACCTAATCCCTAGGCCACCAGCAAGAGGAAGAGTTTTCAACATCAACGCCAATCCTGTTGAAGTTAATGACGGCTCAAACGAAACCATCCAACTAGTCCCCTTCACCAAAAATCAAGATTCGACTCCAACCGCTTAGTTTTATGTTTTTCTTTATGTTTTAAAGTCACATAGAACCAATCATAACTTACGGATAAAGCCAATGAAAATTTGACAAGAATATGGTGGATACACCGCTGGTACTTCCTATATATAAGTATTCTTGTCAAAGGATCAGAGGCATTATCTGGCGGTTATGAGAAGTTCCATGTAGAAGTTAGTATTGTCTTGATTGAAGTTTGTTTTGTACTCACTGATTTAGCATTTATAGCATCTCATCATTTAAAGAAATTGGATTGTGTTCCATTTCTACATAGACTAACCTCTCCATCATAACAAACGAGAGAGGTATTGTCATCATTCAAACATGTATACTATCAGAATTTAGACTCAAGTTTTGGTTGTTGTGTTTGTTTTAGAGTCACATAGAACTAATCATAACTTGCGGATAAAGTCAATGAAAATTTGACAAGAATATGGTGGATACGCTGCTGATACTTCCTATATATAAGTATTCTTGTCAAAGGATCAAAGGCATTATCAGGCGGTTATGAGAAGTTCCATGTAAGATTTAGTAATGTCTTGGTTGTAGTTTGTTCATCATACATTTCAACGTATTTCAATTTCATCATTTAAAGAAGTTGAGCTATATCTCACTTCCACAAGGACTAACCTATCCATCATAACAAACGAGAGAGGTACTGTCACCATTCACACATGTATACTATCAGAATTGAGACTCAAGTGTTGGTTATTGTGTTTGTTTTAGAGTCACATAGAACTAATCATAACTTGCGGATAAAGTCAATGAAAATTTGACAAGAATATGGTGGATACGCCGCTGGTACTTCCTATATATAAGTATTCTTTTCAAAGGATCAGAGGCATTATCAGGCGGTTATGAGAAGTTCCATGTAGGATTTAGTATTGTTTTGGTTGAAGTTTGTGTTATACTCACTGATTTAGCATTCATATCATCTCATTATTTAAAGTAATTGGATTGTGTTCCATTTTCTACATAGACTAACCTCTCCATCATAACAAACGAGAGAGGTACTGTCATCATTCAAACATGTATACTATCAGAATTTAGACTTAAGCTTTGGTTGTTATGTTTGTTTATGTTTTAGAGTCACATAGGACTAATCATAACTTACTGATAAAACCAATGAAAATTTGACGAGAATATGGTGGATACGCCGCAGGTACTTCCTATATATAAGTATTCTTGCTAAAGGATCCGAGGCATTGTCAGGCGGTTATGAGAAGTTCCATGTAGGATTTAGTAATTTCTTGGTACATTGGTTGTGGTGTTTATTTATGTTCTAGAGTTACATCATAGAACCAATCATAACTTACTGATAAAACCAATGAAAATTTGACAAGAATATGGTGGATACGCCGCTGGTACTTCCTATATATAAGTATTCTTGCCAAAGGATCAGAGGTATTGTCAGGCGGTTATGAGAAGTTCCATGTAGGTTGTAGTATTAGAAATTTTGTTTTAGGATATGACCTTATCTTTCCAAACATATCAAAACTCTTACGCATGAAATCATACTTAGTGAATCAACTCCGCTTATCAATATTTTTACGGTAGGCAACAAAAAGCGATTCCTGTAGCAGGGTACTTAACCCTTACAAGGGACGTTACCGCCTCAAACAAACAATTTAAACTCTTACTCTTTTTCTAAGTATGTAACTGTCAAACTAAACACCATCATTTTAGACAAATATATCACTACTTAAATTTCGGGACGAAATTTCTAAAAAGTAGGGGATACTGTAACATCCGTCAGAAATCGGATTTACCAAACCCGCTCCGTTTATTAACCGAATAATCAGTTAAAAATTTCGTTGCGTATTTAATGCCCAAATTAATTTTAAACGATACATAATTAATAAGTATATTGGAATATATAATTTATATTTGATAAAGTATTAAAAATAGTGGTTTAAAAATAAAACAAGGCTGCCGGGTTTCGAACCCGGGTCAGCCGGGTCAATCTGGTCAACAACGCCTTAACTTCCAACCATCCAACCACTGCGCCACTTGTGTTCTTTAGTAACATATCAAAACAATTAATTCAAATATCAAACTCGAATTCAAAACTGACGCGCCCAATCGCAGTCGTCGGAAATCCCGACGATTTCGCCGAGATTGGACGGTTTCTTCTGATTTAACCGAAGCCTTAACTATTACATCGGTTATAACCGACGTCTGAACCCGCGACACAAGTCATAACCGCCGGAAAATTATTGACCGACGAATCAAACGGAAAACGAACCAAATTCGTCGATGTTCTGCCCTATAAATACACCCTCTAACTTCTGTTAGCCTTTTCGCTCACAATCACACCCTTTCTCGACGTAATTTCACTCGCTGGAAAACTTCTGCAACTCGCCGGAAAACCGAACCCTTTCACCTCTCTGCATCACTCTAAAAACAGAACACCTAGAGCTCATACCGAAGCCACTCACACTCATCTCAAGCTCCCTGAAGACCCTCTGCCGCAAGACACACGTCGCCGGAATAACCTGCTGTCATCGGAGTTTCGCCAATGAAATAGAGGAGCCCTGTTCGGTATATCTTACACATAATCTCTCATTCTTTTTATTAATCTCACATGTAATTAATCACAACACACTAAAGAACTTGATTAAATCGTCGAACCAGTCGGACATCGATTCTGGTTAAGATTAACGAAGAAGATGAAGTTTTCAGTTATATATATATATATAATTTAAATCAAGTTTTATCTCGGGTTAGACACACAGTCCAGCGGTGGACTATGTGCAAATAAACACGCATACGTCCCGAGTTCGATTCTTGTCCCACGCATACTCGCCTTAATAAAAATGTTCTTTTTTTTAACTGAACCGGATTCACTGCAAATAGATGTTAAGTTTAATAAAAACCAGAATAATAACCAAGATAGACACACAGTCCAGTGGTGGACTGTGTGCGCGTTTAAAACATACGTCGCGAGTTCGAGTCCAGACTACCGCACCGGTTCTGGCAATTATCAAACTTTTTATATAAGGCAGAAATGAAATTATCTAGTTTGTATATAAGTATAATAAAAATCAGATTATTTACCAAGTTAGACACACAGTCCAGCGGTGGACTGTGTGTCAACCTAAGCCACAGGTCCCGGGTTCGAGACCTGTGAGAGCACCGAGCGAGACATTAAAATCGTTTTTGAAATAAATGATTTTCGGATTAATTCACTTAGTATATAAATATAATTTAAAACAGAAATATTTCAGGTTAGACACGTAGCTTAGTTGGTAGAGCTGCGTGCACGCGAACGGGAGGTCTCGGGTTCGAGCCTCACCCGGCGCACACAATTACACAATCAAACCGGTCAACAGGTCAACGGTCAACAAGTCAACGGTCAAAAAGTCAACATTTTTTTTATTATTTTTATTTATTTAGTTTATTTAAAAATCAATTAAAAATACTTAAAAATAACATTTTTAAAGTTAGAAAATAGCCTTAAACTCACAAAAATATATCCAATAATCCTACAAAAATTGATTTAATAAAATCCACTTATTTACCGAACCATTATGTTATTATCTAGGTTAGTTTCACTCGTGGTTAAATCCAACTTCGTGCGCACTCAACATCATCAACCGAACGCACCCAATGTGAGTGAATCTCTACAAATTCCCCGTTTAAATCACGTTTTTGGGGTGTATTATGTGTCTTACTATTTATTATATTTAAATCATTGTGCATACATCATATCATGAATAAATGTGTATCCAGCCTGTGTAAACTGTTTGTGTGATTATTGTATAGATTTAATTTATTATTTTCAGTACATGCAATACGATCGGCTCCGTTTGATTGAGCCTTGATCGCACAGACATTTTTCATTTTCAGTACATGCAATACGATCAGCTCCGTTTGATTGAGCCTTGATCGCACAGTTTCATTTATGTTATATATTTATGCAAGTTGATATGTTATTGTATGATGTTGGTTTGTTAATGTATGTTATTGTTTGTTGTTGTTTGATATCGTATGCTAATTGTTGTTATTGTATGTTTATTTATGTTTGTTCATATATGAATTTTGCACAATTTTTCCATATTAAATACAACCAGAAATAAATAATAAATGTTTTCTAACAAGGTTCACTCGCCAACTTTTTGTTGATCCAAAAACCATTTTTACATATGATACAGGTGAACAGGATGAAGCAAGGAAAACATAGGAAATGCCTTAGAAGAAAATAATGAAGTCTAGAATGATGTGTAGGACATGATGTAGTTTTGGTTGTATGTTTCCCTTTAAATTGTATTAATAAATATAAAACGTTATAATAAATGTCATGAGCTTTGATGATAACCCAATCATGCCCCGATCACCTTTTCCGCTGCGGGTCGGGGTGTGACATTATATGCGTGTTATTACTATACAATGTGTTATATTTGTATACGATTGGTGAAATTTGTTATGATATGTTGGTTAATAAATTAAATGATGTGTATGCACATGTGTATACATTACGTGTATATAGTGTTATAACAAATGAGGTGGCGTACATATTCAAGTGATATAACGTACAGTCTCAATTGATAAAACAAGTGATATAATGTACATATTTAATTGATATAACAAGTGATATAATGTATTAGATAAGTTGTAATTAGAAACATAATAAAAAAAAAGCGTTGATAGTCATAATTAGACAAGTTATAATAAACATAATCAAAACAAAGGTTGATAGTCATAATTAGATAAGTCCGATAATCATAAATTGTAATATATAATATATCAATCAATAATCGCGAGTTGGATTGGACGGTTTGCGACGTCTGGTTGAACGCCTAAGAGTTTGATCAGATTCACAAGTTTGCTCAGATCCAGGCCTAACAGTTGACCCTTCGGGTATATTCGTTTTTTTGCATGGAGACGTATTCAGATGCATCACAATCAGAAGAATTATAATCATCGTCATCGGTTTCATCATCATCGGTGTCATCAAGATCAATATCATTATCATCAGAACCAGAATCAGATAGGACGGGGAGTCCAGCGGCAATAGCAGCAGCACGTTTAGCTGCTCGTGCAGCAAGTTTGGCAGCTTTGATTTTCTCGCAGTTGCGCGAATCATGGCCAAATACATATTTGTTGCATTTATTGCATAAACGTGCAACTTTCTTTCATTTACCAGCGGCTTTCTTCAGTTCGTCTTTGATTTTTTGACCACCAGGACTGATTCGTTGTTTTTTGGTCCCACACCCTTTGTTTCTAATACCCTGAGGAGGATGTACACCCGTGTTTAAGTCTGCATGTATGTTCAATATATCACTGATGTTTGCAGTTTTCTGGCTGTGTCGAGGCTGAGGATCACATGGAAACGTTTCGAATACGCGGTTTCTGATGCGTTTGAGTTCAGCGGATAACAAACGTAGATGTTCAGGATTGCGTCTCAGTCGAGTTGTGCATTGGGTGACCAAATCTATTATTTCATTGTTGATGATTGCAAACTCACTATTGTCCGAGGAGTACATGTTAGATATGTTATGCACAACTGATGGTAACGCATCTCGTTTCCAACGTGGAACTATGTAGTGTGACGAGATTCGTTCAATCTGATTAAAATGAAATATACAGAACACATGTCGGCATAGGTATCCAATACGAGTGAACCCAAGACATGTACAGCTAACTTTTTGTTCAGGTACATTGAGTGACACCTGCACATGTGCACAATAAAAATTTGTGAACAGAATGCATATGTTAACTTGTATGATAAAATATTGGATGCAACTGTATTTGGTGATAAATGCACATGTGCATAACAAAATATCTGCACAAACAAATACATTGATGGTGATATGCACATGTGCATATGTTAGCTTGTATGACAAAAATATTATATGCAATTGTATTTGATGATAAATGCACATGTGCATAACAAAATAAACGCGCAGATATGCACAAAAGCATGTTACATATTATGAAAAAACAATAACAACTACATATGTCATAATATGATGAATGACACATATGTGACTTATAAGAACACTAAAGGTAACGTTTAAAAAAATAAGTTATAAATGATATGTTGTATATATTGAATAGTAAAATATATTGGATAATAAGGAGATACCTCAAACTCGTTGACGTAAATCATGTTTGTTTTGCAGTGACGAACAGTATAATTTTTTATATCAATTGATCCCGGGCGTTCAATTGGCATGCAATGGAACATACCCATCTATCTTTCTTTTCAAACTTCAAGAAACATAGACCATGTGTATGTTTCAGACGCATGTGCTTCGATACGAAGACTGGTGGATAATCGGGGGTTTCACATATTGCTTTTGAATTCAAGGTCTCTCTGTGTGTGCCGTTGAGCATCGATACTAGTGTCAAAACACATTAGAAATTGGACTAATGTGTTAGTTTTCTGACGAGTTAACTTTGAAACACGCATTTGAACTCTCACATCTTGACGTAGTCTTCATCAAAAAAACACATAGGTATCTCCCTGAAATAACACGGGACCCATTCATGCCGAATAGCAAACATCTCACATAGCCAAGGATGATTGTTTAAATGATGTTCATCCATTAATAGATGCCATCTTTCTTCGAATGTCTGTGGTGTAATGAATAGATTCCACACCAATTTGTGTATGGATGAACGAAGGGTGGTATTATCAAGGATGTCATTCGATATCTGTAATTAAAGACATATGAAACATGATAATTGGAACAAGAAAAAAATCATAATATAGTTTAATTTAAATTGTAGTAATATAAAAGATATGATGTTTACCTTAGATGGGAGTTTTCTCATAATATGCCACATACACAAACGATGAATAGATTGTGTAAACACAGATGATACAGCTTGTTTCATTGATGCATCCTGATCAGTGAGTACGAATATTGGTTGTTTCTTGTGGGCAGTCAGGAAAGTGTTTAATAACCATGTGTATGACTCGATAGTCTCATCATATAACATGCCCGCACCAAATGTAACACATTTTTGGTGATGATCAACTCTAATAGATGGCACAAGTATCATTTTGAACCTATAAAAAATGTTTTACGATGAACATTAATATATAGAATTTATATGATGTTAAAAAAAATAATAATTTCACACATGCATAATGTCGAATTATCAGGATGTTATATTTATAATGTTAATAAAATAAAGCATATAATACATATATTGGTGTCTTACTTGTTAGTGTCATACGTAGCGTCAAATGCACATACATCACCAAAAGCCTCGTAATTGCGTAACGATACAAAATCGGCCCAAAAAACGATCGTAACTCGTTTTCAACTATAACGCAATCAAAATAAAAGTTTTTCAGATTGGTAACTCTGGATTTCATGGTGTGTAAAATAATGTCTGCATCACGTTCACCAATGAACAAACGTATATCTCTAGAGCAATTTTTATAATCTTCTACAGTGCCACGAACATTGTGAGGACCACCTTTGAGTGAAGCTTGAATGTTATGTGCAACGTTTGGGCCGATCTTGTTAAGACTAACTTTATGGGTGAATTGTTGATCTTCAAAACCAAGTTTTCTATTTTGTTTCAACATATTGGCATTATCGCTACCGATCAATGGTTGTGCGCGGGGATGAAATCATATATCTTGAATTGTTTGGTGACACGATCATAACTCACTTTGATACGCGTACGGCACCCGGAAACTGTGAATCTACTACGTTGGTGTTATTTTTTGGACGTATCATACATGGTTGGAGCATTTTTGGATGGAGCATTGGGGTCGGATTATGTAATCTTTGGTTGTCCTTCCTTTGAACATAGTATGTATCTATGTGTGCGTATGTTAGTGGTAGGATCGTTGTGATATTTTTTGTTCTTTGATGTGCCAATACGAGTGGAGAATCCGGACTTTGTAGCATACGTATTGTACATACTGACAATATCTTCCCAATTGGTAAACATACTGTCTATAACAGGAACGTATTCATCGTCAACTTCCGGTATCCGGTATGGGGTGCCATTGGGTGAAGAGTGTATAGTAGCTGTAACCGTTCCTGTGGATATAATGTATAAATAAATGATGGTCAAAATGGATAATATGATTATAAACAATAAAAGTGCACATGTACAATGTCATATAATGTTATGTCGCAAATGGATTGTCAGCATAATGCACATGTGCATAAAGTTATAATATGACATAATTGTAAATATAGTTCAAAATAACACAATGCACATGTGCATATATGGTTAATTAATCAGTATTGACAAAATAATATGAATGTGAACATATTGCAAACGTGTATATAATTGTTCAGGTAAACAAATTACATAACATATACATTGGATACCTTTAGTCTCGAAACGAATAAACTGTAATTGTTGATGTTCTGTACTTTTGGGTGCTGTACCAGTCGAAGTCGAAGTAGTGTCTAGTGAAAACGAGTGTTCAGATATAATAGCATTACCAGATGATAATGTAACATTTCCTGGTGTTGTCATGGAATTGAGGGTGTACATTTCAAATCCATGGAGGGACTGTCTACTATCAACTGTTGTAGACACAATTTTGCGACTTCCACTTGGATTGACGACAGATACGGGTTTGGTAGCAGATGGACCACTATCGAAATTAGCAACATCCGATGTATGAGGATTATATTCAGACATTGCTGGGTTAATATCATCAGATGCCGTAGGTTCAACATTAGATGCTTCGACACGGGATGAATCAGAAGACGCCATACGTAGACGTAATATATATGCCAGATGCAGCCCCAGCCGTGAAATATATGTGATCTACTGTTGTTTAACGCCGTGGGAACCGCCATGCATTCCGTTCGCCGCCGTGTGATCCTCAAACAGGGGAAACTAAAGAAACCCTAAAACAGTTGACAAACAGGGGAGGTGTCGTATGTGAAAGTTCAATATATTTACATTATATGCTACCGCGTGTCTTTTATGTTATAGTCATTATATTTACAAAATTGCCACCTGTTCACATTGGTTCTCGCGGTTCTCGCAATAAAGGGTGGTTCCTAACGGATCCTTATCCTATATATATATATATATATATATATATATATATATATATATATATATATAGGATAAGGATCCGTTAGGAACCACCCTTTATTACGAGAACCAGTGTGAACACAAACAGTAATACCTAAAAAATCCAAAAAAAATATCAATTTTTTTTGTTTTTTAATATTTTTTTGAAAAAGTCGCTATATTTACTCAACAATAAAAAAAATTCAAAAAAAAAGTTTGGGTACCAACTATCCATGCACATGTGCATTTCGTCATTTCTTTGACAAATTCTATAATACATTACAAACATTAGACAATTGTACTTTCATTTACACTACCATGTGTAACACACTACTTTTTACGTTACCAATATTAGCAATGCACATGTGTATCTATATATATCAACATGAAATAAGGTGTTTTGGTACATTAATTTGAATACATTTTCTCTTTCATCTATCATAACATCCATAATACACTACCATGCACATGTGCATTTTCATCATTTCTTTGACAAATTCCGTAATACATTACAAACATTAGACAATTGTACTTTCATTTACACTACCATGTGTAATACACTACTTTTTACGATACCAATTTAAGAAATGCACATGTGCATCTATATGTATCAACATGAAATAAGGTGTTTTGGTACACTACTTTGAATACACTTTCTCTTTCATCTATCATAACATCCATAATACACTTCCATTACCTCCTACCATCCATAATACAATACCATTACCTCCTACCATTTATAATACAATACCACTATCAATATTTTCACTTTATTACATGTATATTAACACCGTTTATACCATCCAATCAACATATTAAATCATAAAGTGACAACTATAATGAACCCATCAACCACTAGATATAACTAACCAAAAAACAAATATATGAGCCTACTTCATCATTCAAAATCACAAACTTTTTGTACAAAAACACGGTATATAATTGTTATACATAATGATGCACATGTGCATTTAATGTAAAATTGAGTGTATTATGGATGGTATTGTAAATTAAAGTGCAATTGTCTACTAGTGATAACGTATTACTGAATTTGTCGAAGTTGTGATACATATGCACATATGCATGGATAACTGTTACTCGAAAAAAAGGGTTTTTTTTTGTAACGAAATATAACGATTTTTATTAAAAAATATTAAAAAAAAATTTGAGTGCTTTTTTGATTTTTTTAGATTTTATTTTGCAATAAAGGTGGTTCTCGCATGAGTCCTATACTATATATATATATATATATATATATATATATATATAATATATATCAACTTGTATAAGAATTTAAATCAAAGTTCAAATAAGTGTTGTCCTTTCTCACATGATTACATAACATATAAACAAATGTCTTCACGCAGCATGCATGTTGTATGTTTACGTCCAATATATTCACGCTCACGCATAGCTCGTGGAGTTTTAAATTGCCTTATCGGTTTTTTTACATGTGCCATAAATTGTAGTTAGTCGTTTCCGAGTAATCACAATTGAAATATTTTTGGCATGAAGATATTGGTTACTCTTCCTCTTCTTCTTATCACTCTTATGGCTTTAGGTACTACAAACTTTTTGGCTTGTTTATTTATAAATTAATATATATATATATATATATATATATATACACAAATATATATTAGAGAAAGGATAAAATAAGAACCACCTTGAGTTGAGTTTAATTGTGAGAACTGGGTGTTCCAAAAGTTTTCTTCAAATTTTTTCTTTCTATAAAATCGTTAAAAAATCACTTGTTTCAAAAAAAATAAAAAAAATGTCGCATGTAAAAATTTACATCGGATGTAAAAATTACATCGCCATAAAGAAATTTATATCAAACGTAAATAAATTTACATTGGACATAACTACCGACTCACAATTTTTTTTACAGATGTGTTTATAACATTTTTATCTACGTTGTGTAAAAAATGGTGGCTCAAATCACGCAGGAAGTAGGAGTTCTCATAGTTCTCATAACTCGTGGTGGTTCTTACTTGAACTGAATCCTATATGTATGTGTGTGTGTATATATATATAAGGTTAAGATCGTGTAAGAACCACTAAGCTAATTAAGAAATTTAAGAAATATTCTGGACCACACATTTTCTTTAAGCTTTTCACAATATACACATATGTTTAGTTTAAAGTTGACTATATAAATATGTCTTTATTATGAAAATCTTAGAGAAATGCGTGGTTCAGAATTTTTTTCAAGTTTCTTAATACCCTAGTGTTCGCTCTAGAAAACACCCTATATATATATATATTATATACTACATAAATAAAATTATATGTATATATATATATCGACAATCTATGTATATGTGGTTTATCAATCTACATCTATTTTTTGTTTTTTTTTATTTTTATTTCTATAGTACTAAACATTATAATCAAAGGAAATGAAAAGTAGAAATATAAAAAAAAGTTTAATTGGTCTTTTTGATAAGTAAAAATTAAAAAAAAATTAATTGGTCTTTTTGATAATACTTCTTATATGTATCTTATCCGAAACTAAAAAAATAAAATAAACTTTGTATGAAAAATTACATGTGGTGTTAAAAAACACAAGTGTAATTCTAAAAGATATTTATTTTATGCAACTTTTTTTGCACATGTGTAGTTTTTTCATACGTTTTTTTCATGACTTTTATTTCGTAACTCCTAGATACATCTAAAAATAAAAATATAAACATCACAAAGGGTTCTCACAAGTTCTTTCGGGAGGTCATATTTTATCATGATCCTATCTATAAGTGTTTGTATTTTACACACCATGTATGATTTTCTACGACACGATTTGAGGGAGGGGATGTGCGGTTGTAAGTATGTTTATGTTATGTATACTATTGAGGTAAGGTTAGTGTAAAAAGGATATATTTCGTATTAAATGTAAGAAGTATATGTATACGTAGTGTTTTAAATTTAGATATGATGTTTTATATTCTTTTGAGATGGTATAAAACATTAAACACAACAATTTATAACACAATCATATGTATTATATGCATTTAAATTAAAACACACTAATTTAATTATTCGCATGATGTTTTAGATTTCATATCTGGAATACATTCAATTGTGTATTGTTATGTTTGGTGTTTTTTTATATAATACCATGCCAAAAGAATATATAATATTATACCTAAAATTTAAAACACTATGCACATAACGACTTCTTACACTTTATACGAAAAAATGTTCTTTTTACAGGAATCCTTACTTGTATACTATTATATTATAACATTTAAGGACGAGATGAATGTAATTTAACCTGTTTTTAAGACTTTAAATAATTACAAGTTTTAAAGCATTTGGTACAATAATTTAAAGCTAAATCTTCTTAGCATGCGTGAATATTTTAGGAAAAAAAATTATACGATAAAACGAGCATTTTATTGTCTTTAGTTTGGGTAAAACTTTTTAATTGTAAAAAGATTAACATGTTATATGATTATGTACCACTAAGTGATACGTTCTTTACTAGTATATGTGCCAGTGTGTTGTGTTCTATATCGTATCACACGAGTACCTCTCTAGTTGATGACGTGGGTAGCTCAAAGCTTAGTAAACTGATCAGAGTATACAATAGCTTAAAAGGTTGAAGGCCAAAAGGGTTTGCAAGTAATCAACTGTCGTGAACAGCAAAAGGAACGAGACAGTGTCGGGTCACATCACACTTTAAGTGTGGACTTTCCCATCAGCCGCAACAGGAGCATGTGGTAGAGTATACTCTATTATCCGCAAGTCCAAAGCCTTTAACCAACAAAAAAGGCCAAGCCCTCCACTGCAGTCATGGATCATGAGTCAAAGGTTTCTCTTTATAGCTGGCCATTTCCTCTATAAATGGCAAACCCTTTTCACTCAAACAATACACACCTGATCTCTCTTCTCTCCCCAGTAACTTGCTTCTTGCATGTTCTATTCTTCACTTAAAACAATACAATCTAATAGAGTACAAACATTCTAGGTTGAATACTCTTCAATCCAGCATTCAAAACAACAATAACAAATCGATCCAACTCCACGTACTGCAAACGTGGAGGGACCCCAAAACCTGGTTAAGCTAATCGAAACCCTTGAACCCTTTTACCTCAGAGTTCTCGTTACTATTCTTAGTCTTGTATTTGTTGTAGTAACACTAGTAATAATTAACGAATTAAGGATCATGTGAAGTTATGTAGCGAATGAGTTATGTCAACATTATATAGCCGGTTTAATTATTAGATCTTATATACGATTCTTGTATTTTGGAACAATTTTTAGTTTAGGATATCACTTTTAATTAAACAAGGAAAAACTTACATCGATAAAAAGGAATGTATTTCCTATTTACTTTTATAAACCATGGTGATTCATTTTTTTCATTCTTTACTTTTTCAACTGAAAACAGTAAATATAAAAACTGTTAATATCCTGTTTTCTAATTTGTAGGTGTTAGGAGTGAAAGTGAAGGGACAATACAAAACACAGGTGTTTGTTTGGAAGGCCGAGCTTGTGGACCAACGATAGTGTATTGTTGTAACAACCCTCAAGTATGTTTGTTATGTCGAAAAACCCGGAAGAATGTGTAAAATTGTGCTCTAAGACTAAAACTAATGAGGTTTCAATGATATGATGTAAAATAATCTGCTCTGTATCTTTTGAAATTGCTCCTTAATCTTTTGAAATATGATTTCGATTGTTAGTTACAATGTTACCCTTACAAGATACTAAGATTATTAACATGAGACCTTACCCCATGATTTCTATCTCATTTTTTGAACTTTCTAATGACCAAATAGTTTATACCTCAACAAATGGTTACAAATAATACATCTCAATCTCAATTTGACATGCCACAATTAACTTACAAAATATATTTTTTTGTGACACACACAAGATAACTTCTAAGTATCATCATCTATTACCTTTTTTTCTTAATTAAAATATTTATCATATTAAACGAACTATCATCTAATTTCATATTATTTAATACAATAAAATATAGAGGACGGTTATCTTTAGAACGCTAAATATTGCAAGAAGCGTAAGAACCGATAGGAAAAACCGCTAGAACTTGATCAAAAATAATTCAAATTCAAAGATTATTTTACACTAATCATTATTAACAAATCTTCATCCATTTTCATGGTTAAGACCAATCATGTGCCCCTTATATGCATTTAAAACTTTTGCACACGATGTGTCCTTTATTAGAAACTTTTGCACACCACAACTCCTTTATACTAATCTCCATCCATTTCATGGTTAAGACTAATCATGTGCCCCTTACATGAGGGGCAAAGTTGTCGTTTATCATTTTATGTATGAAATTTTATAATTACACATATGTAAATTACTTTTAACATTTATCTAATCATAAAAATACATATAATAATGATAAAAATATCACACACACATACACACATATATATTACGAGAACCGTGAGAACAAATGAGAAAACCAACTAAAACTTGTTTTTAATAATACAATCCTCATTGTAATTAAAATACAACATAAAAAAAATTACAACATCAAATGTTTTTTTCTCCTTTCAAAATCACTGTTATTATATTTTACACATGTGTAAATATTTACGCATTCACGTAAATTTAATCGTGTTAAATTTCTAACATTGTATTCGAATCCTAATGTAGTAAAAAAGTTGAATAAATATTTAATTTGAATTATTGATAATTATTTTTAACTAAGTTCTCGCGATTTTTCATTTGTTCTCACGGTTCGCACAATATTTAGTGTTCTCATTTAAACCTTCCCCTTTTATATATAATGTTTATTAGGAGTTCTGAAAGTTCTGCAATTATTTAGAGTTCTCAAATAAATCCAACCATATATATATAGGGGATAGATCATGATAAAATTAGTTTAAATGATAAAACTAAAAACTAACTAAAATTTCCTAAAAACATACCATTTTTTTTACAATTTTTTATTAACTTTTTCTATTTTTGATATATAAAAAAATAACTACCACACATGCGCATTACTACGAAAAAACCAATTTTTGGTATAGCGATTTTTAATAAAAAAACAAAATTTGGTGTGTTTTTTAGGCTTTTTTGTAGTTTTTTAGTTTTCTCATTTATATCTAGTTTTCTTATTATCATCTCCCTCTTAATGCCCATCTTATCTACTTATATATATATATATATATATATAGGGGAAGGTTCATTGGGGAACACTAAAAAAGTGGGGAACAGTGGGGAACCGACTCAAACGAACTCCGATTGGACTCATTTCAGCGGCGTTGGTCGAACCCTAACTAGGATCTCTTAACCCTAAACCTAAAATCCTAACCCTTAAACCCTAACCCATAAAGCTAAAAAATAAGGCTAAAACCTAAGCTAAATCGTAAAATCTAAGCTATAAACCCTAAAAGCTAAACCTAAAGGCTAAACCCTAAACCCTAAAGCTAAACCCTAAATACTAATAATTAACCATAAAAGTAAACCCTAAAGCTAAACCTTAAGGCTAAACCCTAATATAAGACCCTAAATCCAAACCATAATATATTTAGGGTTTAGGGGTTAGGATTTAGGGTTTAGGGTTAAGAGATCCTAGTTAGGGTTCGACGAGCTGGTTCCAACGCTGCTAGAATGAGTCCTATCGGAGTTCGTTTGAGTCGGTTCCCCACTTTTTTAGTGTTCCCCAATGAACCTCACATTATATAATATTATATATATATATATATAATATATATTATATAGGTTTAGGATCCTGTAAAAAAGACATTTTTTGAGAAGTGTGAGAAGGCATAGGAATTAACATGTACGCGTCATGTTTTGGACTTAGGCATGATGTTTTGGGTTGTTTTAGCAAGAAAAACATCAAACATAATAATTTAAGACACAGTGCAATAAATTCTAGGCTTAAAACTTAAAACACCATGCCAAGAACGTTAAGTAGTGTGTTTTAAGTGTTAAATAGTGTTTTTTAAGTTGCACGCCTATAACACATTGCATCGTGTTTTAAATTGTTATGTTTGGTGTTTTTCTTGCCAAAACAACCCAAAACATCATGAGTAAGTTCAAAACTGATGCCTATATGTTAATTCCTATGTCTTCTTACACTTCTCATGAAAAGAGTCTTTTTACATGAACCTCACCCTATATTTATATATATTGGAGAGGATCATGAGAAAACAAGATATAAATGAGAAAACTAGAAAACTAACTAAAAAAGCCTAAAAAAACATATCAAAAATATTTTTTTTTGAAATTTTTTATTAAAAATCACTACTTTTTATTAAAAAAACTTTTTTCAAAAAAAAACTTGTACTGCACATGTGCATTATATGTGTACTGCACATGTGCATTATATGTATATGTTGCACATGTGCATTATATGCTTAAAGTTAGCTTTTGAGTTTAGTTTAGCTTTTAGGGTTAGGTTTTTTGAAAATTTAGGATTCGTATTAGGTTTTTGGTGTGGGGGGAGGGGGGTTTAGTTTTTGGGGGTGGGGTGTAGGAGTTTAGGTTTTTTGGGGGTGGAGGAGTTTAGTTTATTGGGGGGTGGGGGTTAAGGTTTTTGGGGTGGGGTGTAGTTTGTATTTTTTGAATTTTTTTTATATATTATATTATTAGCGATTTTAATAAAAAAATTCAAAAAAAAATCTGATATGTTTTTTTGACTTTTTTAATTAGTTTTTTGGTTTTCTCATTTAAACTAGTTTTCTCATGATCCATGCCCTATATATATATATATATACTTGAGATGTTTTTTAAGGACAATACATGTAAATTAAATAAAAAAGACAAAATTGACAGTTTTGCCTCTCATATGAGGCCACATGATTGTTCTTAACCATGAAAATGGATGTAGGTTAGTATAATGATCATGTGATGTGCAAAAGTTTCAAATAAAGAACACACGGTGTGCAAAAGTTTCGAATAAAGAACACCCGGTGTGCAAAAGTTTCAAATAAAGGACACCCGATGTAATTTCTAAAGATAAAGGACACACGATGCAAGTTGATGTAAAGTTAAAGGACAACCCGTGTAATTTACTCTTTGAAAGATTTAAATCAAATATTTAAATTTAAATATTATATATATGGTGGATTTAAATGAGAACACCCATTTTTTGTGAGAACCATGAGAAAAGATCTTGGGCACTCATCTATATCACTTGTGTTTTAATGAAAATGGTAAATTAGTAATTATACAATTCTTTTTTCCATTAAACTCAATAACATTTTAGAACCCAGAAAAAGAAATCACACTCTTACCAGCGCTCGAAGATGATTAGATCACTGATGATTAGGTCCCAGATCTGTAACTTCCAGTGATTTCTTCAACAATTTTAGGGCTTATAAATTCTTTAGTCAATTCTAAAGCTATATTTACCGATTTCTCTGTGATTTGCAGGTATCAATTTAGGTCTTCAATTATTATTAATTCAATACTGGTCTTTAATTATTGTTGATTTTTTTACATATTAATTGAATTTCGATTTTCAGTGATTGTTGATTTTGTTTCATATATTCCGGATTTAAATTGGAATTTGTGGATGTTACATGTATTCCACAATTTCTATTCATATGTTTGCTCTTAATTTGCCCCAATTGGTTTTTGTTCGGTGAACTGCAATCATGGTTTGTTCTAAAACTTTTATGAATTGCATAAGTGTTGTGAATCATGAGGAATTGTGTGCTAAATTTGGTCTGTTAAAACTACTTAACTAAACCCAAACTAGACTCTCTAGTAATGCTCTAGACTCTCGTAATATTAGACCACAATGACAGCCAAGTGTACATATCGAATGCAGTGAAGCCTAATGTAAGTCTCAATATCGAACCCATGAGATACTAGTGCCGCTTAACTAGACTGGTTTATTTGGATTTGATTGGTTTTGGGGTTTAAACTACGTAATTAACTAATAACCTAATATTAACTAAGGGATTCAAACTACCAAAACGCAACTGTGGGATGTTATGGGAATATCAAGGATGAGAAAGTACTACCAAGGTTTGGAATCATATTCGTGACTATTATGATGGAACCAGGTTCTAACGATACGACACTCAAAGACTAAAAATAAGTTGAAAGACATTCACCAAGACACATGAGGAACGATTGCTTAACAATAAATCAGAGTAAAGCATACACACACACACACACACACATCTAGCCACTTATTATTAGGTCATTTACTTTAATATTAAACCATCAATAAATTACCAAAAACAAAGAAATTTCTGAAACCATCAATAAATTACCATCACAAACCTGAGTAGATAAACGAATTAGCCAATAATCATAGTCATAAACAATAAACAAGTCTGGAAAGTAAACAAATCATGTTCATACGTTTAAAAAACACTGAGTAATTAAAACGAACTAACAGGTTTGCGAACCCGAACTCGAGTCTTCATGCGTGGAACTGGAATCTCGAACCTTCCTTTGCCTTTTTAAAAATCTCTACGATCTTCTGGTTCTCCTCTCCATGCGAACAATAAGTTTTCTTTTTAATTCGTCCGTGTAGCTTCCTTCTGTATGCTTCTTGTTCCAGCCTCTTTTTCTCCGTAGGTATTGTCGTCTTTCTCGTATGATATATTTATGGATCCTTTTTTAATATGTGTTGTATTGTAAATCAAATAACATAACCGTCTTTCACGACATGGACTCAAAGGCATGGGAATTGGATGGGCTCATGACACTTTGACAGCCCAACAACAATCAAAAAGTGGTGGTGGCAAAGTGGTAACTAGGTTGAATTTTTAGGGGCATTTAAGTAATTTTTGTAGCTGAACCTTTCTTCTTTGAGTTCCGCCTGATGTGTCCTCTATCCAACTATGATTCTTTTATCCATGTCTTATTTTACTGATATCCGTGTGCTCCTCAAGTGCCTTCAATTTCAAGTTTCTTTTATTGTTATCCAAATGTTTATTACCGTCCAAACCTTTTTCATGAGCTGATGTGATTCTATTGTGCATGTACAATAAATTCCTATATAAAAATATCAAATTAAGCTGTTAATCTTGATGGTCCATTAAAAGTCTAAAATTTAATTCACTCCTAGCCTTTTCCACTAATTTAATGTCTTGGTCCAACATCCCAATTTTATATATGATATAATTCCAACTATATGAACATGATTTTCGAAGTTGCAAATTTATTTTCTCGCTAACTTTTTTTAGTACTAATTTAACCGATTTGCTCGTCTTCATTCTATTTTCGCACTGGGATCTATCAAGAAACAAACTAATCAAATACAAGCCTACAATGACCAAAAAAAATATAAAAAATCTACCAAATTAGCATACAAACTACATAGGAAAAGTGTTGTGTTTTGCAACACATCAAGGAACAATTTGAAGATTTAGCTGAAGCAGGTGGTGTAGCTAATATGAGTAATCTACTTCAATTTGGTAAATCAACTGTTCAGGAGCAAAACAACTTAATCCGAATGTGGAGAATGTGTGTAGTTCTAATGATGCGTTGAATAATTCCATTAATAGCAATGTTGTTGATGAAGAAGGTACTACTCTAGATGTTTACAAGATGATGCACAAACGTTATGGTAGGATTTGTGGTGCTTGGGGTTATCATGATGCTAGAAATTGTCCAAAAAATATAAGTGTAGGGTTTAATATGTTTTACGAGTAATTGTAGTTCTATAAACTCTTTGTATTCTTGTTTGTAATATCAGTATGAGTGTTCCTTTTTCTGAATTGTATGTTTGGGATGTTCTATCATAATATTATCTTTCTTGGACTTAAATTAGTTGCATGACTTCTTGCTCTAATTTACACATGTGCAATTGCTTAATTCTTTCTTTACAAATACAAACAACTAAGGCTCGTTTGGTTGTTTTATCTTGAAACTATATTAAAAGCATCCTGTTCAGATTTACACATGTGTATCTGTTAATGGCTTGCATTCCATCATGCTCAGATTTACACATGTGTAACCGTTGTTCTACTTTATGTGTTATTGGTGCTAAGACTTTTTTCGTATGAATCTTATGTGCCATATATTCTATTTTCTATTATTGGAGAGTCACATATATGGGATTTTCAAGAATCGGTTCGCGATACGTTTTTTGATTCACCGAATGGCACTGGATATTGGATACCCAATGTAATGGAAGTGTATAAAACTGTTTTGGGTATGGTATTTTCTAAAGAGGAACATGCAGCTTCTATGTATCAGTCTTATGTTGAGACGACTAGGTTTGATTCTAGGGTATTAACTACTATAACTCAAACGATGGCATTCTTACACTTAGCTATATTGTTTGTAGTAGATCAGGAAAGCCCAATTGCCAAAATGTTGATTCAATAGTTATGAAGTCATCTTCCAAGTTGCCTCGTAGTACTAATTACAAGGTAACACAAGTAAAGCTTAAATAAAGGTTAAAGTTTTTAAGGGTTCCCCTGGTTTATGGTTATATGAATTTGTTGAGTCTCATAATTGTTATGGTGAAATTCTAAGCCCATATCCTGACACTATATCTTGATTATATCAGCAGTTTGTGGTCAGGATACCGCACCAGGATATTGGTAACATCCTGAGGCAGTATCCTGATAGTTACTAACAAATTTTGTTCGTAGATTATGACTGCAGGTCCATAACGTTCACAATGTAACATCCGTCAAAAAACCGGATTTACCAAATCCGCTCCGTTTAATAACCGAACAATTAGTTAAAAATTTCGTTGCGTATTTAATGCCCAAAATAATTTTAAACGATACATAATTAATAAGTATATTGGAATATATAATTTGTTTTTGAAAAACTGTTAAAAATAATAACATAAAAATAAAAAGCTGCTGCCGGGTTTCGAACCCGGGTCAGCCAGCGATTCAAACACAGCCTTAACACATAACCATCTAACCACTGCGCCACTCATGTTTCTTGTTAAATATTGGAAACAATTAATACATAAAATAAATCTCGAATTCAAATAACGACGCGCCCAATTGCAGTCGTCGGAAATCCCGGCGATCTCGCGAGATTGGACGGTTTCTTCAGTTTTAACGTAAACTTTAACTATGACATCGGTTATAACCGACGTCTGAACCCGCGACGCAAGTCATAACCGCCGGAAAACGTAATGATTTTGAATCAAGTCTGAAATCCGACTCTATACATCTCGATTCCTCCCTATAAATTCACCCACAATCCACTGGTAGCCTTTTCGCTCAAAACCGCACCCTTTCTCGACGTAATTCCATTCGCCGGAAATCTTCTGCAACTCGCCGGAAAACCGAACCTTTCACTTCTGTGCCTTACTCTAAACACTGAACACTCAGAACTCATACCGAAGCCACCCACATTCATCTCAAGCTCGTTGAAGACCCTCTGCCGCAAGACACACGTCGCCGGAATCATTTGCTGTCACCGGAGTTTTGCCGGAGAAACAGAGGAGTCCAGTTTCGGTATACCTTACGCTTAATCTTTCATTCTTTTTACTTATCTCACCTGTAATTAATCATAATACACTAAAGAACATGATTAAAATCGTTGAACCAGTCAGTCACCGTTTCTAGTTAAGATTAACGAAGAAGACGAAGATTCAGTAGTATATAAGTTTAATTTAAATCAAGATATAACTCGGGTTAGACACACAGTCCAGCGGTGGACTGTGTGCACATTAAACACGCTTACGTCTCGAGTTCGATACATGTCCCACGCATACTCGCCTTAATAAAAATGTTCCTTTTTATTACTGAACAGGATTCATTTCGCATAGATGTTAAGTTTAATAAAAACCGGAATAATAACCAAGATAGACACACAGTCCAGTGGTGGACTGTGTGAATGTTTAAGCTCAGGTCACGAGTTCGAGTCCGGACTACCGCACCGGTCCGGACAATTATCCAATTTTTTATATAAGGCAGAAATAAAACTATTTAGTTTGTATATAAGTATAATAAAAATCTGATTATTTAACAAGTTAGACACACAGTCCAGCGGTGGACTGTGTGTTAACCCAAACCACAGGTCCCGGGTTCGAGACCTGTGGAGCGCACCGAGTCGTTAGATTAAAATCGTTTTTAAAAATAAATGATTTTCTGTTTAATTCAATTAATATATAAATATAAAAAAAAACAGAAATATTTCGGGTTAGACACATAGCTCAGTTGGTAGAACTGCGTGCTCGCGTACGGGAGGTCTCGGGTTCGAGCCTCACCCAGCGCACACATACACACATACGAACCGGTCAACGGTCAACAGTCAAAGTCAATGGTCAACGGTCAACGGTCAACGGTCAACGGTCAAAAAGTCAACATTTTTTTTATTATTTTTATTTATTTATTTTATTTAAAAATACTTAAAAATACTTAAAAATAACATTTTTAATGTTAGAAAATAGCCTTAAACTCACAAAAATACACCCAACAATCCTACTAAAATGGATTAATAAAATCCGTTTACTCACCGAACCATTATGCCATTATCTAGGTTAATTTCACTCGTGGTTAAAACCAACTTCGTGCGCATTCAACATCATCAACCGAACGCACCCAATGTGAGTGAATCTTACAACTCCCCTTTTTAATTACACGTTTTGGGGTGTGTCATGTGTCACTAAAATTAACTCGTTTATTTAAACTTGTGCCGTACCATATTGTGATCTAAACTTAGATTGTATACATTGCTTGTAGTTATGTATTTCATTTTGTCCATTTATATGCAATTCATTCATTAGGCCCATCAGTTCCTCGTGGGAGACGAGTTGAGCAACGCGTGCCTCAAAACAAATCCATTATTGTTCGTGTGTGTATTATTTAGGTTATATTGTTTGTAGTTATGCATTTAATATTGTCAAGTATATGCAAATCATTCATTAGGCCCATCAGTTCCTCGTGAGAGACGAGTTGAGCAACGCGTGCCTCAACACGATCCATTATTGTTCATATGTGCATTATTTAATATTAATTGATTGGTGAATAAGTTTACATCTATTTTTACTCGTGTGTGGTTATTAAATAAACTTATTCAAATGTTTTCATAGGATTCACTCGCCAACATTTTGTTGATCCAAAAACCATTTTTACACATGATACAGGTGAACAGGATGAAGCAAGGAAAACATAGGAAATGCCTTAGAAGAAAACAGTGAAGCCTAGATTGATGTTAGGACATGATGTAATAATGATTGTATAATTCCCTTTAAAATTGTATTAATGAATATGAAACGTTATAATAAATGTCATGAGCTTTGATGATAACCCAATCATGCCCCGATCACCTTTTCCGCTGCGGGTCGGGGTGTGACACACAAGGACTTGTTTCCCTAAAGACTCACTCCATATTGTTGGGAAATGGACGTTGAAGCCGGAGGAATAGGTCTTCAACGGTCAAGAGGGAATATGCGGAAGTATCCCTAGTTTTTAGGAGAATTTGTTTATTGTTGTAACTATATAAATGGATGGCCAGATCGTAGGACCAACACTTGAACACACTTCACTTTGAGCTCTCTAACTCGTACACATTTCTTTCTAGCAAGCGCACATTCACACTCACTACTTGCAATCGTTGTAACACTTAGTAGCGATCTGAGCATTATCCTGCACTGTATCCTTGTTATTCAAGCAATAAGAACAAGGCAGCTGACGATTGTCAGCTCTCAAGGTCTTATGCCAGAGATCTAGATTGATCAAGGGCTTTCCTCGTATATCCTGTGTCAACTTTTACTTTTATCGCTCAATTGTTTGATTATTAGTATAGTTTGATATCCTCAATCTATATCCTGAAACTGTTTTCATAAACAATCAACTCAACATATTTTTGCAAACATTAATAGCACACTACCTCACAAACTAAGTTTGATCACTAATTCCTTCGCTAATTTTTTACCAAAACAATTTGGCGCCCATCATGGGGCAAATGGTGCTATTTTTAATCAAAACTTTACTAAAATCACTAATCAGCTCTTTGTTCTCTAATATTTTTTCGAGGGACTATTTTGATGGCTTCTCAGTTAGGTTTGAGCTCTTCTTCGATGCCTACATCAACCTCTGCTGCAACTGGTTCAGACTTCCCAAAGGAGGAATGAAAGCCAAACACCTCGAGACACTACTGCTGCTCAAAATGCTTCTAGATCCGGAGTTTCAGGGAGAACCCCTATTTTTGCTTCTAATGATGAAATTCTGTCTTTGTTTGGTAGCATATAGGATCAAATGAGAAAGCAACAGGAAACCAACCAGCTCATGATGAAGGAAATACAACTCTTGAAGTCCAACTCCAAGAGACCTGCTGAGGATATTGTTACCCCTTTGTAGCCCAGGATGCTGAACTTTAGTTCAGTAGCATATACTGAGGATAACCAGGGCAATATCATACCAAGTCGTTCCCAGAGCAATATTCCGGAGATACCCTCAACTGCCAGAATATCGGCTGTGAGAGATCTAGGATACGCTCCAGGATACGGCGAAAATCGCAAAGCTGGTAACTTGTCTATTAACACTAATATGTCTACTGCTAATAACTTTGAGCCTTCGCAGGATACGAGTGTAACATCGGCGTTGTCCAGAGAACTCTAGAAATTGAAGGATATGATATCAAATGTGCCGGGGTAGTGCAGCCTATACTAGAAGTATCCCAGGATAGTCACAACATATCCCGCTTTGCTCGCCAAATTTGTGATGCAGAAATTCCGAAGAGATTCCAAACTCCCAACATGAAGCTATATGATGGGATGGCGGATCCTGAGGAGCATGTTGCCCAATACAGGGAAAGGATGGAAATAAATCCTATCCCGGCGGATCTCAAAGAAGCATGCCTATGCAAAGGCTTCGGTTCCACCTTAACAGGATCAGCCTTGAAATGGATTTTAAATGTCCCACCTTATTCTATTACTTCTTTTGCCCATTTAGTTAACTTATTTAACAGTCAAATTTCTTGTAGCAGGAGCTTTGAGAAACTAACAAGTGACCTTTACAGGATAACACAGGGACACAAGAATCCCTATGGGATTATGTTAACAAGTTCAGCAGGGAATCCCTAGATATCCTGAATCTTGATGTTGCTACGGCAGTACAAGCATTCAAGATGGGATTACAGAAGGATTCCTAGTTTTATCAGGATCTTGTGATGAATCCTTGCAGGAACTTGGACAAAGCTCGGAATAGGGCCTTAAGATACATATGGCTTGAGGATGATAAGAAAATGCAAGAGAGGATGATAAGAAAATGCAAGAGAGGATGATAAGAAAATGCAAGAGAGGATGAATGCATCTTCGACGTATGAATCAACGGACAGGAAGTTAGAATCCTCGTATAAACCATACCGCTCCAAGCCGTATGCTAAAATGACAACAAAAGAGTGAATGCTGTTGAGGATGAAGATGGAGAAGAATATCCTGAATTATCATAATATTGTTTTTTAGTTAACATTCCTGAACTAATGTATGCCATGTAGGGTTTGGGAGACAAGGCAAGATGGCTAAGAAAGAATCAACGAAAGGCTGACTGGAAGGATAAGTCAAATTGGTGTGCCTTCCACGAGGACTTTGGACACATGATAGAAGACTGTATAGCCTTGAGGAAGGAGATAAGTTATTTGTTGAGCAAAGGTTACTTGAAGGAACTTCTTGGGAAAAAGGAAGAATACGGGTCAGGATACTGACAAGGATCCTGAAAGAGCAGCATCCCCGCCACCAGATGCCAAGATAATCAATTTTATAATCTGGGGGATCCGATATATGTGGAACTTCTTATTCTGCAGTTAAAAGGCATGCTAAGGAAGCCAAGGTGGAAAGAAGAGACAAACCAACAAGGATGACGATGCTTACAAATGATAAAGTGATAACATTCGACAGTGACGACCAGGATAACATCCAGGATCCTCACCATGATGGTCTGGTAATTACTTTGTATATTGTTAACCATTTTGTACGCTGGATATTGGTAGACAATGGTAGCTCGGTCAACATCATTCAATTGGAAACCTTGAAAAGAATGAATATCCCAGAAGCCGCAATTACATCAAAGTCAACGGTGCTCGTAGGATTCAATGGTGAAGCGAAGAATACTGTCGGAGAGATAAAGCTGCCTGTATATGTTGAGGGAGTAAACTCGATGCAACGGTTTTGTGTCATGAATTCATTATCCTACCACAACATCATACTGAGAAGGCCATGGATTCATGATATGAAAGCTGTACCTTCCACTTATCACCAGTGTGTCAAGATTCCTACTCCTTAGGGAGTAGTCAAAGTTGAAAGTGACCAGCAAGAGGCACAGGAATGCTACTCCTTTTCGATGAAGGCTTCAACAACGTCCCGGTAGGATAGCAATTAAAGATACAAGCACATGATATCGTGGAAGCTTCGAAGCAGGATGTCAAGAGAGTTATACTCAATGAAAGTAATCCAGCTATCTCAGTGCTTGTAGGGGTCAATATCTATTGGAAAAACAACTTACTAACTTTTTGAAATGCAAGATGTCTACTTTGCATGGAAGCACGAAGATATCACAGGTATATCGAAAGATATCATAACTCATAAACTTGAAATTGATAAATCTTTCAGGCCTGTTAAAGCAAAAAAGAAGAAAGTTCGCTCCTGAAAGGAATGCAATCATACAAGAGGAGGTTGAAAGGTTGTTAAAGTCCAAGATGATTAGGGAGGTCAAGTTCCCTAAGTGGCTAGCAAACATGGTGGTGGTCCAAAAGAAGAATGGAAAATGGAGAGTCTGTGTCGATTATACAGACCTTAATAAAGCGTGTCCGAAAGATCCATTTCCATTGCCTCATATAGATTCCACGGTAGATGCAATTCCTGGACACGAAATGCTGACTTTCATGGATGCATCTTCAGGATTTCAACAAATCCAAATGGAATCATCTGACCAGGAGGATACAGCGTTCATGACACCCACAGGTATATATTGTTATACTACTATGCCATTTGGTTTGGAAATGCAGGTGCGACATATTAGAGGTTGGTCAACATGATGTTCAAGGATAAACTGGGGGGACACTATGGAGGTATATATTGATGATATGGTGGTGAAATCCAAGAAAGTGGAGAATCGCCTTCAGGATCTGGATTGTGCCTTCAATATCCTGGATTAGTATAATATCAAGTTAAATCCTGCCAAGTGCCATTTCGGAGTGGGGGCAGAAAAATTCTTGGGATATATGGTAACCAAGAGAGGGATAGAAGCAAGCCCAGAGCAGATCAGGGCTATCCTAGATATCAAATCACCATCTAATATGAAGGACGTTCAGAGGTTATCTGGAAGGGTAGCGGCATTGAACAGATTCATATCAAGATCCTCAGAAAAGTGCAAAGAATTTTATGATACCTGAAAAAGAGCAAAATATTCAAATGGGGAGAAAGACATGAAGCCGCTCTACAAGAATTGAAGCAATATCTTTCAAGTGCACCCCTACTAATGAAACCTGAAGATGGTGAACCTCTATCCCTATATCTTGCAGTATCAGGGAATGCAATAAGTGTTGTCTTGTAAAGGTCATGAAGGTCAGCAGTAATCTGTTTATTATGTCAGTAAAAGTTTATTAGATGCTGAGTCTAGATATTCCCATTTAGAGAAACTGATATTAGCTTTAGTTATAGGCCTTAACCAAACTTAGAAATTACTTTGAAACACATAGGATATATGTTAAAACCAATTATCCTGTTAAGAATGTGCTTAGGAAACCCGAAATGTCTGGTAGGATGGCTAAGTGGTTTGTTAAGTTGAGTGCTTATTATTTAGTGAACCTAGAAATGCTATAAAGTCTCAGGCCTTGCAGACTTTGTAGCTGATTTTAGTAGTGATATTCAAGAAGAAGCTGACCTAGAAGTCCAACAACTAGGAGAAAGCTCAGACACTTGGATGTTATATACTGATGGTGCATCCAATGTAAGAGGTGTAGGATTAAGAATTCTACTTAAATAGCCATAGGGGACATATTACCCCAGGCTATTAGATGTGAATTCCCTGCTACGAATAATGAAGCCGAGTATGAAGCTTTAATAGCAGGATTAGAACTAGCTAGAAGTATGAATATTAAATGTTTACAAGTATATGTTGATTCCCTGTTAATTGCTAACCATTTCAATGGCTCCTATGCAGTAAAAGGTGAAAAGTTGGCTGAATATCTTGAAAATTGTTAAAAATTAGCAGGATATTTTGATGTATTTACACTTGAACATGTACCAAGGAGGAGAATGCTGAAGCAGACGCTCTAACAAACTTAGGATCTTCTGTCAGGATACCGGAAGGAACTCGGATACCGATACTGCATATCTTATATCCTGCGATAGACATCCTAAATCCCAGGATAGTCAAGTAGGAAGTATTCAGGATCCTGGTGATGGATATCCCGAAGAAAGATCCTGAATCCTGGATGGCTCCAATCATGAAGTATCTACAAGAAGGGGATATTCCTAAGGATGAAAGTCCTAGGGCTTTCAGAATGAAGGTATCTTGTTTTACCATAATAAATAATATCTTGTATAAGAAATCTCTTGCAGGTCCATACCTAAGATGCTTCGAAGATCCCGAAACCAAGGAGGTACTTCAGGATATACATTCATGAAGGAGACTGTGGCAACTATACTAGGGGGCAGAGTTTTTTTTTCAAAGGTATTGAGAATATGATATTACTGACCAACCGTGAGAAGGGATGCTATGGAATATGCTCAGAAGTGTGATGCATGCCAGAGACACAACAACATCCTGCATCAGCCTGCATAACCATTATATCCTATCATATCCCTTGGCCATTTATGAAATGGGGAATGGATATAGTGGGAAAGCATCCCAAGGCTCCTGGTGGAAAAGTTTTTATGTTAGCAATGATAGATTACCTCTCAACATGGGTTGAAGCAAAAGCTTTTGTCCAAGTCAGGGATCAAGAAGTGGTTCCTTCATAAAAAGGAATATCCTGACAAGATTTGGGATGTCGGCCGAGATAATTTGTGACAATGGCTCTCAATTCATCAGCAAGAGAACTACAGACTTTTGTAAAAACTAGGGCATAAAGATGATTACATCAACACTGGTACATCCTCAGGCTAATGGACAAGCAGAATCATCAAATGAGATAATTGCTTGAAGAAGAGGCTAGGTACCAAAAAAGGAAATTGGGCAGAAGAATTACCGATTTGTCCTATGGGCTGACAGAACGACTATGAAGAATGCTATTGAAAAAACCCCATCTCATTGGTATTTGGAGCAGAAGCTATGATCCCAATGGAAATGGCGATACCTACAGCTAGATCAAGCCTACGGGATCCGAATCAAATCCTGAAGTCTTATGTCAGGAGTTAGATACTTTGAATGAAACAAGGGATGCAGCAAAGCTAAGGATGGCAGCATATTAGCAGAGGATAGCAAAGTCATACAACAAAAATTTAAGGATTAGAAGATTCCGAATTGGAGATTGGGTATTGAGAAAAAGTTTCAGAATAGAACCAACCCTGCTGCAGTTCTAGACGGAAGTTAGTGCGTAGTATGACAGTTCGGTAGAATGTTATTAAAGAAAGGAGTAGAATCAGCAGAAGTCACATGTTATTCATTCATACCGAAAGAGCATACATCTTGTCAAGCTGCCGGAGTTCTGAAGAAAATCCGCAGCACCTCCCCATTGGAGCACAAAAACTTACAAAAAATGAACACTCGACCCTAATATATGATCCTCTAGCAATTCGTACGAACTGGTTCCAATTCGTACAAACTGGTTCCAATTCGTACGAAGTGGTTACACTTCGTACGAACTGCACTTCGTACGAAGTGACACTATACACACCGTTTAGTTCGTACTTGGGTCGCGTGTTCGTATCTAATCGATACAATATTCAACACACGCTCTATCTAGCCTATTCGAACAGTGACGGACACAAAGTGCATCAACAAATTCCCCCTTGTTCGTAACAGTTGAATCTTCATCTTGAACTTCAAATCTCTGACCCGTGTTTGAATATTCTGCAACTTCAATCAAGAGTATCTGTCGATGTCGTAGCACGCGTCAACAAATTCCCCCTTAATTGATCATCCAGGTTTGCAATTTCTTCAATACAATTCCCCTTGAAATAAATCTCCAGTTCAGGTCTCTATTTGCATGATTTTCGACCTCCTCTGATTTTCTTGACTGGAAATTTTCTTGAATAAACACCAACTTGAAACTTATCAATGCAGCTGCTTCTCCGTTTCAACGATAACCGCATCCGAGTTCACTTTTTGAATAAGCACTGTAGCATCGAGAGTCTATTCCGCAAACTCCTAATCTTTCAACAACTCAATCGGCAATTGATAGCAACTTCGAATCACCTCATCGGAAAACTTCAAATCTATGAATATCCGCGAAAAATCTGAAATCCCGATTTCCGTAATCACAGTTAAGCATACTACTGAAAGATTGATTAGCAAATCAGTAATCTGCTCAATCAGCAAATCTTCATCGGAATCAAATCATCTGGTAACACATCGAATCTGAGAAACATACGTCCCTGATCAAAATCACATTTTTCCTCTTCAGTCAAAATATTAGATATATAGCTATCTCTGCTGAAGCTGACGCCTTGAAACTGTAAAACATCCTCATTTCCGGATTACTCGCGAAAACAGTTCATTTGCGTTGCAGAGTTAAAGATAGGCAGAGTGTATGCATCAACCCCACATCAAAGATCAGGACTTTATCCCTTAACATCTATCTGTATCACGATCTGAAATATCCGAACTTCCTGTAACCAAATCTCAAATGTATAGTCTATTTCGTGAGCAACTGGTACACAGCTTTGTCTGAAAGATTCATTCAATCATCTTCTTTAGTAATGAATTGCAAGTATGTAGCCTCCCCCGTCAGTCTCGGCGCAACTGAAACTACAGAGCATCCTTATCTCCTAGCGGTTAGTCCAGTCAATAATTCATATGCAAAGCAGAGTTAAACTGGGTACATTGTACCACTAAGCACTCGTGTGTGCTAACCAGCTTATACGAGGGCTCATGCATCAACGTGACACAACTATTGAAGCTGATAAACAACTCTTCCCAAACTCAGTTATGCAATCTCACTCGTAAAGTAGACATCAACTCGAGATCATTAATGAATCTAGATCCTCTGCATTTCCGGATAATCTGCAGTCGGTAACCACCCGAATACTGTTGTAGAGTCACGAATTTCAAAAATGCCGGAATCTTCATATAAACTTAAAAATTTTATTCCCCCTCATTTTTGTAAATTCTGACCGTAAAAAAATCTATTGTTTTACAACAAATGCGGATTTAGCGTTTAGGCCCATCACTAGTCACGACACCAAAAGATAAACATTTTGTACAAGGTATCAATGACTTTCCCGTTATCTTCAAAAATTTGTGACCGTACACCAATCGGTACTCTGAAGCTCGAGACGGTGTCCCCGAACATCCTATTTCGGTCATCGAAAAATCGAAAAAATTTCTATCACAATTTTTTCTGGACACTCGTCCTGTCAATACATAAACAAAATTTTTCAATGCCTTTTTTTTGCTCTTCTCACTTCGTACGAGTTGGACCTCCAGTTCGTACGAATTGGCCACTTCATACGAACCGGTCACTTCGTACGAAGTGTACTTCGCACCAAGTGAGCCTGATTTCGTTTTTCGATCCATAATCTTTATTTCTTTGAATTTCGAGATGATTCCACCACAGATCTGATCGAAAATGATTTTCTACCAAGCTATCCCTTCAATTTTACTTTTTGTCCGTGGATTGTCCATTTATTTGATATTTTACGTCTAAAAGTCTCCTAAGTCCATAAATGCCCAAAATTCATGAGCGTAGGTGGTAACCGTAGCTCTGATACCAATTGAAGGTCCTAATCAGGTCGGTTCTAGAGGAAGTTAGTGCGTAATATGACGGTTTTGGTAGAATGTTATTAAAGAAGGAGTAGAAGCAGCGGAAGTCATATGTTATTCATTCAAACCGAAAGAGCATACATATTGTCAAGCTGCCAGAGTTCTGGAGAAAATCTGGCAGCACCTCCCTGTCCGGGAGCATAAAAACTTACAAACAAATGAACACTCGACCATATATATAGTCCCTCTAGCAATTCATACGAACTGGTTCCAATTCGTACAAAGTTGCACATTGCAATTCGTAGAACTGATCACAATTCGCACGAAGTGGTTACACTTCGTACGAACTGCCACTTTGTACGAAGTGACACTATACACACCATTCAGTTCGTACTTGGGTCTCGTGTTCGTATCTAATATATACAATATTCATCACACGCTCTATCTAGCCTATTCGAACAGTGATGGACACAAAGTGCATGAACATCAACCCTACCTAATTTAAATTTATTTAATTTATTACTTACTTTTTGAAACCCTATACTGACATAAGCATCGGAGGGGTGTTAGCCAAGTTAACACCCGCTCTCACCAAGGTTTGAAGATGTCTTGTAGGGATACGTCTCAGGATGATATTCCAGGATATTTACTCAAGATGAATCGAAAGACTAGAGGATTGGCCCCCTCTCTCATGTTAAAAGGATTCAGGTCCCTTCAAAGGTTTAAAGGTATTCACCTTTTTCCGAATTGGGTTTAAACACCCCGCTTGGAGCGCTAGTTATCCGGGTATAGTTCAAGATGACGGGACCAGTTCATGTAACAGTGGCTGATAATTTTATCATTATTGGCTATATCCTGGATTCTTACGGTATATGAGGATTGATCACCCTCTCACATGAAAGGGTATTTTCATACTCTTTAAGGTTTAAAGGTTTTAACCTTTCTAAGTCTTGGAGTTTATACACTCCTGCCTGTAGCGCATGAAAACAAGGGTTTATCCCCAGGATATTAAGGGTTTATCCCCAGTACTTTAAGGGTTTGACCCCAGCAAAACTAAAGTTTTTGGACAAGTTCCAGAGATGTGACAAACTATGATTGTGTTTACACACATTCTTCTGTTGATAAAAAGTTATGAAGTTTAATCGCTAAGTGAAGAAATACTCAAGTATGTCATACACTGATACAATATCCTGCACAGACAGGGGACATCCATGCTGGGGACATCTCAAATGGTTCAAAGATTGAAGTTGGAAATTATTGCCTAAGTGTTTCTGGTATGATTTTTTATTCTTCAAATTTGAAAGCCTTATCTAAATGATCAAAGTTTTCATATAGTCATATTTAACAAAGTTTTTATCTATCATTTTGATTAAAAATGACAGACGTGTTGAACATTGTATCAAGATCCCGACCAGGATATTTGATTAGGATATTCAAAACATGTCTTTCAAGATAAAAACATAACAATAACAGATAAGGCAAAAAGGTTAGTTTATTATTAACATTCCAAAAGATTGTGTTCGTGGTTTCATCTCAAAACGAGACCCATCCACCAAGAACACAATTAAGTTTTTAAAGCATATGAACGTTGATGAGAAGGGCTTCGTTTTGAAACATAGGATCCCTCCACCTTTGGCCATCATATTGTATCTAAGTGCAGGAAACTAAATTGTTCGACATGCAGAAAAAATAAATTGTTTAAGGAGTAAAGACCAACCATCAAATTTAAAAAAAGTTGGCTCCAGCCTAGGCATGAATATCCATCATCGCCCACTGTGCCACCCTCTCACGGGCAACCTCTTCAACCACGATATCTCCACCAGCATTCGCCTCAGCATCAGCCTCGGAATCTTCGCCAGTCTTGCCCTCTGCTTCTACCGCCGTTTCAGCCGTCTTGGAAGACGCCCCTGCTTCGGCTTAGCAGGATACTCCACTGGATTTCCTCGAAGATCCTTTAATTTTGCCTCCCAAGCGTTGATGTTCCAAGTTGGGCATTCAAAGCCCGCAGCCTTGGCTTCATAAGCCATCTTCAATCTAGCTTGGAGGAGGAAAATTACGACAGAACCTTTGAGGCTTTCCCGGTAGGAGATCATGTCCTGCTCGTGTGGGGCTTGAGCAGCATCCAGCTTGACCTGGGCATCTAGAGTAGCCTTCTTGACAGCATCCTGAGCTTCCTGTGTGACCGCTTTGAATTTGTCCTTGTAATGCTGGGACTTGGCGGCGGCTATCTTTCCTTGGTACACTATAGTGATTTCAACCTTCTTCAACCTAGCTTTCAGCATCTTGACGGTCCCACAGGCCTCCTCGTACAGACTTGTCAGACGTTCAAGACACTACGATCCAAAACTCAGGTATCAAGTCACCTAATCTAACCAGGATACCTACTTAATATACTTTTGCAGGATACAGGAGGGGGATAACTACCTGGTTGAGGATATCAGTTCAGGATATAATTTCAAGATACATTTGGGGATATTCCTAAAACCCTAAATCCTACCGGTGGTCAACTATTTCACCGGAAGGCTATCACCTTCAGCGATGGTATCCCGTCTAACAAAGAAATTTTTTTGCTTCCATTCATCTTTGTTTTTCGTCACTTTGAGGATGAGGGGACTGTTCGAGGTAGAAAAAAGCAGAAAACGGCTGGAACCATGGGATCGGAGACGATAAGCTATGGGGATGTCCTCGATGCAGAGATTAGGAACGTGGAGTGTTTTTATTTGGTTAAGAACTATTAACACCCTCCAAACCATGGGCATTGTCTGAGCAAAACTGAGACCAGTTTGCGAAAGAACTGCATCATGAACTCAGGAAAGGGTATCGAAGATCGAGAGAAGAAGGATAAGCCGGGAAACTGATCCACTCGCTGGATATAAGTCTGACCGGAGAGTCCGATACAGTTCTGTCAGGGATGGCACCAGAGGCCCTCAATGCAGCAATATCAGCATTGTCAAAGGAACATACCTCCTTCTCGGGGTTTTTAAGGAGGTTTTGATCAGTGAAGGACGAGGTAGACTCGCCGGAATGAGATCGGGTTCTGGTAGCCATTGAGAGAGGAAAACAGGACGAATCATGAGAAAGAAAGAAGGAGAAATGGTTACTTGAAAGTTCTGAGGAAGATGGATGGTTTTCAAAAAGGAAATGAGAAGATATAGATAGGGGCATGATAGATAGGCATTGAGTGAAAATCACGTGGAAGTTGCACCAAGTCTTTTCAAATTCTACATACCATTATGAACCTCGGGATAATGTGCAGGAAAAAAATACCGTTTGAATTCAGAATCCCAACAAGTATATTTTTGGGGACAATTGTTTGGGTGAAATTCTGAGCCCGTATCCTGACACTATATCTTGATTATATCAGCTGTTTATGGTCAGGATACCGCATCAGGATATTGGTAACATCCTGAGGCAGTATCTGATAGTTACTAACAAATTTGTTCGTAGATTATGGCTGCAGGTCCATAACGTTCACAAGGACTTGTTCCCTTAAAGACTCGCTCCATATTGTTGGGAAATGGACGTTGAAGCCGGAGGAATATGTATTCAACGGTCAAGAGGGAATATGCGGAAGTATCCCTAGTTTTTAGGAGAACTTGTTTATTGTTTAACTATATAAACGGATGTCTAGATCGTAGGACCGACACTTGAACACACTTCACTTTGAGCTCTCTAACTCGTACACATTTCTTTCTAGCAATCGCACATTCATACTCACTACTTGCAATCGTTATAACACTTATGAGCGATCTAAGCATTATCCTGCACTATATCCTGGTTATTCAAGCGATAAGAAGAAATGGCAGCCACGATTGTCAGCTCCCGATGTTTTATGCTAGAGATCTAGATTGATCAAGGGCTTTCCTCGTATATCATGTGTCAACTTTTACTTTTATCGCTCAATTGTTTGACTATTAGTATAGTTTGATATCCTCAATCTATATCCTGAAACTGTTTTCATAAATAATCAACTCAACATATTTTTGCAAACATCAATAGACACTACCTCACAAACTAAGTTGGATCACTATATTGCTTCGGTAATTATTGAGCAAAACAATAATCACCTGTTAGTTGCTATTCAAAACATGGATTTGACATGCAAGAGGCGGAAACTAGAATTTAGTGACCAAGATATCATTCACAAACTAAGTTTAGCTAAAGTTGGTTCGTCGGCTGCCTATAAAATGGAAACAATTTTGAAAGGGGGACAACACATGGTCCGTGGTACCAAGATAGAATATAAAATTTCAGAAAAGATTTAAGAACTTCATTGGTCCAAGAGATACTCAAAGTTAATTTAGAAAATTTCTCTTGTGATTACGTAATTCATGGTGGAGAGCTTAGGTCCTTATATTGGGCAGGTGAGGTTATGAAGTGCAATTACAACGTTTTTGGTGAAGTGTTAGCATTTGTTGCCACCTACAATACTAATCAGTAAGTATTTGGGTTTTTTTCCATTTTAATTTGTCTTGTTTTTTTATTTATCATTATATGGTTGGTTAATATGATTTTTGTTTCTTTTACTGAGGTTGATCACCATAAGAATTGCATAAGATTTGTTGTTGGCCTTCGTTATGATCAAAGTATTGAATCATTCACGTGATTGTTGGAACATCTACTTGAAGCACACGGTAAGTGTTTCGGTTTTACATATGTGTTTGTGTTTCTGTTTTACACATGTGTAAGTTACTATTTACATGTGTAAGTGTTTCTATTTTACACATGCGTAAATTCTCAGTTAAACATGTGTAAATTTATGTCACAAAGTTTCTGTTTTACACATTTGTAAGTTTATGTATGTGGCATATTATGTATAAATTCTCGGGTAAACAACCAAGCTAGTGTAAACTGACCAAGATGCAATGAAACAAGTCGTAGCTAAGGTGTTCAAGGAATATGTCCATCGTTTATGTATGTGGCATATATGTATAAACTTCCTCTAAAAGTACATGTAATAAAAAAATATTGTGAAAGGTTTTACACATGTATATTTTTGTTTTTTTTTAGTTTTAGTGTTTTTATTACATGTTTGTAATAATGGTATATTATTTTTTTTTCTAAAAATTGTATCTACAGATTGTTGGTGATGTGTTACATTATACCAACTTGAGGGTATTTATACATAAGTTGGTCTGGAATGTTTTCATCACTCCTGCCACGTTTGAGAAGTGATGGAGTTATTCGTGAGTGATTGCAAATGAAAGCATCACAAGTGGTTGTCTCTATATTTCCTGTTAGAGATCGGTGGGTCCCTGGTTATTTTAGGGACATATATGTGTGTTGTTTAATGTAAACCATGTCTAGATGTGAAAGCTTAAATGCACTTTTTAAGATTCACTCTAGCGCAACCAATACTTTGTTTCAGTTTATGTTGTGTTTTAACACAACAATTGATTGTCAATGCTACCGGCAATAGGTTTTTGAGCATGCAACCGATTCAACATCTTTCGTCTTATCCACTCCTTTACCTATAGAAGCACATGCAAAACTTGCATACACCATAAGCATCTTTAATGATGTCCAAAAGGAGATTTTTAAAACCTTATTATCATGTATGAGTAGTAGACCTGATGTTGTTGAGGGTTAACATTATACTATTTCTCACTTTGGAAAATGGTCTATTGTTGGTGATTACACCCATATCATATATTGGCGTTTTCGACATTTAAATCACACAAAATGTAATGATTATAACCTTGTTTTGATGTTCCTTCTTCATTTCTTTTTTAGTCTTACGACGTTTATGTTAAGAAGACTTTGTGGACTCCATTCTACTCAAAATTGTACATAAATTATTGAAATCAAAACCCCTGAGAGGGCACCGCCTGGAGATCACACCACAATTAACTCACTTTGATTTTTACTCTTGGATCATGATTTGATCTTTAGACGCGATAAAGTATCTATGGTTTTCGTGTTTTGCGTAATATATGGGGGGGTTTTGTGTGAGAAGTTATAGGCTTTGATGTTTTTTAATTAAGGTCCATAGAAATCATACATCTGGTGTTTTTGACATTTTAATCACACAAAATGTAACAATTATATCCTTGTTTTGATGTTCCCTTCTTCATTTCTTTGTCAGTCTTACGGCATTTACGTTCAGAAGACTTTGTGGACTCCATTCTACTCGAAACTATCATAAATTATTGAAATTAGAACGTAATAAGATCAAATAACTTTGAAAACCTCACCATATTTAACTCACTTTGATCTTTTACTCTTGGAATGTGATTTAATTTTTAGACGCGATAAAGTATCTACGGTTTTCGTCGTTTTCTGTAATATTTGGGATCTTTGTGTGGGAAATTATAGGTTTGGGTGCTGTTTGAATTCTTCATTTAGAGGTAGAATTACCTTTTTACCCTTAATGAACCCCGCGTCATAATGTAAGTGAATGATATTTACAAAAACGCCACTGCTTCATTTTAGTCCTTAGATTGTTTTGATCCTATGGCTGGGAACCGTTTTCACACTTTAGGGCATTTTCTCTAAATCCTAGCCCTACATATATATTATTGGGTTCCACAAGCAGGTCCAATGCCGCTAAAATGAGTCTAATCCAAGTTCGTTTAGGTCGATTCCCACGTTTTTGGTGTTCCCCATTGATCCTCCAACTATATATACAAGGTAGGGATCCTAAGAGAAGTTCACCCTATTTGAGAAACTTGAGAAGCGTTTTGAACCACACATTTTCCTAAGTTTTTCATAATATACACGTATGTATAGTTTAAAATTGATTATATACATATAGGTATTGTTATGATCTCAGTTTGAACTGATTGTAAATGTTTGGGAGATGGTAAATGGAAGGTAAAAACAGAGTGATTTGCAGCGGAAAAAGAAAACTTTGTTTTACAATCAATGGAAGATTGTTTTTATCATCATGCTTTCAAACTTGTAGTTTTTGCATGTGAATCACAAACTCCCCCTCAATCCTTTTATAAAAGTTTGATAGTACAGAAATGCAGAGAAGATGATTGGTGAATGATCTTTTAATAGATGAATGAAACAGTACAACGTGATCACCTATTTATACTAACACTTCTAACCTCTGAGCATCTTTGATGACGTCAGGGTTGATAGTGACAGATAAAAAATAAACTAACACTAAACACTGATGACCTAAACTCTGATTGTGCATAAGCACTGTTACATTGATTAAAGTAATAATAAAACTAAAACTTTGCTGGAGATCCACTGATAGTCTTCAACAGACCCTTGATCTTTTTGTCGTTTAGTTCAGCAGATGATAAGAAGGCAGAGCTTAAGCCAAAACAGTGGTTATTGAACATAGTTTGTAAACTATGTTACAGGATCAAATATGTGATGTGATTTTGGCTTTTATATCATCTGTTCCTTTTGAAAGGGTTTAATCCTAACAATCTCCCCCTGGAAAGATGATGCCAAAACACATTTTTTATCTTTATTTCTCAATATGAGTTCTCTTATTTGCCCTTTGAATTGCAATTCAAATTTAAGAGACCCAACATCATCTTCATCCTTTTCAGCTCCAGATTCATGAGATCTTGGAGGCCTTCTGCACATAGCCTATATGCATCCTCTTTGCTTATCTTGGTAGCATCACTTTTTTATTTGAGCAAAGTCAATTCATGGGAGTTTTTATCAACTTTCCATTTTAAAATTTTTGGATCGGATGGTTTTCTAGGATGGCTTTTTATTGTTGAGAAGGATGGTTGAATTTGATGAGCAATCTTTGACAAAGTTTCTCTCAGCATATCACTTGCTTCATCGGTGTGGAATTGTGCTTGACAAATGATGCCTTCTTTGATAAAGGTCTGTTCAAACCTCTTCTTATCTTCCTCAGACATTCCCTTTACCTTTTTCTTTGATTCAAGGAAAGGATGGATTGGGTAGATGTTGAAGTTGAATATTGAGTAGGTAGGGCTTAATGAACTGTAACCTTTGATGCTGAGTAGTTTGGATTTTGTGGCACTGATGGATCTTTCTTTCTCAACACTTCTAACCCTTTGTAAGCTTCCATAACCTTAACCTCTGACCATCTTGGGATTTGATTCTTTGTACCATAGTTTGCAGCTATTAACTCTTCTTTTATCCTTCTGATTTTTAAGGCTTTATCAGGCACATTTTTCTTGTATTTATTCCAATCTAGAGGAGTGGGCTTTTTAAGAGGATCTTTCAACATTTTTTTCATTCTTTCAACTTCATCTTTTAGCTCACTCACAGTCCAATCTTTAAATTATTTCTCTCGTAGCTTTGTATTGTTTTTTTTTCATGATATGCTCAATATAGTCTTTCTTCAAACTTTCATCCTCTCTTTTCTGACAGCTTCTTGTATAAGTCTCTTGAAAAGTCTTCAAGCCTTCTGACTTTGCTTAGCTGGTACTACATGTAATTTTGTACTGCTCTATCACTCTTCCCTTGTGTATCCCTTTTTTTAATATCCTCTGCTTGTTTGGCTTTTAAGTGCAGATATTCATCAATGTTCTTTGGTTTGGGATATCCTTCCAGAGATGGGAAGTTCCTCTTTTCTGGATGTCTTCAGAGTAAAATGACTTGATTTCTTCTTTAACAACAGGTAGATCCAGTGGGAATTGAGTGGTGAGAGGAAGTATTTGTCTTACAGTGATTTGAGATGATGTGGATGTTGGAAGAGTAACAGATGTTGTGGTCAGTGGTTGTGAGGATAAAGGAAGTGGTGAAGGAATGATATTATCATCAATTACAACATTTGGTGTTTTCCTTCTTTTGAAAGTAAGCTTAGGTGAAGAAGGTTGGTTTGGAATTCTTATGGGTGTTGACATTTGTTGAGCAGTGGTAGGAAATGTGATCATGACAGTGGATAAGTTAACATCAGTTGTAACCACTGTTGTATCAACTTTGTTGACACAACAGGAGTTATAACACCTGTTGTGGTTGTAGTAGTGATGGTTGTAGTTGCAGGTGGTGGTTGAGATTTTGTGGGAGCAGAGGTTGAGGTTGGAGTGACAACAGTGGTTTTGGAAGTTGTGGATGATGGTTGTCTTGCTTTTCTAGCAGCCCTCTTCTTTTGAAAAGTACCTATCTCTTCCTTTTCTTTTTGTTGAGCAATCTTTTGTTCAACCAAAACTCTGCTCTCATCTCTTACCCTTTGCTTGTTTTTCTCCTTTTCCCTAGCCAAGATTTTTTGAGTCTTATCAACTTTCTTGGTTCCATCTGGTCTTGGGATATCCACTGTTGGTCTTGAAGATGGATCTGTTTTGAGCTTTAACACTTCTCTTTCATTATTCTCCCCCTTTTTGGCATCATCTGTGGTAACCAGAATCACAGTGGGAGGAGAAGTGCCAGTGGTTTGGAGTAAATGAGCTTTGATGGCCTTTATATCTACAAGGGTGTCATTGTACCGTGCATCAACTAAATTCCTGAAATGTTGCATGTGTTGTTCATGTTGGATATCAGCATGTTCTCTTTGTTGTTGAAGCAGAGGATACATAAGTTGCCAGAGCTAAGCAGTGGGTACAACAGAGGATTAACTTTTGGAGTGTGCTAACATCTGCTTCATCATTTCTTTGATTTCATCCACAGAGTTTTCAATCTTAGTAACCCTTTCCGTCAAATCCTTGTACACTTGTGGTAGTTTTATCTGAACCCCTTAATAGGATCATCTGAACCCCTACCACTTGTGGTAGTTTTATCTATGGTATCATGAGCAGAGGTTGCAAAACTTGCTTCAATCACAGATGCCCCTTTGTCGTGGTACTGAGGACTTCCCTCTAGAACAGAGGTTACTTTGGTAGCCTCAATAGTGGTTGCCTTCAAGAGAGTCTTATAGATGCAAGGACTGCCCCAAATGAGAACTAGGGAGTTCAAAAATTATAGTGATTGCTCTACTTGAATTATCACCAAGGGTTACATGTAACCCAAGGGATGTAGCCTCCTAAACTGTTGATGGGTTAGCAAGGATAGAGGAATCAGACTCAGTCACTTGTTGAGGTATATTCTCAGTGATAGGTTGTTGAGAAGAATTGATTTGTGTCTGATCCATATCTATTGCATTCAATAGAGGTATGATAGTAGGTGGAAGATTTGTTGGTGAGGGTTGTGGTGTAGAAAGATAGAGCCAAGTGGGGAAAGATAGAGCCAAGTGGATCTAGAGCTTCATAAAGTGGTGTCCATATGCTTACAACTTGTTCCTTTTGTGAGGAATCAAGAGGAGTTTGGTCTAAGGGTGGAGATCTTTCTAGCATCTGCTGTGAGGAAGTAGCAGCACTGTTTTCTTATGACTTTTGTGTTGTCAATGGTTATCCTATGCGATCTCATCTTCCAGAGGACCCTTTTTGGTACTTGGTTTGGTGGGCTTTTTGGATATTTTCTTTGGTTTCATTTTTGGAAATTGCTGATGTGGGTTTTAAAAACTGGTTGTAGTGCTTTTATCACCAGGAGCAGTGGGCTCAGTAGCAATGGGTTGAGTTGTGATGTTGGTACTAAAATTTGTTCTTCCCCCTCTACTTGTGTTTTCGAAACCTTAGATTGATTGGTGATGCGAGTAAAAGTTTCATGAGTTAGGCTGCCATGTGGTGTCACAACACCTTGTTTAACGGCATCACCAATCTTCTTTTGAAGATAAACACTTAAAATTCTTGGGTGCATAAGAAAAGGTGAGCGACCCTTTTTGATGTTGTCAATGTTTGCCACCAAATCATTGAACAATACTTGGGAAAAATTAAAATCAGATTTTGTTAAAATGGCATATCCAAAGTACTGCATGTTCAAAGGTATCTCATTAAAAGCAGTTGACTTGGCCGACAAACATGTCAACAAAGTGTGAAAGAAAAACTTCATTTCAGCAGGAAATTTAGGTTTATGGATACTTTTACCTGCAAGCTGACCTTCATACCCTCTTTCAATAAACTCGTTGTGTAGATCAGGGATTGGAAAGGATGTGGCATGAGCTAGGTCATTCAAACCAAAAATCTCTGAAATGAAGTAGGTGTTACTTCAAGAAGAGTTTTTCCCACCGTTGTGACAATGCCATAACGAATTTTCTTTGTGTAATGAACTTTGGCATTTTCCCAGAACTCTCGTAATGATTTTTCGTAGATAGGAGCAGTGATTTCTAGAAGATCTTTGTATTTTGACTCTTTTAGAGCTTTGATCATCGTGTCATATTGCTCATTTGAGTTGGTTTCTTCAAGAATTGCGGTGTAATTGTGTGGAGTTTTGATGATAAGAGTCGACATGACCAATGAAGATGAAGAACAGTTGTGATGAAGAAGAAGATTTGAGAGAAAACCACTTTTAGAATTTTGAATTTGATACGGCAGAGTAAAAACCTCTGATTGGGATAGAACAGGGTTTTATAAAGTGAAAAAGTGATGATGACATGGCAACAATCTGATGACTATCATCTGTCCACGTGTATCCTCTGATAGTGAAAGGAAGACAAGTGTTTTGATAAACACTGTTGAGTGTCAACAGTGGATGGAAAGCAATGTTTTGATTTTATATCAGTGGATAGCTTATCATTGGATAAGGTCAACACAGTGGTTTGACCAATCAGAGAATACACTTTTGCCAGTGGATAGCCTATCAGTGTTTTGAAAGAATAGTGGACAGAACAGACTTTTGAGATTTATTGAAAACTTCAATTTTTAAACTATTTTAAGGATGGATTTTTTATTTTCTGAAAACATTTTATTGCTATTTACACATGGAACGCAAAAAATTTGCTTTCAATCCATGTTTAGCATTCCAATCCTAGAGATCAGACTTTCAAAGGTTGATGTATCTAATGCTTTGGTTAGAACATCTGCCAGTTGATCTTTAATATGGACATGTTGTAAACAAATCAAACCTTTTCATAGCAATCTCTCACAAAGTGATGTCTGATGTCAATGTCCTTTGTTGTGGAGTGAGAGACAGGATTTTTAATATGTTTTCAGCTGCTTGACTGTCTATCTTAAGAGGAGTCTTTAATGCAGTTACACCAAAATCCAGCAGTTGGTTTTGAAGCCACAAGAGTTGAGCAGTGCAACTTGCAGCAGCAATGTATTCTGCCCCAGTAGTGGATGTAGAAACTGCAACTTGCTTTTTGTTTGCCATGACACTCGGCAATTACCTAGGAATTGAACTCCTCCTGTGTGGACTTCCTTGTTGGTTGACAACCAGAAAAATCACTGTCTGAATAACCTAAAAGCTCAATTTTTCCATTAGCAGGATACCAGATACCAAGTGTAGGAGCACCTTTTATGTATCTGAATATCCTTTTCACAGCAATTAAACTTGACTTTCTAGGTGCTAACTGGGATCTGGCAAACACAATGTTACAAACATGATATCTGGCCTGGAAGCAGTTAGGTACAACAAGGACCGAATCATACTTCTGTAAAGAGTTTGATCAACCAAGTCATCTTTGTCATCCACAGTGACAAGCTTTGAGGTTGCCATAGGTGTGCTACAAGGTTTACAGTCATTCATATCAAATTTGTTAAGCAGTTCTTTGACATACTTATTTTGATGAATGAAAGTGTCATTGTGCATTTGTTTAATTTGAAGACCAAGAAAACATTGTAACTCACCCATTGTACTCATTTCAAACTCTGTTGCCATGAGTTTTCTAAACTCTTCACACATGGCAGTACATGTGGATCCAAATATGATGTCATCCACATAAATCTGGACAAGCATTAAATCTTTTCCTTACCATTTCAAAAACAAAGTTTTATCAATTTTACCTCTTGAAAAACCAATGGATAAGAGAAAAGTGGATAGAGTTTCATACCAGGCTCTAGGTTCTTGTTTTATACCATACAATGCTTTGTTGAGCTTGTACACTGATCAAGGTGAAATGCATCTTCAAATCCAGGAGGTTGACACACATACACTTTTTCCTTGATCTTTCCATACAAGAATGCACTTTTGATGTCCATTTGAAACACTTTGATGTTGTGGTTAGCAGCAAAAGCTAAGAACAGTCTGATAGCTTCTAACCTTGCTACTGGAGCAAAGGTTTCATCATAGTCAATGCCCTCTTCCCGTCTGTAGCCTTGAACCACGAGCCTTGTCTTGTTCTTGACAACAATACCCCTTTCATCAGTCTTGTTTTTGAAGACCCTCTTTGTGCCAATTAGACATACATCCTTAGGCAGTGTACAAGATCCCAAACTTGTTGTCTTTTGATTGTAGGAGCTCCTCTTGCATAGCTTCTACCCAACAATTGTTTTTAGTGCCTCTTGGTACTTGACAGGTTGTGTGAGTGATAGAAAGCCAACAAAGAGGCAAATTTTTGGGATTGACTTCTTGTGAGCACTCCCTCATTTATGGTGCTAATAACTTGATCCAACGGATGGCTTTTGAGGAAAATCAAATCACCTTGGTATGGAACAATGGCATTTTGAGGTGAAGGCTGCAAATGTGTATCATCTGAGCTAACATCTGTTGGTGAATTTGAAGTTCCAGCCTCTGTTTGGAATGGTGGTGGAGGTATAGGAGGTATGGATCTGAGATTGTGTTGATTTTTGTTCACAATGAGTGGACTTTTATCAACAGTGGTTTGATTTTGAGAGCTGGCAGAGGTTTGAGGATCAACAACTGTTGAGTCAGTAGAGCTTTCCCAATTGTTACTAACATCTGCTCCTCTGTTGGAAGGACTGACCTTGAAATTTGGAAGTACACAATATATCCTTGATCTTGATGTGTTGAGGTCTAGGGCCAGGATGTGTTATAATAGGTCCTGAAGTTTGAGATCTGCATTCTCTTGCAAAGTGTCCTAACCTATTGCACTTATAGCACTTGATTTTAGATTTATCCAGCCCAATTTTCAACCCCCCATGCAACCCTGGGAATTTTCTACCAGTTCGTTTATAAAATTTACTAGCTCTAACACTTAATAGAGCCAGTTGATGAAAAATGTCCATCTCCTCTAAATCAGTTGGTTCAAAGTGTTGAAGGTCATTCAACTCAAAGGAAAGGTTGTCAGAGGTTTGGCTTTCCCCACTTGCAGTAAATGCATAGTTGGGTGAGTAAGAATCAGAGTTAAAATTTCCTCTAGAATTTATATAAATAAAATAATCATAACCCTGATCCTTTCCACTGCCAGATCCCTCTTCTTGGCCAAAAAGAGATGTGTTACCCAAAGTGTAATCATCAGTCATTTTGCCAGACTCTTGTAGCTTCTTTTTCTGGTTCAACTCTCTCTCATAAGTGAGAGTCTACCATGAAGCTGTGTGAGTGTCATTTCTTTAAAACCAACAGATGTTCGTGTAATGTAAGCTACAGTCTCCCACTTTTCTGGTAACGATCTAAGGAAACGACTATTGACAGTCGAATTAGGCAATTCAACGTTCACTAGTTTAAGTTCACTAATGAGACAACTAAAATGTTCGAACTGTTGGGTTAGTGACACACTTTGACGTGACAAAAGGTTTCATACTGTTGATTCAGAACTTCTCTATTGTTTTCAATCACTTCCTCGGTCCCACCGAATTGCTCTTTTAGTGCATCTCATAACTCTTTTGCATTGTTACAGTGCAGCAGTCCAGCATAGATCTCATTGGGTAAGGCAGAAGCAACGATGCTAAATACCTTAGCATCCAACTCTATTTTCTGAAAATCCTGCTCGGAGTAGTTTTCAGGATTTCTTGGCACTTGAGTATTGGGATCCTCTGTACTTGGAACCAATGGAACGTGTGGTCCAAATACAATGGACCTCCAGCAACCGGTGTTTTGTTGGGCAAGTATGTGACCCATCTGACGCTGCATATGAAATATTCATTTCTTTTCAGCATTGGTGGTTTAAACATAGATCCAATGTTGGAATCCAGTGTGTTTTGAGATATTTCTGAATGGTTTTCAACAAATTTTGTAAAAACTTTGAACGTAATAAAACTTTGTTTTCCAAAGAAAACTATCAAACGAATTAACAGGGAGAGTTGATCTTTCAAATCAAATTGATAGTTAAATTAAATTTTGATTGACCAAGCTCTAATAACAATTGTTAGGATCTGAGTTTAAATTGATTGTAAATGTTTTTAAGATGGTAAATGGAAGAAGGTAAAAACAGAGTGATTTGCAGCGGAAAAATAAAACTTTGTTTTACAATCAATGGAAGACTGTTTTTATCATCATGCTTTCAAACTTGTAGTTTTTGCATGTGAATCACAAACTCCCCCTAAATTCTTTTATAACAAGTTTGATAGTACAGAAATGCAGAGAAGATGGTTGGTGAATGATCTTTTAATAGATGAATGAAACAGTACAACGTGATCACCTATTATACTAACACTTCTAACTTCTAAGCATCTTTGATGACGTCAGGGTTGATAGTGACAGATAACAAAATAAACTAACACTAAACATTGATGACCTAAACTCTGATAGTGCGTAAGCACTGTTACATTGATTAAAGTAATAATAAAACTAAACTCTGCTGGATATCCACTAATAGTCTTCAACAGACCCTTGATCTTTTTGTCGTTTAGTCCAGTAGATGATAGAAGGTAGAGCTTAAGCCAAAACAGTGGTTATTGAACAGAGTTTGTAAACTCTGTTATCAGGATCAAATATTTGAAGTGATTTTGGCTTTTATATCATTTGTTCCTTTTGAAAGGGTTCAAACCCAACAGTATATTACGAAAACCTTAGGGAAAATGTGTGGTCTAGAATGCTTCTCAAGTTTCTCAATTAGCCTAGTGCTTCTCACGCAATCCTAACCCTATATATATATATATATATATATATATATATAATGAATGTAAAGAATTAAGGGTAAGAAATGTCACAACCCCGACCCGCAGCGGAAAAGGTGATCGGGGCATGATTGGGTTATCATCAAAGCTCATGACATTTATTATAATATTTCATATTTATTATTTCAATTTAAAAGAGATCATACAATCATATCAAACAAATACAACATGTTCTATTCATCCTTCTAAACTTCATTATTTTTCTTCTAAGGCAAATTCCTATGTTTTCCTGGCTTCATCCTGTTCACCTGTATCATATGTAAAAATGTTTTTTGGATCAACAAAAAGTTGGCGAGTGAACCTTGTTAGAAAACATTTATTATTTATTTCTGGTTGTATTTAATATGGAAAAATTGTGCAAAATTCATATATGAACAAACATAAATAAACATACCATAACAACAATTAGCATACGATATCAAATAACAACAAACAATAACATACATTAACAAACCAACAGCATACAATAACATATCAACTTGCATAAATATATAACATAAATGAAACTGTGCGATCAAGGCTCAATCAAAAGGAGCCGATCGTATTGCATGTACTGAAAATGAAAAATGTCTGTGCCATCAAGGCTCAATCAAACGGAGCCGATCGTATTGCATGTACTGAAAATGAAAAATGTCTGTGCGATCAAGGCTCAATCAAACGGAGCCGATCGTATGTTGGCACGCCAGGTTCACGCTCATAATGTAATGGGGAACATGCTCAACGCTCATAATGTAATGGGGAGCGGCGGCCTATGAAATTGCATGTACTGAAAATAATAAATTAAATCTATACAATAATCACACAAACAGTTTACACAGGCTGGATACACATTTATTCATGATATGATGTATGCACAATGATTTAAATATAATAAATAGTAAGACACATGATACACCCCAAAAACGTGATTTAAACGGGGAATTTGTAAAGATTCACTCACAGTGGCTGCATTCGGTGAATGATGATGAATGCGCACGAGTTTAGAGGATTGATCGTCGAGGAATAACTAACCTAATTAATAAAGAAAAAGTAAGGTAAATAAATGGATTTTATTAACAACTTTAATAGGATTTTTGGATATATTTTTGTGAGTTTTAGGCTAGTTTCTAACCTTAAAAATGTTATTTTTAAGTATTTTTATTGATTTTTAAATAAAATAAATAAATAAAATGACTTTTTGACCGTTGACCGTTGACCGTTGACTTGTTGACCGGTTTATTGTGTGTATGTATGCGCCAGGCAGGACTCGAACCCGAGACCTCCCGTACGCGTGCACGCAGCTCTACCAACTGAGCTACGTGTCTAACCCGAAATATTTCTGTTTTTAATTATATTTATACACTAATTCAATTAATCCGAAAATTATTTATTTTTAAAAAGGGTTTTAATGTATCGGACCGGTGTCGTCAACAGGTCTCGAACCCGGGACTTGTGACTTAATGTTACACACAGTCCACCGCTGGACTATGTGTCTAACTTGGTTAAAATACAGATTTTTATTATACTTAACATCTAACGGAGTTAACCCGGTTCAGTTTTAAAAAAAGGCATTTTATTACAGCGAATGAGGTTGGGACCGGAATCGAACTCGCGACGTGTATGTATTTATTTGCACACAGTCCACCGCTGGACTGTGTGTCTAACCCGTTTATAATCTGATTTTAATTAAACTTATATTATAACCTGCCTTCGTCTTCTTCGTTAACTTTACCCAGAAAAACAAAGTCCGAATGTTTCGACTGATTTATGTCTAATTTGATTTTCAAACATCCATAGTAATTGAAAGGAAATGTATGGAGAGAGTTTGGGGGAAAGGAGGTACCGATCCGTGTCTTTCACAGAACTCCGGCAGAGGTCCGTCGGCTCCGATAGTGAACTTCGGCTGTTAGGATTAATTATTAGTTCTGCTCGATTAATTATGAAATTGAGGTACTTAAACAAGGATTGACAGGAGTTTGAAGGGTTATACCGATTCACAGTGCGATATCAGAACTTTCAGAGATTTTCCGGCGAAGGTTGAATATTCCGGCTATGTCGCCTGGGATGGATTCTGATCGATGAAATGGTGTTAGAATTCGTCTTATAATGGAATGAAACAGAAACATTGAGGTAGTTACCATGTAAATGAAAGTCCCGGTTTTCCGGCGTCTTGCAGAGAATTCCGGCGAGTGCAATTTCTTGCGACAGAGGTTCTTCAGAGGTTTAAGGTGAGTGGGAGTGATGTCAGTACGAGTTCTATGATCTTATTTTTGGGTAAGAAGAAAAGATGGGTTGAATTCGGTTTTCCGGCGAAACTTTCCGGTCAATTCACAGAGAATTCCGGCGACTTCCGGCGAAGCTTTCTGAGCGAAATGTTGAGTGTGTTTGATAGAATTCGCGAGCCTAACTGATGAACAAGGTACAAATCCCGGAATGAATTGTATTTTCGGTTTCAATAAAAATTTAAGGCAAATGAATGGAATTGATGGTTTTGTTTCGGTTATAACCGATATGACAGTAAATGCGTCCGTTATGACAAAAGAAAAACGTCAATAATTGACGAATTCGTCGGAATTTCTGGCGAGAGCGGATTTAGGGGCGCTGTGCACTGGGTTTTGATTTCCAGACTGATTTATGTATTAATTGGTTCAATATATTAACAAACATCACAAGTGGCGGAGCGGTTGGAAGTGTGTGTGTTAAATCGTTGCTTGTATCTGGTTGACCCGGGTTCGAAACCCGACTTCTGCCATTTATTTTTAACTCACTATTTTTAATACATTTTCAAAAATAAATTTTATATTCTAATATACTTATTAGTTATGTGTCGTTTAAAATTAATTTGGGCATTAAATACGCAACGAAATTTTTATCTGATTGTTCGGTTGATAAACGGAGCGGGTTTGGTAAATCCGGTTTTTGGCGGATGTTACAAGAAAAACAAAACCGTTTTATAGAGATTCGAGTGAATGTTAACTAATCCACTCTACGTCCTCCAAACGAGGGTTTGTCCCTAAAAACCTTCTCTTAGATAGAAGATATCATCGGTACAAACTCCTTCACTAATCCAAGTTAGTGATCACCTCTTTCAACCCACTATCACTATAGTGTGTCTTTACATTTCCTCACTAGTCAAAGGTAGTGATCACCTTCTTCACTAGTTATACCAAGTAACTAGCTTTGCATTTCTTGAGCAGCACTCTATCGCAATGGTGATCAATCTCCCAACACTATTCCCAATAGTGTTTATACAACAATCACCAACAAATGGTAAGACCCCTTGCAAATGTATTACTTAACATGCTAGTGATAACCTCACCATTACAAGATTTGAATGGTTAAGTTGTAGCACAACTTTTTTTTCTCTTGATCTTTGATCTTCAATCTCTTCATGTTTAGATAATATCAAGGGAACTAGAGATACATTAGTTAGATTTATATATTTAAAAGTGTTATGAGAAAAAAAGGGGTGAGTGAAAAGGGGTGGCAAAAACTTGACACAAGAATCAAAAAAACAAACCCTTACCAATGTAAGGACAATCTCACAGTCAATCGATCATGGATCTCCTAGTTTTTTTTCTTTTAGTTATTTTTGAATCTTGAACATTGTGTATTGACTGTAATCTGCCCCCCAAGTGTAAGGCTTCGCTTTTTGTACTTTCCTTATTTAGAAAGTGTGTTGTATTTCCATTTATGGAAATTTGTCATCGTATCGTATTCGTATTTCAATTTCAACTTTGTAATCCGAGACTTTGATCATAAAGGAATTCATACTTTATACGCATTTGTCTTACATGCGTTTCAGTCATTAAATAAATTTTTACACACAAATCGATACTTGTAATACGTGCAAGTACTCATACATACACTCTCGATACTTAAGTAATACTTGATACATGTTAAACATTTAAAAACATGAAAAAAACACCAAGTTTTAGCTTAAAATGAGGAAAAAACCAAAGTTCAGGGACTAAAATGCAAATCTGGCTAAAATAGGTCGTGGCGTTACGCGACGCCTAACCCTAGTAGGCGTGGCGGGGCGCGACAACCCTAATCCGCAGAAACTTGTTTGCTGCATTCGGGTTGGCCATCTTTTCCACCTCCAAACTCACACAATCATCTTAAACCTCCATTAAAACTCTAAACCTAATCAACCACTATATAAATAAGCCTCCATACACCCATTTTCACTTTTGAAACTCATTTACACTCTCAAATTACTCTCTAGTTCTCTGTAATATCAAGTTTTGGGCAGAATCAAGTTACAAAAGTGAGTTCATACTCACTTTTCTTCCATTTTCTTCACTTCTTCTTCCTCTACAAAGCTTAGAGCACCTCTAGGAGTATTTCCACAGGTTTTTCATGGAAAACCAAGGTGGAACATCACCATTTTAAGGTCCAAACTTTCAGTTTTGGAAGAAATCTTTATAAAATTTTGTTAAACTATAGTTTTCTCATACAATCTTGTGCCTCCTATGCTCTTAATCAAGACTATGGTTGGAGAGCTTGGCCAAGGTTGTTTCATACAAAATTGGAGGTGTTAATTACCTCCACACTTTCTGTTCTGTTAGCGTTATTAACCCACAAGTGTTGAAACCATCCAAGCTTGTTCTTGTGACAAAACTTGTGCTTTGGTATGAGTGTGATTACTTGGAAGCCTTAGCTATCCTACTTTCAATCCACCACCTCACTTGATGATTTCCCCTTGCTATCCCAAGTGGTTTGCTAGACCTCAAAGTGACATAACCCCATCTAGCCACCGACACTTAGTTAACTCTTTCTATGTCGGGAATGGCTTATCGGGTTAAAGATTGCTTGGCTACTTGGTATAGTGAGAAGAATGTATATTTCCTTTATATTTCATTCATGACCATCCGAGTTATCCTTATGACAATTTGTGTATTGATGAATCTTACGAAAGGGGTTACGGACAGTCATCCTCCTACCTCTATGCATGACTTCTATGAAATCTATGATATATATGTTGGACCTATAATATACACTATATAATATATATAAACTATTACATAACCGAACCCTTGATAATAATCGATATGGTTATTTTGCAATGTTGTACTTTGTTTCCTTGTAACGTATTAACAATGATTATCATATCCAACATGGCAATTTGCATATTATGTTACTATCATACGAACATGTGTTAACTATATGTCAAACCAAAGTCTAACACATGTTCGTTATATAGTAACATAATATGCAAATTGCCATGTTGGATATGAGACAATTTTTTCACTATTATGTTATGTAACAAAACTTGTATGCTCGCCAATGCTTTTGTGTTGAACTATAATTTTAAACATGTTGCAGGTTGATGATGTTGACTACGACGAAATCTAGTAGGGATGAACTAGAAACGCATTTAGAAATATTAGATTTTGTTACTTCATTATGTTTAACATTGTTGTACTTTAATTTTGCAATGTTGTACTTTGTTTCCTTGTAACGTATTAACAATGATTATCAATGAAATGAAATCGGTATTGAATTAAATATTGTCACAAATAGTGTTATGAAGTCTCTTGCAATCTCATTTCTGTCCCGCCCTGATGATTCCGCCATCGGTTGGGGTGTGACACCAAGACCTTTTACACACCCATACCTCTTATTTTTAATTTTTCACAACAACCCTTTAAAATCTATCAAACATAGATGTTTACTTTTCAAAACATGGTGGTTGTTTGGTGAGGGACGTTGCTTTCTTTCCATTTATGGAATGTCTCCCAACATCATTACATCCTACAAATAGAAAGAAACCAACTTGATACTTCCATTTTCTAAATTCAAAGTCCCTCTAATTGATTATCAACTTGTTTAGTTTAATATGGACTTTTATTAGGAAGTATTTTAGAGAAATATTATTTTGTTATGTTTAATTAAGTTTTTAATTACTTTTCTCTCTAATTTCCAATCATTTTCTTGATGTATCATGCATTAATCTTTGTAGATGTGCTTTCATACTTGAGCTTTGTAGTCTTCATCATATATTGCTTTCGTCTTCATCATATGTTGCACTTGGTGATATGTTGCACTTGATTATTTTTGTTCTTGATTATTTGCGTTTCATTTCCCGAAATTTTGAGCATTGTAGTCTTGATACATCATTTGATTCACTTTGATCTTGATAAGTCTTGTGTATGATGATCTTAATGCTTTGTGAACCATTAAGCATTAAGTGACAGGTATATAGTTGTGCACATCCTTAATCAATAAATATTAACATAAGTTATAAATTCAAGGCATTATTTGGGATTTTAATCATTTCATAATCTTTTCTTAAACCTTGTTTTTCGAACAAAACCCTAAACTAATTTGTCATTAAATTAAGCCATGTTGACGTCTTTTATAGTCATTTGAAGTTTAGGTAAGTAACTGGAGTGTTCTACCCCCTCCTCTTAGATTACGTCTCCAATCCCAAACCACACCTGAGGCCGTCATTCGCTCTCAGATACTTGCATTCTTTACTTGCAAATTGTTAGCAACCATGATCCAGACCATCAGAAGCATATGAAATCCTATGGTGCCTATGAGATCATGGTTCAGCTTGTGTAATGTTCCAACAAAAAGTAGGTATGAACGATATACGAGCACTTAATGAGTGGAAAATTGTTGAGGAATCGTCAATTAGCTCATTATATATAATCTTATAACAATGGTCGGTGTCTTGTCACATCAAAGCCACCGACATTGTTTGTCTGTATAGTGTTTGAAAGCATTGTTGTAAACAATGAAATGGTTTGATCAAGTGGTTAAGGCACGTGTATTTCAATTTCTCAACTCTGGTTCGAATATCCTTCCTTAACCCCTACATCTTTTTAAATGGTTTCCTTCAACTGCATTTTTTTTCTCTTATCCTTCCACTGTATTTTCTTTTCCTTTTTTTCTTAGTATAAGCATAACGATACAAATTCTTAGTATAGGCATAACAATACAAAGAAATACAATAGGCATAACAATACAAAGAAATACAGTTGTTTATCGCCCATAAACAAAAAGTTTTTATTTTGCCTTTCTCTCAAACTTTTCTTTTTCTATAATATATATTCTCACGTTTTCTTTTGTTTTATTTACTATATGACTAGCTAAAATCAACTAAATATTTTGTAATAATTTTTAAAACGGTTTTCTTCTTTAACAATCTTTTGTTTTTTTTTATTATATAACTGTAGTTAAAATCAACTAAAAATTTTGTAACAATTTTTAAAATGGTTTTCTCCTTAACTACGAAAATCAAATAAATACGTTTTTATACATGTTACGAATATATTGCTTTTAGTTTTCTATTTCCTTTTACTATATCCGCACACCCAAAACGAGCGATTTCACACCAAGCGCAACGTACGGGTCACAACCTCAAACTTTTGACATGAAACACTATTAACCCTATCAAGTAAGTGACACGTTCTTTTCTAACTTTTGGTAATTGGAAAATTTGACCGCCAAACTTTTCTACTTAACTTGACACCTCATTTTTTAAATTACTTTTATGACTTTATACCGTAACTTGTCACGTGTGATACATTGTTATATTTTTTAATCTATGACTAATCATTTTAATGTCTAAATTACTATAACGACTTAACTTGTTGTTTAAATTACTTTTACAACTTTACACCACAATGTCTAAGACATTATACTCTTTTTATTATCTATGTCTAATGATGTTAATTACATGAACATAACGTGTGTAACAAAGTCCAAAAGGCTAACGTCATGTGCGGACACCATACGTTAATGTCATTATCGTTACGCATGTAACCAAGTCACAAACACGATGTTGCCGCCACAACGCGCACATGGGTCAAAATTCTAGTACGTCTTGAAGATAGAAGATATATATTGAACAACAGGAGAGACTTGGATCTTCTATCACTATTGAATACATGACTAGTTTATTCTAGATTAAAATATGAATAACTAGGATCAATCAATCTCTTTATGTCATGATATTATGGATTTCACCCTTCAGTTTAAATAATTACGCAGACCTCATGAAAAAAGTTGTTAGCAATCACATATGTAGAGGCGGGAACCTTTTTAGTTACACTTAAGATTTTCTAATAAATGCAGTTTTTCGCGCATAATGCCAACTAGTACGTGGTGTTAACTTCATTATCTAAATAATGCTTGAACTCGAGTTTGTATGTGCGGATATACCGCATGCTTTATTGAACTCGAGTTTCAGCATATCAAAAGTCAAGTTTCATCTAGTAAAATACAATAAAACTATTGATGCAACCTTTCTCTCGACGACACAAAATTTAAACCATTTAGTTTAGTGGGAGATTGTCTCACGTATCTAAATCTTTTCCATTTACTATCAAGGGTTGAGTTATAGTACAAGGGGTTTAAAAAAAGAAGGGTAAGAAGCCACTACAGAGTAATGGGTTGAGTTATAGTACAAAGGGGTTTAAAAATAAGAAGGGTAAGAAGCCAATATGGACTAACAAGAGTCCAGGAGGAATTAAGTGGGAAGGGAAATTTTATCCTAGAGAAAAACACATGCAAGTCACATGCCTAGAAACATGCACATGCAGGTCACATGCTACTCCCTGCCCCCCAATTTTTTTAAAGTATCCGTAACTTTTTTATACGTCGTTTGTTTTTAAAAAATTATATCATAAAATCGAGGGTCTTTTTATTATTAATATGAGTACCCTATTGTTATACTTTTAAAAAAATCGAAAACCCAGTTGCGTATTACACAATAAACATATGTAAAACACAATGAACATTAAACTAAAAACACAATGGAAAGTAGACGAAAATATAATCGATGACAACAGATAAAAGACATAATGGACAGCAGACTAAAACACAAAGGATATAACGTAAAACACAATGAGTATCAAACTAAAAACGCAATGAAAAATAGATTAAAAACCCAATTGATGATAGCAGATAAAAGATATAATTGATGACAGCAGATAAACGGCACAATGGACATAGACTAAACACAATAGACAACAGACTAAAACCACAATGGATAATAGACTAAAAACACAATGATCAACACATTAAAAAGACAATGGACAACATACTAAAACACAATAAACAACAAATTAAAACACAATGAATAACAAAACAAAAACACAATGAACAACATATTAAAACAACTGGATAAAACCCAAATTGAAATTGTGTTCTAAGTTTTAAATAACACAATGTCTAGAAACCCTTATAAAAACGTAATGACCAAAACTCAGTTGAAAGACAATGACCAGAACACACAATGCAAAGAAAACCCAGTAAAAATGAAATTTTTGTTTTATTTTTATATCACAATAGCATACTCATATTAAAGATAAAAAACGCTCGTTATTATGGTGAATTTTTTAAAATGGCGTGTGAAAAAGGTTATGGACGTTTTAAATTGATGGGGAATTGACATGTGTCTTTCATCTATGATGTATTGCAAAATACATCTCTCTTCTATGTAAAGTTTGTATAGTTTTTAGTAGTTTTAGATTAGTTTTTAGTTAGAATATGTGTACTACTGACTGAAATGCGATTTCAAGGTCTCGGGAGTGAAGAATAGCTGAAAAGGTCGAAAACGAATCATATTTGTAAAAAAAGAGCATCGCATCGAGTTCGGGAGTACGAGAACGTAACTGGCACAAAATCGAGGAAACTCATCATGCTCGTGTCGCACGTTCAATGAAGACACTATATTCGCGCAACGCAAGGAGAGGCAACTGGTCTTTTAGAGTATTCACACCCCGCGTCGCGCGTCCTTGAAGGCATATGCTCTCCGCGCAACTTGGAAAGCCAATTTTCACAGAATGATTCGCCAATTGGCAGGGTTTTGAGTTTAGGATTAGTATATAAACATCATTAACTTACATTCCTAAGAACCCTATGAATTAAGAAGTGCTTTGGATGAATTTGGAGATCTTAAAGCTAAAGTTGAAGGATTTCGAGCTCCGGTTGAAGATACGAAGGTCGGGGATCAAGGCTGCTCGTGAATAATCATTTGGGTTCTCTTGTTCTTTCATTTTTGTTGTTTGATCATGTTTCGTTCTTTCTACGTATTCTTTGATTTTATTTGTAAGATGATTGTTGACTAAATACTTGAAACTACCAAGATTATGATGAATAATTGAAAAGTTTGGATTTTTTTTGTGACTACTTTCTATGGATTGTTAACTTAGTAAAAGACTTGGTAACACCATTTTGGTGTGTTTGACTATCTTTACTAGTTTGATTTCGTGTTATTAATTTTGCACTTATCTTGATGATTATGTTTCGTGTAATAGTGATCTGTGTATTTTAGATATGTTTTTTTTAGTATTAATCATAATGTAAATACATTAGTTTTATTACAAAAGGTGTTTAGCTTTGTTAGTTTAATTATATTATGTATAGTTAATTAAATAATGTGTGTTGAAAAAATAGACTAAAGATCAAATACAAATAAATTTAACATAAACGTACAAACTGAAGGAAAAGACAAAAAACGTGATGGCATTTTCGTAATTATCAGTAACTATCAAAATTACCCCTACAAATGATCATGTAGAAGTAATTTTGATCTTTTGTAGACTAATTTTGTTAGCATTTAGTTTTTAGTTTTTAGTTGGGGGGAGGGGGGGTTAGGGGGCTTAGGTTTTTTTTAGGTTTTTTATTGGGGGTAGGTTTTTTGAGGGTTTTTTTTTGTTAGGTGTAGTTTTTTTTATCAAAATTATCTACAAGAACATTTTACAAAAATTACTCTACAAGATCAAAATTGCTCTACAAAAACATTTTACAAAATTATTCTACAAGACCAAAATTACTCTACAAATGATCTTGTAGAGTAATTTTGAATAATTACCCTACGACCAAATATTTACGAAAATGCCACCGCGTTTTTTTGGTTTTTTCATGCTTTTCGCACGTTTAGCACGTTAATTTTATTTGTACGTTAAATTTACTCTGAAAAAATAAAAGAAAGTGACGTAAGATTATTTTAATTAAATCTTGATATTTGAATTGTATGTAATATATCATGTACAGTTGTAGAGGCTATAAATTGTGAGAAGTCAACTTGAGTTAGGGTTTTGGACTACAACAACAAAAGGACATCACCAGTTGGGCTTGGCTGAACTAATCAAATTCGAAAGGAAAGGTCGGTGAAGGTTTTAGGGAATTAAAAAGAATGCATGACAATATATATAGGGGGTTCGCAACTTTTGAAGGGGGCAGTTTTGACGGCTGAAAGAAGAGAGGGACGCACGGAAAGCAGCCGCCTTTTGGTGGCTGTGCATGGTTTAAGACATGAGCGACTAGGTGATCTTCTCTGAGATTGACGGTTCATAGGGTTTGACATTTTTCTCAGTTTTATTCACGTTTGGATTTGTTTTTGACATTGACAACGTGCATAAAACAATTTGATGTGTTGGTTTCTTTCTACTATTTGCATGTGTTTGAGTTCTTGTTTTACAACTTGTTCGATTGATGACAAAACCTTGTCGCTCGTTGGGTCACATAGAGTAGGTTGACTCACACAAGTAAATAGGGTAATTGAATTGTAAAAGATCTGATGACAAAGACCTATTTTTTATTACCACTTGAAGTAACCTACTTTTCAACACCATGTCTATGTGGTAGCCAATCAACTGAGTAAACTGAGTTTTGTGTAAACCTAGAATCTCAAACTTGGAGAAGGTTATCTTTTGTGACTTCCCTCTTGTTTTTAACTAGACTTTGTTTACGGATTCTTTAACTGGTATATCTTGACCACTTGTATTGATTTGTTGGTAAATGTTTTTTATATTTGAATTATTTGTCGTTTATCAAGCGTATTGGCGATATACTTGCATCGTTAGCGTGTTGGTAAATTGGTGGGTAGTTGATATAAACAAACAGGTTATTAGGATTGTACGGTGAATCTTAAAAACTATCCCTAATAATTAATCAAAATCATTAATCCCGAGGCCATGTCTATGTGGTGTTATGAATCAGTAAACGAGGTTTTATGTTAAACTTGCAATCGGGATTCTGGGTGGGGTTACTTCTTAATATATTAACTATTTTCTTAGATAATTAATTAGATAATCTAGCTAAACACTAACCACATATTCCCCGTGGATACGATATCCTACTTACGCTATCTATTTAGTTTAATTGGGTTTTTGCATGACTTTTACGACAGTCATCAAATAGGTTCGTGTTAGATTATTTGCATCCGTGTTCATAGTCTTTGCGGCTAACTGGCCAATACACCGTAGGAAGTAATTTCGTGTTTCGAGTAGGTCTAGGTGGGCTACTAATCTTAAAACCCGTAAGGTGAGGGATTGTCGGTTTGCCTAGTTGTTAGATCACTAAAATTAGGTTCTTTATAAAAAGACTAATTAAGTTAACCTTACAATTCATGTTAACCGGGTCAAACTAGTTTATCATAGTTACCTTAAGCTTTTTCACCGTAAGGATAATTGTCACATTAAAGTACTTAGTTAACTTAATTGGAAGCCCGTAAGGAAATCCATATAAAACGGGTGCTTTAAGATCTTGTTCGTTTCCATAGGTGTCTTCCTAAAAAGGGTTGGCGGTTCTGTTCGGTTTCTTCGTAAGTTTAGTATAATACGATCCGGTTCCATAGTTTAGTCACGTCAATAGAATTCCATTCCGAGTTGATTAGGATTCCAGTCTAGGTAGTTATTTCACCATCATCTAAGTAAACCTCCAAAAATCTCGTTTACGTCTTTAGTTCGTTTTATTAGTTAATATTTAATTTAATTGCAATCGTAGGAATTTAGAAACCCCCTTAAAACATAAAAACAAATAGTCGTGTCAGTCTTCAGGTTTAGTCAGTCTAATTTACGTAATTCAAAGAGTCTCGTGAGTTCGATTTCCTGACTTCCTTAACTTTACTAGAGTCAGTCAGTTCGCTTGTCAGTTAGTAGTTTAGTTGAGTTTTAGAGAGTCTAGAGTATAATTTCGTGTCTATAATAGGTTAATTGAGTCATTAATTAATAAACTAATTTTAGCACATCAATGTGGAGAGGGAAAGTCAACAAAAGTAGGACTCTCTTTATGTCCTTCCACTATTTTATTTTCCATAAAACTAATCTCAACCCTCCAAACCTAATCAATAGACTTAAAACCTTCTTACCCATCATATTTATGATGTCGTTTGTATTTGGTCATAATCCTCATAATTGTCATGTTTTTATCTTTTAATTATGTCACAATCAAATTTTATTAGGTGACATACAACTAATATGTAGATATTCCCATTACAAATCGAATTATAAACACCCCTAATTAATATACATGTTGTTAGGTATATTAAGCCTCTTTTAGTGTCAAAAATGTTTTAGAGGATATAAAATTAACTACCCAAGCTATAAATCACAACATAGTTGGTTAATTTCAAGTAAATTTCACCCAATAAGATATGATGTACCCTAAACTGCGCTTAACATCTGGGATAACCAATTGGGCCTAATCCAAGCCATATCCCCATTTATAAGGAGGGACACTCTGTCACTTGATGAGCGACTCTCTTCTCCTCCATCTTCTTAGAGTATTCACAACGGAATTCGTTATATATTAATCCATATACTAAAAATCACTATATTTTCTCTCTTCTTCTTCATTAAATAATATTATTTTATACCTTTATCATTACCTTTTCTCTCTCTCCTCCACTCACAACCACTTTAAAAAATTATAAAGGGTGACAGACCAGTTCCAGACCCGGGTTTAGAAAAAGGAACCGAACCAAAACCATTGGAACCAGTTCCCCTCTACCCGGTCAAAACTTGGACCCGAACCATCCAAAACCCGGCCAAACTGGTCAAAACCCTAGTAAAACCCCGAACATACCCAGAACTGGTTGTTGACTTTGTTACCCAAACTTGGACCCGATTCTAAAAAATGCCCGTTTTGTGCATCTCTACATCTTCTAGTCTCCCGACTATATTATTCCTCTCATATATGTGTTAAATATACACATATATTCACACTTATTTGAGTGAGAAACACATAAACTTTGTAAGGTAGCGTATAGTGTGGGACCGGATGGTAATTGTTGGCTTTGGTCTAGAATATTTGGAATGAGCCGAGGAGCTGCTTGAGTGGCATGATTGCCAGGATCTTGCAGCGATGACCGTGCTATCCGGATCGAAAGACGTATGGATATGGTTGGGAGAAGAGTCTAGAGATTTTTCTGTTAATTCCGTTAAAAAAATTATGGATTAAGGATATGGGACATGGGACCTTTAATGTTTAAGTGGTGCAGGTGGGTTCCGCTTAAGTGTAACATCATGGCATGTAGGTCAAACAAGATAGATTAGCTATTAGAGAGAATCTGCGTAAAAGAAATATCCATAGTGAATCGACAACATGCTTATTTTGCGAAGAGGAAGTTGAGACGTGTGAGCATCTGTTTACAGCTTGTCTTTTTACGAATAGAATTTGGATGACCCTAAGTGCTTGGTGCATCAGTTCCCCGCTATATATTTCTACATTAGAGATCTCATGGAAGTACATAGTTTTCTTAAATTAGCTCAAAAGGAAAAAAAAGATCATCCATGGCCTCATCATGGTAACATGTAGGTGCAATGGAAAGGTAGGAATGAGATGGTTTTCGAAAACTCAAGGGTTTCATCTCAAGACATTATGGGGGAAGTCGACCCTACGTTTAGATCCATACAGTGAGGGATTGGTATAATATCCATTGTACATGTAATTGTTTGGTTCCCTGCCCGTTTGGGTGGGGACGTGTCTTGTATTGGTCTTTTGCCCTTTTGGGTCCGAGGCGTTTGTTTTAATGAAGTCAATTTTCAAAAAAAAAAAAAGATGCAGCAACAAGATACAATGAAGTTACAAACATACATGAACTTATCTTGGATATCTGGTTTTACAAGTCATGTGCAAGAAGCCAGAAAAAAAAAAGGTAAAGATACTATAACTTCAACATACCAGAAGGTGGATAAATTATAACCAAATATTTCTTTGATTAGTGAATCAATTACAACACTACTTGAAAGTTGAAACACAAAGATGTAAAAACCAAATAACAACATCAGCTTATCTTGAATTCTTCTTCTTTGTGTTATTAATTATATCAGAGACTGTAAATGAATAATTGTCAAGAAGACAAGGAATCGTGAGTTTCAGGTCGCGGGTCATCTTCTGTAAAACCAACGCAAGAACATTTACATCTGCCATGGCTCTGTGAGCGTTACCCGTTAACGGGATTTTTATAATGCTCCCTAAGGGCTTGAAGTGACCTTGAAACACGAGTCATTCCTGAACATATCATTAAACCATCAATTGCAGCCAATTGTGTATATTAGACATGGGGGGTGGGGTGTTTGGGCGTGTGTTTTGAAAGTGATTACATAAAACTGACCTTCGGGTATCTTTAGATTCTTTAGCTCACGTGCTGGAGACATTGAATCCATAAAATGCCAATCTGATGGGATTTCATAGGAGCAGCGCTTGAATTCATTCATCAAGAAAGGGACGTCAAATGTTTTAGCGTTGTGAGCAACAAATAATGTTTGACCACCAGGTTTTTGCCGGCTTCTGACATACTGTAGGAATATGGGTATCAACTCTCTCATCCTGCATAATTTCATGTCTATAAGCTCAAAAGCATAATAATAACTAAGGGGGCATTTGGAAAGCATTTAGTTTGAATAACGCAAACTAGAGGTGGTATAAAATAGTATTTAGTGTCATTATGTCGTTTCAAGTGGTAATAGCTATATGTTTGGGTATTTGGCAAATTACCAAGATTATTTTGAGAATCAATAGATTAAATGACCAAAACGAGCATTTTAAGAGAAAAGGAGAAACATTTCGTGAAATCACTTCCTAAAGCATACAAGAATAAATGATTCTTCAAAGTGAGAACATAGTTGTCAATAGTGAATAGCGTGGTACATTGCGACAAGCTACCTGTATGCTACGTAGCGACAGTGACGAAATAGCGCCAGCTATTTCATGTTTACGATAAAGTAGTAGAAACATTTATATTTCATCAAATATGATATTTTTACATGTATATTTCAGCTAAATACGCTTCTTTTTTCAATTGTGAAACAAAAAAAAAAACCCTTATGGGCATCGCCATTTATATTTATCATAATAAAAATAAAAAAAATTACAGAAAAAGTTGCTATTTGTTGCTAAACACCTTATAGCACCATATGGGTGCATCGCTACGTAGCTCGCTATAGCCGCTATTGACAACAATGAGTAAGAAGCTTATAAAACTGTCTGCTGTATCTTAAAATCCAAAAAACACAAGTTTAATGCAACACATATAGTAAATATTGGCACAAGCTTATAACATACTAAAAGATTACCAATGTTTGTATGGTTATACCCAAACATCCAAGAACAATTCTACAACGAAAATAAGCAACACAAAACTCAATAACTATAGATCATAAATGGTACCTTGGGACCGCAGTTGACTTGACCATACTCGATGAAATTCCATGGATGTCTGAATTCATCACAAGCATATCCGGATTTACAAGTGTCTGAAAAGTACTATCAACTCCCCCACTAAGATCTTTTAATGCAATCTCAATGACTCGATCCGCATCCCTTTTAAAACCAGTCGTCTCAATATCAAAGACAATAACCGTTATGCTCTTCGATACATCTTTGTTTTCACATATCTTTGGTTCTATATAAACGCTTTTACACTCACCAATTTCTACCCTACCAGTATTTAAACTACTATGTGTTAGGCTTGACACATCGGTTATTTGTTGGCTAATGCTCGTTGTTTTTCTGCTTAACACGTTCTTCCCTTCCGTGTTTGTAGATACAGATTTCCGTGTCCATCTTCCATTGTTCCTGTTCCCGCCTTGAAGGCCATAAATATTGGGACCAAGTAACCGAAAAGTGGCAATCTTTTCTTGACTCTTGGTTAAAGTATCAACCTTTTTCCACCAAGAACCACAAAGGGTGTGAATTTGGCATCTTGGAAGCTGAAAATGTGTAAAGCACATTGCTGCTCTCATTTGAATTCAGGCTATTGGAAATATACAAATGAATAATTAATTGGTTTAACCTGCAATACATATTCAAGTAATTGAAAACTGTAAGTTCAATATACACCAACCAAATTTCCCAAAAGTATACAATTTTAGGGCTTTAAAATTAATATCATGATTCCATTATGCACAATAACATATGTATCGCTAACATCTCAAAATCATAACAATATATATATATATATATATATATATATATAATATATATATATATGCATCTATAAGGAGAATTAAACGAAATTAATCCATCAGATAACTTTAAAAATAGAAAATAAAATCACAGATTATAACAGAAGAAATTGTAAGGATTTCATTGAATTTACAGCGGAAATGATTTGGGGGAAGATAGTGAGTGGTACCTGATGAAGGAGATTCGAAATGCAAAAGCGTATTCATCTAAATAAATTACGAAAAAAGGAATAAATTTGGAATGAATTCAAGAAAGAGAGCGTGAAGAAATGGAGAAGAATGGAACAAGTGTGTAAAACTGTCGAATCTCAAAATATCAAAGGATGAAGAAAACCCTGTAATTGCGGATCGGATCGGATCGGATCTTTTGGGCTAGATCCACTTCTTCCGGGCCAATACAACTTACACTATTCTCTAATTTTTATTTTTTTACCATCACCATGTGCCCTCCCTCCGGGACTATTTTCTTTATCATAAACTTTTTTAAACGGTAACTTATACACACTCTGGTCTAAGAATGCGATCAGTAACCTCACAACAACAACCATATCTAGTAAATCCCATAAATAGCAAATCTATTAGTAGAGTCTGGTGATGATGGGATATAGACACACCTTACCTCTACCCATGGGAATAGAGAGGTTGCTTCTAGTGAGACTCTCGCCTCCAAACACCCAACAAAGAATAGATAGAACATGATATGTGTGTGTGATGCTACCATTATAACATGAGGGGTGAAAAAGAACATGGTAAATGAAGAGGATACGTATAACGTATCGGACCGAACACCATCCATAACCGAACCTACAAAGCTCCGAGCTAAATAGTCGTCTGATGACGAAGGAATCTTTGTAACTAACTTTGGGCCCACTCATTAAATGCTGAGATAATGATTGGTCCGGGCCCAACAAACTCCGCCACATCAGACTACCAATAAACTATAAATATCCTACAACCTATTCCAACAAAGGGTAACGCCCACTTTCTCTCTCTTCATCCTTACTTTCTCTCTTCATTCTCTCTCTCGCTCAAATACTTATCCTCACGCTCGAGCTTGGTCACAGAGAGGCCCCCCTTCCTGTGACGAGGCTAACGGTGTGTTTTCTGTGACTTGTGCAGGTTTATCACCATTCTTTGAGACTCTCTTCTCCAGCCACTTACTGTGTTGGTTTTTGAGTCTTCAGTGGCACCATCCCCTCGAATCCATCAAATTTTCTCTTTTCATTCCACACAGAATTTTTCGACCTCCTCGTATCCTGATGGCTTCCCTGGTACCATCCTATGAAGACATTGCATCTGGAAACACTTCTCAATCATATACGTCAACAGTACTCACCGACGTTGTAGTTACACAGAATATACAGACAGCACCGCTAACCGTTAGTTCTGTCGTTTCCACGACAGCTCCACCATCTGTCACTTTTGTCACCCTAGAGTTTGATGATGCTTTTATGCAGCGCAACCTGGAACTCCTAAGACAGCTTAAGCAGCAGCAGCAACGAGACGAAATGCTCCAGACCTGCGATCGAATTTACTTGGAAATCCTCTCCAGGGAACCATTGCTATGCCAACAAGAATTTTTTCCTCCGGATCCCTTGTAAGTCTTACTCCTATTACGAGTCCCGCTCCGGTATATGTTACCCAGGGTTTTACTCCTTCAAATGAGCTTATTTCACCAGGATTCCTTGGGTATAAGCCCACATGATCAAGAGCTCGTCATGCCTTACCGCCCTGTCTCCATGTCTTCCGAGTCAAAATTCACTCCATGAATTGCTAATGATCCGTTACCCTCAAAATTCAAGATGTCGCCGTCCTTAAAAAGTTATGATGGTATGTTCTCTTTTGCCGGAACATGGTGCCACATGTTCGCGCAAACACTCACCGAATCGACCAGAGTTTGGCTTGATGGCTTACCGGAGAGCTCAATCAGTCACTTCGAAGACTTTTGACGTTTGTTCCTCTAAAACTTCTGCCAACAGCGACGTTGTTCGAAAGATATAACAGAAGTTCACCACATCAAACGGCGTGCTTCCTCGATCGATTTAATAAAGAAAGCATGCAGATCAGCGGAGCAGTAGATCAGTTACGAGTATCTGGATTCTGTCACGGCGTACGAAACAACCAACTGGTTGAGAAGCTTCATAAGGACCTCCCAAAAACAATGGAAGTCCTTATGGAACGAGCAAGAGCATTCGTGCGGGGAAAGAATGCATGTGGACAACCGAATGACGCATCAGTCAGGAACGCGAAAATTCGAACAACTTCATGGAGGCGAAACTCCTCCCCGCCGAAAGATCGAAGCTCTAACTGGAACAGGAGCAGAAACCCATACCATAAGCTAGATCGTAATAGTAATCGAAGCGGCAACGTTCGTTTCAACACATACTCCGAGCTCTCCAAATCTCCAAGTGAGATTCTAAGTACGGAGAATACTCGATTCCCAGCACCTGCAAAACAACGACCAACGGCAGATAAAAACTCCAAGAAGTTTTGCGAATATCACCAAGACAAGGGGCATACGACCGACGAATGTTGGGCTTTCAAGCAGGAAATCGAACGAGCCGTTCGCTTCGGAAAGCTTTCGCATCTAGTGAAGGAGGTCAAAGAAGGCAAGAAAACAACGGCAGCTAATCCCAATTTGAACACCGAATCAAACATCAACATGATACGGTCTGTCGAACATCAGGGTACAAAGAGACCTAGCCAATACATGGCAGAATGGATGTGCCAGCCAACTAATTTCCCTGCAATAAACCCGAAAGAAGCTCGAGACGGACCAATAGTCATTTCGGCAATCATAGCCGGACACCATGTCCGGTGAATATACGTTGACGGTGGCAGCGCTTTCGAAATCATGTATATGCAATGTTTCCAGCAGCTTGCAGAGCAAACAAAGCTTAAACTTATCAAAGTGACCACACCCTTGGTAAGTTTCTCCAGAGAAATCGTTCAACCACTAGGACAGATAACGTTGCCAGTAACGTTTCGAGACAACACGAAGTTTCGAACAGTCCAGCTTACGTTTGTCGTGGTAGGATCCAGGTCTACCCACAACGTTATACTCAGACGACCAAGGATGCGAGCTTGGGTACAGTAAGCTCCACATACACAGAGCAATTAAATTCCCGGCAGAATCAGGAGTTGCCACGATATTCACCGAATCGGCGCAATGCGAAGCTGAAATTCGGCAAGCCACAACCTCCAGCTCAAAAGCTTCAGGACCTCCCACTGAGCTTTGGTCAATCAACCCCGAATTCCCTGAACAACAAATCGCCATCGGAGCTCAGTTACGGAGCGAACAAAAAAGCTTCTCTGGAACTTATTAACCAGTTCAATTGACGTTTTCGCTTGGCAACACTCGGATATGCAGGGCGTACCAAGATCGCTAGCGCAGAACCGTTTGAATGTGAAGGATTCAATAAAACCAATAGAGCAAAGGAGGAGGCACATGGCCCCGGATCGAGCCAAAGCAATAGCACAGGATGTTTGAAGTTTACTGGACGCTGGCATCATTCGAGAGGTACGATATCAAACCTGGGTCTCCAACCCAGTAATGGTTCGAAAGAAAGACAACTCTTGGAGGATGTGCATCGACTTCACCGACATGAACAACGCTTGTCCTAAAGATTGCTACCCACTCCCCGAAATTGATGAAAAATCGATTCTGTAGCTACCTTCCGTTTAAAATGCTTCCTAGACGCATACAATGGGTACCACCAGATACAGATGGTGGTGGAAGACGAAGACAAAACAGCGTTCGTCACAGGTGAAGGGATATATTGTTTTACCAAAATGCCTTTTGGTTTAAAGATTGCTGGAGCAACTTATCAACGCTTAATGAACATGGCTTTCAAAGATCAGATGGAGCAAAATTTAGAGGTGTACGTCGATGACATTGTGATAAAAAGCGATTCTGAAGAAGTTATGCTAAAAGACATCCACGAAACTTTTACGAGATTGTGTAGCATCAACATGAAACTGGACCCAAAGAAATGCACATCCGGCGTGGAAGAAGGAAAATTCCTAGGGGTTATGGTCGGATCGAATTGGCTACGAGCTAATCCGGACAAGATCGATTCCGTGCTTGCAATGAAACCTCCCATGTCAATAAAAGAAATCCAATCCCTAAATGGCCGACTGGCACCGTTGCACCGTTTCCTATCAAAAGCTGCGGACAAATCCCTCCCTATTATGAATGTTCTCCGAAGAAGTTTCAAAACAGACTTCAAATGGTCTCCTGAAGCCACTCAAGCTTTTGAAGATCTAAAAGTATGTCTAAGCTCGTTGCCAGCCCTCACGGTCCCAAAGAAAAAGGAGGTTCTCACAGTATATTTGGCCGCGTCACAAGGTGCGATCAGCGCCGTACTAGTGGCACATCGAACCGGATCACAAATCCCAATCTATTATGTCAGTCGAACCTTGCGAGATTACGAAACAAAATACACCAACTTGTAGAAACTAGCGTTAACACTCATACATATTTCTCGAAGGCTACAGAGGTACTTCCAGGCTCATCCGATTGAAGTAAGAACGGATCAGTGAATTCAGCACATCCTTCGGAAGCCAGAAGTGTCGGGCCGAATGGCAAAATGGGCCATTAAGCTTGGTGCCTTTGATATTACCTTCCGAACAAAAGGATCCTTAAAAGGGCAAGTTATTGCCGATTTCTTGGTTGAGATGCCTGAAGACGAAGTTAAAGTTGTAGTTCCTGAGTCAAGCAAGGATAAGACTTAGAAGTTATACACCGACGGAGCATCGAATGCTGAAGGAGCCGGAGCAGGTATGATACTAACAGATCCAGACGGCTCCAACATCACCTATGTGTTACGACTTGAGTTTAAAAGCTCGAACAATGAGGCCGAATATGAAGCGCTACTAGCAGGACTCCGGCTCGCAGAAAAGGTCGGAGCAAGGAAAATAATCGCCCATGTCAATTCCCGGCTCGTTGTTAATCAAGTGAACGGAGGATACGACGCCAGAGAACCTAGTATGATCAAATACCTGGGGCAAGTCAAAAAAGCGATGGAAGCATTTGACTCATGTGACAGCATGTACCCCGGAGTAAGAATAAAAAGGCAGACGCCTTAAGCAAACTAGCCTCCGTGTCGTTCAGTCACCTTGCAAAAGATGTTCGAATCGAGGTCCTAGATACACCGTCAATAGACTCTCCTGAATACTCCAAATCGATTCACAAGCCGTCACTTGGATGACACCCATCACGAATTATTTGTTGCATGATATCCTCCCAAGTGACAAATCCCAAGCTAGAAAGATTCGAATTAACTCCCTCCAGTATCAAATACAAGACGGAGCATTGTACCGAAAAACTTTCTTTGGACCATTGTTAAAATGCCTTGGCCCTGAAGAAGCAAATTACATCATACGAGAGATACATTATGGCATATGCGGAATCCACGCCGGACCAAAAATGGTAGTAACCAAGATAAAAAAACGTCGGCTACTATTGGCCAGGGATGCACAAGAGTGTTGTAAAAGAACTTCAACAATATGAAGAATGCCAAAGGCATGCACCAATTAGCCTCCGAGCAAAAAAATGAAATGATCCCCATCACGGCTGCATGGCCTTTTCAAAAGTGGGGAGTTGACATCGTGGGACTGTTCCCACGTTCAAGCGGAAGCGCACAATACCTTTTGGTAGCTGTTGACTACTTTACAAAGTGGATCGAAGCGAGGCCCTTCACGGTGATATCTGGATACAATGTAACTAGGTTCTTTTGGGAGCAAATCGTATGCCGTTTCGGTTTGCCATTGTACATCATTAGCGACAATGCTAAGCAGTTCGCCAACGACCCATTTAAAAGGTGGTGTCAAAACCTAAAAATCACTCAAGTCTACTCATCAGTTGCCCATCCACAAGGTAATGGGCAAGTGTAGCAAATTAATCGTATAGTAGACGAAATCAAACGACGACTCGGAGCAGAAGGTAAAGGTTGCGCTGACGAACTACCAAATGTCCTATGGGCACACCGAACAATGCACAAAACCAGCAACGGTGAAACGCCATTCAGCTTGACATATGGAACCGAAGCAGTGATACCAGCGAAAATCGGCCTTCCGAACCTGCGAATCAAAGACGAAGAGCAGAATAACATAGAGCTACGTTCAAATTTGGATCTACTGGAAGAGCGTAGACACATCGCAGCAATCAAAGAAGCTCGATACAAAGAAAAGTTGAAAAATTTTTACAATTCACGAGCAAAGCTATATAAATTCAAAGAAGGAGAATATGTCCTCCGAAACAACAACGCTAGCCGATCGGAGCCCCACGGTTAGCTAGCACCAAACTGGGAAGGGCCGTATCGCGTCAAGCAAGCAAGTGACAAGGGTTCATACACTCTAGAAACCATAGCAGGAGCCCCAATTCCACGAACATAGAACGGAGTCCATTTGAAACGTTGTTTCATGTAACCCCGACTTTTATCACCATCACAAGGATCACTTTTACTTAATTCCGCCGTTCCTCGAGAGGGTCTGCCTCGACACCGCCTAGAATAAAATGTTTTGTATAGACTCCGAGAGAGTATGCCTCGGATGTCAAAAGAGATTGTACTTATCTTATAATATTAATAAATTATTTTGTTGGTGACATGTTTAGATCCTTAATTTGTTATAAATAATAAAAAGTGCACTATTGTAACACCTCGTAAAAACCTGTCCCGTAAAATTTCGATACGTGTCCCGTTGATCCTCGTATGTCGTGTGCTAGACGAGAGGGACTAAAATCACCAACATGTTATTTTATAACCTCTGAGTGGTGAGTAATTAAAGTTGAGGGGTTAAACGTGTCAACATGCTTAAACTATGCCTCTGAGTGACCTTTTAACGAACCCGAAGCTTAATAGTGTTCATTTATACGCTCATGAATACCCGAAACCTAACTTGAGGGGCCAAAGGTGCTGAATATGGAAGTTATTCGAAGTTATAAGGTTGAGGGACTGAACTTGACAAGAAAGAAACATGTTTGGCTGTCTCGGAGCCGGGTCGCGGCCCGCGACCGGCCTGGCCTACCTCTCTCACGCCCCGCGAGAGGGTGCCAGTGACAGCCAGCATGTGGAGTCGTGGCAGCCTGCATGTTCTGCACATATACGCGAGTTCGCCACCCTCTAGCAACTCAAGACACGTCCCTTAACACTTGTACTCATCCTAAACTAATCACCAACACCTGAAATGATCTGGTTCAAGCTCTTCAAGTATATATAGAGGCGTTGTGTGCCTTGAATCCTTGCTCATTTCAAAAATTCATCTCTCATCTCTTGCTCTGGCTTTCTTGGAGATTCCTGATCATAAGGAGACTCCACTTAGTTCTAATTCGTGCTAGGACGTTGAGTAAGTGTCCTTAACTCCTCTTGTTAAGTTTTATTAGGCTTTAAGCGAAAGTCAAAGCGTTGACGTAAAAACGCTTTGACTTTTGGCTAAGAGCATTACGGTCCAGCCATAGTTCGGTACGAACATGGCTACGTGATCGTAATTAGGTAGGTGTTAATCCCTCAAAAGGGCACCTCCTAAGAATCACGTTTGCTTGGTCAATTGACGAGTCAACATATTAATGTTTTAAAAAGTCAACGGGTCAGTTTTTGAAATAATTACGATCTGAGTTTAGAAGTGTTCTAAAATATATTTTATCACTTAAACAACTTAGTAACTAATTATTATAACATGTGTAAACATGTTCGGCTCGTCAATTCCAGTTTTAGGGTCGGTTCGCAACCGAAAGTCGCGAAGTTTGACTTCTGCGTTGACTTTCGATTATGAACCGAGTTAGACTAGTATGCTACTGATTTAAGGTCCCGTTATGATCATATTATGAAGTAGCATAACCCTCCGAGATTAAATTACATGATCATAATAGTAATCCGAGTTTTATGCAAGTTTCCGCAAATATGCCATACTTTGACTATTTTGCGGTTTTAATTAAAAATTAAGTTTTAAACACCAATGAACTTGCAAATGATTTAGGTACTGATATGTTAACATGTTTAACATATTTTGATGTTACAAATCTGACCATAAACGAGTTTTCATATAATATCATAACATACGCTTTAAAGTGACCGAAAAGCCCCTTTTGCGATAGAATGATTTTAAATATAATCTATCATACCAAACTCGTTACCTACTGATATAATATCATTATTGAATATATTGGGATATCATTTCAATTTATAAACTGAGTTTACGCACAAGATCTTGTATTACGCTCTTAAATGACGATAACGCCCTTACGGCACCTAAAATGGTTTTTAATCATGATTTTCATACAAAACCTTTTATATACTGATGTGTTATACTAAGAAACATATTTTAACTATATAAACCTGTTCATAACATCTGTTTTCACAAAACATCGCAAATATCGTCATTTAAAGACTTTAACGCCTTTCAGGCGCGTAGTATGGTTTTAAACCATACTTACCAACCAAGACTTGTTACCCACTGATTTTATAACTCATTTAAAATATTTTTACAGCGGGTACATGTTATAAACTCAGAATCCCAAATACGCTTTCGAAACTATGTGTGAAATTACCAAAATGCCCCTTCAGAGCATAGTTTGGTCTTAAACTATAAAACACACATATATTTAATATCCTACTGATATTATATCATAAATAAAGGATTTTCACATAATGTTTATGGTCGAAACATCAGATTATACGCAAGTTCCTTTTATACGTCGTTAAATGACCAAAACGCCCTTATAAGGCATTGTACATACGCTTACTTAATTGGATACGGCTGTGCTTATTATATTTTTTATTTTAAAAGGATTGCTAAGCTCAGGTAAATACTCTTAACCTATTTTCCCTATACGGGCTTGGGATACGGTAAATTATTACCGCATGGTCGGGTATGGGCTTCGAAGACCTATGTGTTGGGAAATTCAAGTAACCCGTTTTAATTCGTATTGCTTGACTTAAACATTTGGGTTAATGTGACCGTGTCCTGGATATCCTTGACTCATTTAATTGTAAGTGGCCACGACCTAAGCGCGGGGTGTAGGCATACACCTGACAGATGCGAAATGGTTCAAACAAATAATTTTATAACCCAATACGGGTTTACCCAATGTGGGTGTTCCTAATAAGGGAATAAGTTATAATTTTATAACCCAATATGGGTTTTCCCAATAAGGGAATAAGTGGTGTGTCGGTTAATCGTGAACCGACATAGATTTCGGTCCCGATATGTATTATCAAGTTATGTAAAACTGATAACATGAGATATAGTTTATCCCAAGTATAAAAAGATTCTTCGTGCCTTGTGCACCTAAATCAATTTTGAAAAGGTTTTCAAAATGTGTCGGTTGATTTACCAATGTAAACTGACGTATTTTCAAATAATTAAGTACAGGTACAAATACGTAAATAGGCTGGAAGCTGCTCAGTAGCAACATAAGAGGATCTTGCAAGTCCTTAGATGTGCCAAAGTGTCACACCCCGACCCGCAGCGGAAAAGGTGATCGGGGCATGATTGGGTTTTCATCAAAGCTCATGACATTTATTATAACGTTTCATATTTATTATTACAATTTAAAGGGAATCATACAATCATAATTACAACATGTTCTACCCATCTTTCTAGACTTCATTATTTTCTTCTAAGGCATTTCCTATGTTTTCCGTGCTTCATCTTGTTCACCTGTATCATGTGTAAAAATGGTTTTTGGATCAACAAAAACTTGGCGAGTGAATCCTATGAAAAACATTTGAACAAGTTTATTGAATTGATTATAAAATAAAGTGCATAACCACATATGAGTAAATATAGATGTAAACTTATTCACAAAACACTTAATATTAAATAATGCACACACACATACAATAATAGCTTGTTTTGAGGCACGCGTTGTTCAACTCGTCTCCCACGAGGAACTGATGGGCCTAATGAATGAGTTTTGAGGCACGCGTTGTTCTACAAACTGATGGGCCTAATGAATGAGTTTTAAGGCACACGTTGTTCAACTCGTCTCCCACGAGGAACTGATGGGCCTAACAAATAATTTGCATACAACTTGACAATATGTAATACATAACTACAAACAATATTTACATTCTAAGTTTAAATCATAATATGGTATGGCACGAGTTTGAATAAACGAATTAGTTTAATTGACACATGATACACCCCAAAACGTGTAATAAAAAGGGGATTTGTAAGATTCACTCACATTGGGTGCGTTCGGTTGATGATGTTGAATGCGCACGAGTTTAGAGGATTGATCGACGAGGAAAAACTAACCTAATTAATAATGAAAAAGTCATGTAAATAAATGGATTTTATTAACAATTTTAATAGGATTTTTGGATATATTTTTGTGAATTTAAGGCTATTTTCTAACTTTAGAAATGTTATTTTTAAGTATTTTTAATTGATTTTTAATTTAAATAAATAAATAAAATAATAAAAAATTGTTGACTTTTGACCGTTGACCATAAGCGTTGACTGTTTGACTGTGACTGTTGACTTTTTGACCGGTTCTATTGTGTGTATGTATGCGCCGGGCAGGACTCGAACCCGAGACCTCCCGTACGCGTGCACGCAGCTCTACCAACTGAGCTACGTGTCTAACCCAAAATATTTCTGTTTTTAATTATATTTATACACTAATTAAGTTAATCCGAAAATCATTTATTTTAAAATAAAGATTTAAAGTATCGACTCGGTGCTCTCCACAGGTCTCGAACCCGGGACCTGTGGTTTAGTTTGGCACACAGTCCACCGCTGGACTGTGTGTCTAACTTGGTAAATATTCCGGTTTTTATTATACTTAACATCTTACTGTTGTGGATCCGGTTCAGTTTTAAAAAAAGAACATTTTATTACAGCGAAGGTGCGTGTGTCAAGAATCGAACTCGGGACGTATGCGTATTGTTTGCACACAGTCCACCGCTGGACTGTGTGTCTAACCCGTTCGTAATATTGATTTTAATTAATCTTATATCTTACACGACTTCGTCTTCTTCGTTCAAAACAGACAACGGTTAACTAACTGTTATTTGTTAAATTAATTTAACGAACTTATAAACAATTGCAATGTATTGAACAGAAAAGGGTTTGGGGAATGATTGTACCGAACTGATCGTCTTTCTTCAGAAGTCCGGCAAAGATCGTCGGCTCTGTTTTGGGAACTCCTTCGGTTAACAGCGAGATTCTGAAACTTTCAGAAGTTTTCCGGCGAAAACAGAAAATCCGGCAATGTCGTCTGGGGTTGATTCGTGTAGATGAAAGTCCCGGTTTTCCGGCGACTTGCAGAGAATTCCGGCGAGTGAAATTTCTTGCGACAGAGATTCTTCAGAGGTTTAAGGTGAGTGTGGGTGATGTCAGTATGAGCTCCAAGATCTTATGTTTGGGTAAACAGACGGAATGGAATGAACTCGGTTTTCCGGCGATAATTTCCGGTTAATTTACAGAGAAATCTGGCGACTTGCGGCGAAGTTTTCTGAGCAAAAATGGAGAGTGTAGGTTGGATAGATTCGTGAGCTCAACTGATGAACAAGGTATAACCGGATTTGAATTATATTTTCGGTTTCGAATAGAAATTTTTGGTCATGAATGAAATTGATTAAGTTTTTCGGTTATAACCGATATGGCTGTAAATGTAAACGTTATAACCAAAAGAAACGGCAATTTTTGACGAATTTGTCGGGATTTCCGGCGTCAGCGGATTTGGGCGCACTGTGTAACTGGGTTTGTTTAACCAGATTTATTTTATGTATTAATTGTTTCAATATGTTAACAAACAACACAAGTGGCGGAGTGGTTGGATAGATGTGAGTTAAGGCTTTGAATGATTCTCGGCTGACCCGGGTTCGAAACCCGGCATCAGTATTTTATTTTTATTTCATTATTTTTAATAGATTTTCAATTATAAATTTTATATTCTAATATACTTATTAATTTTATATTCTAAACCCTGCTACAGGAATCGCTTTTTGATGCCTAAGTTAATGAATATGGATAAACAGAGTTGATTGACTAAATATGATTTCATGCGCAAGAGTTTTGGTACGTTTGGAAAGATAAGGTTATATCCTAAACAAAACTTCTACTACTAAAACCTACATGGAACTTCTCATAACCGCCTGACAATGCCTCTGATCCTTAGGCAAGAATACTTATATATAGGAAGTACCAGCGGCGTATCCACCATATTCTTGTCAAATTTTCATTGGTTTTATCAGTAAGTTATGATTGGTTCTATGATGTGACTCCAGAACATAAATAAACACAACAACCAATGTCTGAGTCCTAATTCTGATAGTATACATGTTTGAATGGTGACACAATCCAATTTCTTTAAATGATGAGATGATATGAATGCTAAATCAGTGAGTATAAAACAAACTTCAACCAAGACATTACTAAATCCTACATGGAACTTCTCATAACCGCCTGACAATGCCTCTGATCCTTTGACAAGAATACTTATATATAGGAAGTACCAGCGGCATATCCACCACATTCTTGTTAAATTTTCATTGGTTTTATCAGTAAGTTATGATTGGTTCTATGTTGTGACTCCAGAACATAAATAAACACAACAACCAATGTCTAAGTCATAATTCTGATAGTATACATGTTTGAATGGTGACAGTACCTCTCTCGTTTGTTATGATGGAGAGGTTAGTCTATGTAGAAATAGAACACAATCCAATTTCTTTAAATGATGAGATGATATGAATGCTAAATCAGTGAGTATAACACAAACTTTAACCAAGACGATACTAAATCCTACATGGAACTTCTCATAACCGCCTGATAATGCCTCTGATCCTTTGACAAGAATACTTATATATAGGAAGTACCAGCGGGCGTATCCACCATATTCTTGTCAAATTTTCATTGGCTTTATCTGCAAGTTATGATTAGTTCTATGTGACTCTAAAACTTAAACAAACACAATCAACCATAGCTTGAGTCTTAATTCTGATAGTATACATGTTTGAATGATGACAGTACCTCTCTCGTTTATTATGATGGAGAGGTTAGTCTATGTAGAAGTGAGACACAACTCGACTTCTTTAAATGATGACACTGAGATACGTCGTGAGGTATGATGATATGAATGTTAAATCAATGAGTATAAAAACAAAACTGGAATAGTAATTCGCATTAAGATCCTTGGATAAATTTCCAATTTATAATTGAGATACGTGAAAATTGAGATAACATAAAAAAATATAAAAACTAAGCGGTTGGAGTAGAATCTTGATTTTTGGTGAAGGAGACTAGTTGGGTGGTTCATTTGGGCCATCATTATCTTCAATAGGATTGGCGTTGATGTTGTAGACTCTTCCTCTTGCTGGTGGCCTAATGGTTAGGTTTTCTTGATTTGCTTGGTTAACTGGGTTTGCTTGAGCTTGGGCGTTTATGATGTTAACCAACTGAGGGCACGTGTTTCTAAAGTGGGTAGGGTCGCCACAATTAAAACAAGCTTGAACATAAGAAAACACGGGATATTGGGGTTGTTGATATGTTTGGATCATGTTTTGAGTAGGGGGTGAGGTTTGGTTTTGAGAGGTGCGGCAAGCCTTGCTCAAATGACCATAGCGTCCACAATTTACACATAGTCGACAAGGTAAGGTAGATGGATGGTGATAAAAACAGGTGTTACATTGAGGGTGAGGTCCAAGATAAGGTTTCTTATTTGGGTAAGTTGAGTTGGGTGCTACTTGGGTGATTGGGATAGCTTGGAGGGGTACGGCTTGTGAGACTGGTTGGTTGCGTTGGGTGACAGCGAAAAGTTGCCCATCTCGTTTTCTCTTAGAAATGGATCGTGAAGGGGATTCGATTTGGGTGGAGTTTGAGGTTTCAGTTGATGCTTTGTCCTTCTTCTTCTCCTCCTTGAAGTCTTTATTACGTATGCGGTTTTCAGTGAGCTCTGTAGCTAATTCCATTGCTGCTTCCAAAGTTGCAGGTGTGGTACTTATTACAGAGTCTTGAATTTTTGAAGGAAGACCTCGAATGTAGTGTTCGATCAAACGGTAGAGAGGAGTGAACAAGTTGGGAACCATTTGATTTAACTCGAGGAATCTCTTGTTGTACGTGGTGTGGTCGCCTTCCTTTTGTTTCAACGAATAGAACTCATCCTCTAATTTCTTGATTTCGCTCCTTGGGCAAAACCGTCTTGTCATGATTTCCTTCAACTCTTCCCAAGTCAAAGTCGTGGCATCTTCAACACCTCGTTTGGCCTTCTCTGTATTCCACCAAGTAAGTGCTATTCCAAGTAAACGACCAGTAGCATATCGCACTTTGCGATCATCGGGGCAATCGCAATTTAGAAAAGTGTTTTCCATTTCTTCAAACCAATGGAGGAGAGCGGTGACACCTTCAGTCCCTTCGATTTTGGAGGGTCGCATGATTTGAAATGCTTGAAGGTGCATTTAGTGGATTTGGGGGAGGGTTGACAACATTTTGATCTTCTTGGTTGACGGGATTAGCGGTAAGGGCTTGTTGAACTTGAACTACAATGTTGGTTATTACGGCAGCTATTTGTTGAGCGATTTGGGCAGCCATACGCTCGCGAGCTTTTCCTGCTCTCATCTTCCTACGAGCGGAATTAGAAGACATCTACAAGGAATACATATCAAGAGTATGAGTTGGATGTTTTCGGGATCATGTGTCGTATTTAGGAATGAACATTCATAAAATAAACATAGAATAATAAATCTACTACATCCATAGGATGTCTTGGGCTTTGCTCGTAATTGGGCCTTGCATGCCGCCATACTTCACCTTCATAATCATGTGGGCCCCCATGATTACCGGGTTTTTCATATGGTTCGCATGTGTTAGCCTGGTTACGTACACTAAAACCCGGAGAAAATCGAGAAATATGTATTTAACGTATGATATTTGGAATGTATCCCGGTGAGGACACGGTGACACCTCAAAGTGGGGTTAGTTCGAACGACGTTTGGTGTGGCATGCTTTAGCCTAATAGGTCCTTTGTACTCTCATCGTTAGTCCCCAGGTTGGCAAACTGGTCCGTTATATTGGATTTATACGAATGCCAACCTAGACAGGACGTTCCGACTACCGGTACTTGTACCCTTACAGTTACGACATGCCCGTCGCAGAACTCACTTTGATGAGATTTAAAAAAAATGAAAAATGCGACAAAATTTTGAATAACGGAAGTATGAAGATGAATTGAATATGTGAACATTGAAATATGTTTAATGAATGTGTATGTGATTATGTATGTTTGACTGTAAGTATAATTCACTATGTATCACAAATGTAGTATCGGGAGTGTTTGCATGCATTTGTGTATGTTATAAATATGAAAGAAATAAACATCATGAGTTTGCATATAACCACATAAACAATTGAAATCTAGTCAACTATAGTATAGGCTCTAAGGGTCTAATAACCTATCCTATATCCCTATAGTCAAAAGCTCTGATACCAATCTGTCACACCCCGACCCGCAGCGGAAAAGGTGATCGGGGCATGATTGGGTTTTCATCAAAGCTCATGACATTTATTATAACGTTTCATATTTATTATTACAATTTAAAGGGAATCATACAATCATAATTACAACATGTTCTACCCATCTTTCTAGACTTCATTATTTTCTTCTAAGGCATTTCCTATGTTTTCCTTGATTCATCCTGTTCACCTGTATCATGTGTAAAAATGGTTTTTGGATCAACAAAAAGTTGGCGAGTGAATCCTATGAAAAACATTTGAACAAGTTTATTGAATTGATTATAAAATAAAGTGCATAACCACATATGAGTAAATATAGATGTAAACTTATTCACAAAACACTTAATATTAAATAATGCACACACACATACAATAATAGCTTGTTTTGAGGCACGCGTTGTTCAACTCGTCTCCCATGAGGAACTGATGGGCCTAATGAATGAGTTTTGAGGCACGCGTTGTTCTACGAACTGATGGGCCTAATGAATGAGTTTTAAGGCACGCGTTGTTCAACTCGTCTCCCACGAGGAACTGATGGGCCTAACAAATAATTTGCATACAACTTGACAATATGTAATACATAACTACAAACAATATTTACATTCTAAGTTTAAATCATAATATGGTATGGCATGAGTTTGAATAAACGAATTAGTTTAATTGACACATGATACACCCCAAAACGTGTAATAAAAAGGGGATTTGTAAGATTCACTCACATTGGGTGCGTTCGGTTGATGATGTTGAATGCGCACGAGTTTAGAGGATTGATCGACGAGGAAAAACTAACCTAATTAATAACGAAAAAGTAATGTAAATAAATGGATTTTATTAACAATTTTAATAGGAATTTTGGATATATTTTTGTGAGTTTAAGGCTATTTTCTAACTTTAAAAATATTATTTTTAAGTATTTTTAATTGATTTTTAATTTAAATAAATAAATAAAATAATAAAAAAATGTTGACTTTTGACCGTTGACCATAAGCGTTGACTGTTTGACTGTGACTGTTGACTGTTTGACCGGTTCTATTGTGTGTATGTATGCGCCGGGCAGGACTCGAACCCGAGACCACCCGTACGCGTGCACGCAGCTCTACCAACTGAGCTACGTGTCTAACCCGAAATATTTCTGTTTTTAATTATATTTATACACTAATTAAGTTAATCCGAAAATCATTTATTTTAAAATAAAGATTTAAAGTATCGACTCGGTGCTCTCCACAGGTCTCGAACCCGGACCTGTGGTTTAGTTTGGCACACAGTCCACCGCTGGACTGTGTGTCTAACTTGGTAAATATTCCGGTTTTTATTATACTTAACATCTTACTGTTGTGGATCCGGTTCAGTTTTAAAAAAAGAACATTTTATTACAGCGAAGGTGCGTGTGTCAAGAATCGAACTCGGGACGTATGCGTATTGTTTGCACACAGTCCACCGCTGGACTGTGTGTCTAACCCGTTCGTAATATTGATTTTAATTAATCTTATATCTTACACGACTTCGTCTTCTTCGTTCAAAACACAGACAACGGTTAACTAACTGTTATTTGTTAAATTAATTTAACGAACTTATAAACAATTGCAATGTATTGAACAGAAAAGGGTTTGGGGAATGATTGTACCGAACTGATCGTCTTTCTTCAGAAGTCCGGCAAAGATCGTCGGCTCTGTTTTGGGAACTCCTTCGGTTAACAGCGAGATTCTGAAACTTTCAGAAGTTTTCCGGCGAAAACAGAAAATCCGGCAATGTCGTCTGGGGTTGATTCGTGTAGATGAAAGTCCCGGTTTTCCAACGACTTGAAGAGAATTCCGGCGAGTGAAATTTCTTGCGACAGAGATTCTTCAGAGGTTTAAGGTGAGTGTGGGTGATGTCAGTATGAGCTCCAAGATCTTATGTTTGGGTAAACAGACGGAATGGAATGAACTCGGTTTTCCGCGACTAATTTCCGGTTAATTTACAGAGAAATCTGGCGACTTGCAGCGAAGTTTTCTGAGCAAAATGGAGAGTGTAGGTTGGATAGATTCGTGAGCTCAACTGATGAACAAGGTATAACCCGGATTTGAATTATATTTTCGGTTTCGAATAGAAATTTTTGGTCATGAATGAAATTGATTAAGTTTTTCGGTTATAACCGATATGGCTGTAAATGTAAACGTTATGACCAAAAGAAACGGCAATTTTTTACGAATTTGTCAGGATTTCCGGCGTCAGCGGATTTGGGCGCGCTGTGTAACTGGGTTTGTTTTCCAGATTTATTTTATGTATTAATTGTTTCAATATGTTAACAAACAACACAAGTGGCGGAGTGGTTGGATAGATGTGAGTTAAGGCTTTGAATGATTCTCAGCTGACCCGGGTTCGAAACCCGGCATCAGTATTTTATTTTTATTTCATTATTTTTAATAGATTTTCAATTATAAATTTTATATTCTAATATACTTATTAATTATGTATCGTTTAAAATTAATTTGAGCATTAAATATGCAACGAAATTTTTAACTGTTTGTTCGGTTAATAAACGAAGCGGGTTTGGTAAATCCGGTTTTTGACGGATGTTACACAAAGTCTGTTGAACATATTTTGTGTATATTTTCGATCCGCCTGTGGATCTTTATTACGAACCATTGTATTTGATCTTTTGAACCTTTCGGCTTGTAATAATATTTTAAATCCAAGACTTCCGCTGTGCTATTCTTTGTTGCTTGGTTATGATGACATCACAATACGTCACGATACTCCCCATCCGGGCCCACCGGGTTATACGTGGAAATCGGGGTGTGACAGGTTGGTATCAGAGCCAACGTTTGAGCGAATTAAACACTAGCCTTTTGTGTTTAATCTCAAAATGACACAGTAGCATATTCCTTATACCTTCCGAGTCTAGACTTAACATAGGAATGCTCTCATCCCTGTTAAATAAATCTTGCTTCAATTTATGTAATTCAGAAACAAGTCGCCAAACAAAGGAGCCATTGATGAAAATTCTTCTCACCCGAAGCCACGGAATGCTATGCTTCGTACCGCGGCTAAGTTAAGCATGCGACCGATTTGGAGGAAGGACTTTATATAAACTTATTCTTAAACCCAAACCTATTGAAACCTTAAAACTAGACTTCAGAGTCCATACCGGTGGTCCCTGAGGCTCAAATTTTGAAGTCTGTATCTGTGGAGTCCATACTAGAGGTCCCTGAGTCTCTAACTTCAAAGATAATACCAGTGGATACTTATGATCCATATTTCTTACATCCAATTTTTTGGAATTCCAAACTTGGATTACGCTATTAAACTCCAATCCGTGATCCATTTTATTCTTTAACCATTGAATCCTTAGATTCTACTTTTACAACAAATCCCGATTCGGAGTTATTACACTTTCTATTAAAAACCTTTGTATCAAATGCCATACGTGGCAAGCCAAAAAGAGGAACAACAAGGAATGAATTAAAGGATATTCTGGAAAATCCTTCTTTCAATTGTATTCTATTTTCCTTTGAGTCCTTATGTGAACATGTCTCTTCTGTTTAGTCCCTACGTGGACATTTGTTTATTATAGTCCTTATATGGACCTATCCTTCGATTTAAAGTCCCTGTGTGGACATTTATTTCAAATAGTTCCTTGGTGAACATATTATCTCATTATAAGTCCCTTGTGGACATGTTATTTCTTAAAGTCCCTATATGGACTTATATATTCATTTTAGCCCCTATATGGACTTATATATTCATTTTAGTCCCTGTGTGGACTTGTGCTGCTTTTAAGTCCCTGCGTGGACAAGTTAGTATTAAAAGTCATGTTTTAGGCGCTATTGTAAATTCCTAATGATTTATGGAAAATTTTGATTTTATTATCATTATTATATATGTATTCATTACATCCTTGTTCAAGAAATCATCTTGATTTTAATTCGAACTTTGTCGATCTGCTATAAATTTCCAAAAGATCTTCTTGATGGTTTACCCCAGCCAAGTGACAAGTTCACATTAATTGGCAAATATAAAACGGTAGTTAAGAAGTAAAGCCTTCTACCATGATAGTTAAGGAAGATCATCCCTTCTATCCAGAGGTGGTGAACTATGTTCAAGCCTCCAAGCCTTTATGGTCAATATGATCATGGCTACATTGATAAACCATTTTAAGACAAATTTTTCTTTATTAACATTCAAGTAATGTTAATACTCCTAACAGTGTGACTTGAGGAACCACACTAGTCATCTGGGTGAAGGACTATATCCAAGCCTAATAAAGCCTTATGATCGAATTAGATCCTGGCTAGCATCATCAGTACGATGATCATAGCATCCATTAGTGATGTAGTGCCTACGGGCCATAATTTAAACATCCATTAGTGATGTAGTGCCTACGGGCCATAAATAAACATCCATTAGTGATGTAGTGCTTACGAGCCATGATTTAACATCCATTAGTGGTGTTTTGCCTACGGGCTATATTGTCAATTAAAGATAACGACAGTGGTGACCTTTATGGTTCCCTGTCCAAAGTGGTGGGCTATACCCAAGCTTTATAATTAATATGATCAATACGATCGTGCCTACTATCATCAATGTGATGATTATTATTTTAACATCTTTTTGAAATGTCAATTGTTTTGCCTACGGGCCATATAATGTGTCAATTATGACAACGACAGTTGCGGTCTACGACCCCCTGTCCAAAGGTGATGAACTATGTTCAAGCCTTAAAGCCTCTTGATCGATAAGATCGCGGCTTATATATTTTAAAGTGTCCTTTGTGACAAGGCCTTCTGTGCCATATCCATATGTCCTTGTGACAAGGCTTTTCATGCCAAACTTATATGTCCATTAGTGACAAGATCATTTGTGCCATAACCATATGCCTTTCATGATGAGGCCAATTGTGCCATATTTTATGTCCCTTGTGACAAGCTTACGAGCTACTTAAAATGTCATTATGACAAAGACAAATGTGACTCTATGATCCACTGTCCCATAAAATTCATGGACCTTGTCCAAATTATGTTTTGCCTATAATAGTCAATTGAGACTTGGGTCAGTATATATTAATAACACCCTTAGTAGTGATAAACCCGAATAATTGTGACAATGAGCACAAGGGTGAAGGATTTATATATATCCAAGTTTATAAGCCTAAATGGTTGGATAATACCATGGCTAACATATGAAGTATATATATTTCGATAGTATCGAAACATATAAATGGCTCACTCCGATGGTGCAAGTAGCCGCCACAATGATAGTGATCACAATAATGCAAACACAGTCATCAATGAAGACGACTTCCAGGCTCGCATAGATGCAGCCGTAGGAAAGGCTATGGAAAAAGCCTTTGAAAAGTTTAAAGAGTCGAGTGCTACTCGCTCTAAATCTGTATCTAAACCAATCTCTAAGCCATCTCCCTCTGATAAGAAGGAAAGTTCTATACATTCCTCTAATGTGAGGAATGAAGCTAAAAAGCAAGAAATTCTGGATAAAACCAATTCCTTCAAGGATGGTTGCTCATATAAGTATTTCATCTCATGTAAGCCACAAGATTTTGATGGAGAAAAAGGGGCTATGAGACCCTAAGATGGCTTGACGAAATAGAGACGATAGTTGATATCAGCGGTTGTGCTGTTAAGGATGTTGTTAAGTTCGCATCCCAGTCCTTCAAGGGCAATGCTCTAATCTGGTGGGAGGCTTTGATGCAGTCAACGGGGAAGGTGCACTTATATAATTTGGGATGGTCCAAGTTTGTGGATCTAGTTAAAGACACCCACTGCCCACCTCATGAGGTGGAAAAGATAGAAATGGATTTCCTAGCTCCGCGCAAGGTTTAGGAATGAAATATTACCCAAGGAAATTAATCAAGGTTAACTTTGAACCTTGCACTAGCCCATGCAAGGAAGTTAAATGATCCTTTCCTTCTTTGGATACCTGGCGCAGAGTTTATTGAAGTCTTCCTCTGGCAGAAATGTCTGCGCAAGGTTTTCTTGTTAGATAATAATGGGTATGGTCTTTTGCTTGGCGCAAGGATTTGGGACCATACCTCTTCAAGTCCCCCCAGTCCAGTGTTGCTCATATGCGCAAGTAGCAAGTAGGTGGAGCACTGGACTCATAAAAAATTATAGTCCTTTTGTGAATAGTCACGCCGAAGGCAAAAGGAAATTCCTGAAGAAGAAATCCTCAGGATAAGGAGAGGCAATTTTGAATTTTGAAAAAGCTGTCTTGTGTTAGGGGTTGGTGAGAGAACACGTGCTATTGTGACGTTTTGAGCACTGTTTGACAGTTGTCAACAGTTGTCAATCGTACAACATTAATTCGTGAGGGACAGTTACTGTTCCCCACTCGCCCTTCTAGTGCCTAGGGTTCTGAAAAAGTGGAAGGGCGGTTACACGTCTTTCCACAACATTTATTGCGATCCCTATAAATAGAAGACGATCAGACACCTTTTTCCTTATGCTTTCAAAATCCATCTTCTTCTTTCTTGAGATTTCCTCCATCTTAAAGAACTTATCTTCAGAGATTAATGGCTACTAGTACCAGTTCTAGGAAGACTGAGATGCCGACGACATCGTCTCTTCCACCATTAAAATGGAAGAAAGAAGATTTTGATGCTTTGGTTAATAACTTTTGTTTGCCAAATCCTAGGGGGGCTTCTATCCCAGGGAGGGTGCTACGGCGGCAGATGCTCCGGCCGGTTATATTACCTTGTTTTACGATTGTTTTGCCGAGGGAAATTTCTGGCTTCCGGTGACCCATTTCATGCTGGAGATTCTTGATTTTTACAAATTCCACATCTCTCAGTTAAACCCTATGGGAATGGTTAGAATCAGGCATTTTGAATTTGTTTGCCGATCTATGAACATAATCCTGTCGGTTGAGAAATTTCGAGTCTTTTATCAACTGCACTGTGCTTTAGGGTTCTATTCCTTCCAGCAACGAGTTCAAGCCAAACGCCTGTTGCTTGTTCCTCCCAAATCTTACCACGACTGGAAGCAAAAGTTTTTTATGTGAAGGCAGCGGTTATTCCGACAATGATGTCATTCCGGGCTGGAGAAGAGATAGAACTGGAGACACTAGCCATTTCTAGCAACGAGGTATGGTATCAAAATATCAAGGATGTGCCAATATCATTTTGCCAGAAAGGGAATTGATTGCTACTGGAATAAGCATCCTGTGGAAGAAAGAACGTCAAGAGAAACCAGTTTATACGGAAGATGGAGTTGGTATGTTACTACATAACCCTTTAAGACCGTTCTCTATAAATGTATATTGATGATGTTTATTATTGTGCTTTGTGATACAGTTGCGCCGTTATACTTGGTCTCTTTCAAGAGAAACAATGGGAAGATGGCCGCTGTGCCACTTGAAGAGAATGAGGAGCCATGATTGATCAAATCCTGGGAAATTTACAAATCCCCAAGAAAGAAAGCCTCAACGCGCAGCCCTCCTCTAATACTGGTACGTAGTATGTTGTAAAGCCCGAGTTAGTATTGCAATATTACTGTTAGATATTAATTCTAAGTAATATTGCAATGTAACTTATGGCGCAACGTTTGCCTTTTATTATTGATTATGTAGGTGATTTGCTAAACTTGCGCGTAGGCCCTGATTCAAAGAAGAAGAAAAGACCAGCTGCTGTTGTGCTTCCCCCAAAGTCAGATGCACCAAAAACTAAGACATCTGCTACTGTGAATCCTGAGGGCAAGAAAGGTACGCGTCTCGTATCCAATTCTTGGTGTGAATATGTGGTGGTGTCAGACTCACTAGAGGGTCCCGCGCCTGTAGGTTTGAGGAAGCCAAATGAGGAGCCTCTAGATACATCATCCATTCCTGCTTCCAACACGGACGAAACCCTTGGAAATACCTTCAAGTCCCAAAATGGTGTTTAAGCACACCTCGAAGAAGAGGAAAGATCCGGAGACTACACCACCTTCACCGCCGAAGAAAGCTGTGCGGCCGCGCATTGGCAAGAAGAGCAACCTAGATGCTCTAGCAAAGAAATTTTCTCCTGGTATGCCTACTTTTTGAACATTTTATTGTAATAGTTGCGCATTGTCTTACACTTGGACTTCTGTTTTGATTACTGCTTTTGTTTCTTGTAGAGAAAACAGTGAAAGCTATGCAAGCCACCACAACCTCTGCGCCATTGTCGCGCCATCCCGAAGGTACAGGAGAAGATGAAGTGACTCCTGGCGTAACTCCTTCTGGTGTAGAACCGATTATTCTTGATGCGCCGGAGAAAATTGCTCCAGAAAAGGAGCAACCAAAACCTTCTGTTAAAAATCCTTCTTGCAAGCAAGTAAAAGATACTGCCCCCCCCCCTCTGCGGAGACTACGGCTGCTGAACAAGAAACGACTATTCCGATATTCATGCTGAGAATATCACTTCAAATATTAAGGGAGTAGGTCCTTCTACAGCTGGTCAAGGGTTCTCCTCATTTTTTGACGATCCTGAAGAGGAGTCGCCCATTCGTCCTGAGGAGACTCTTGGGGACTATTACTATCGTACCTATTCCGCCAAGAGAGCCTCCGCCATACACGAGCCAGTGTGGAAATTGAAACAGAGTGATACCTTTACCGATCTACAAGCTTGCAGGGAATGGTATAACGGAATTTATCCGCCGGCGGAGGTAAAACGCCAAGAAGAAAAGAATCATGAGCAAACCTACCAATCTTATTTGCAAGAGACCGCCATGGCCTCGTCCACTATGCACCGAATTGTGCGCGAATGGCGCAGCATGAACAAAGAGTGGGACGAGGTGGAGGATACAAAGCTCAAGGTCGGAGTTGAAAATGAGAGGATGAAGAAGATGTTGGTTGAGCTAGAGGCTAAGCAAGCCAAATTTGAATCGGAGAAGAAGAAGGAAGAATGGTCCGCCATTAGTTGGAAAAACAAGTACGAGGCCGCTGCCGCGCAGCATGTTGCAGACCGCAAGCGCTTTGTAGAGGCTTGTGATCGTGATAATAATGAAAACATTTCTCTTGCAACGAAATCGAGAAACTTAAAAAAGAGAAGGCCGATGCGGTTGCCACGGCAGAGGAGGCTCATTCACATAGGGAGAGGAGCGAGCATAATGAGGTAGAGACCAAAATGACTCTCCTCCTTAAGAATAAAGAGATTGATGAACTAACCTCTATGTTATCTGATCAGGAGCGACTGCAGGCGGAGGTTGATTCCTTGAAAAAGGATATCAAACTTCATCGAACTGAGAAGGCCGAGTTGACACGACGTCTGACTGAAAATGAGCAAAAACTTAACAACTCGTGCCACAGCTGAAAGCCTAGCAGAGTCGTTGATGAATCAGCTCACCTGGCTGCGCGAATACGGGATTGTGGTGGTATTATTCCTATCCTGCAGTATATATGTCTTGATTAATTATCATAGCTTAAACTGATGCGTTTGTATGCAGATCGCAAATGCCATCTTGAACTCTACGGAGTTATATGAAAAAGTAGCAGAGTTGATGGTAGCGGCGCGCAACGATGGTCATGCCGAGGGCTATAAGGAGTGCACGCTGCATGTGGCACATGCTTTGCAGACCAAATGGGATACAAGCCGAGCTGCCACTCATGGGATTAATACTTCTGCCATTTATACTGCTGCTAAAGAAAAATATGACCATTTGCAGATCCCAATCATGGACCTAGTGGATGCTGCACTGCAACAAGATGACTTTGTATACAGATTGAAAGAAATCTTTACAGTGGCGGAGAAACAAACAAGCAAAAAAGACGTAGAATAAGAACACTAGATTGCTAGAATTTTCTTGATGTCGCAAATATTTCTGATGTATCGTTGCACGGGTGCGCAAGTACTTTTAATGTGAATACAATATATTTAGTTTATAACGTTTGCATGTGACCAATTACTTGTTCAGGATAGACAAATGAACAATAGTCAATCGCATGTGTGAGTGTAAGCATTATTTTATCTTGTGGCTCATGAGTATGTATTTTTGTTTATCCAAAGGAATTGCATGCATTTGTAATAAATATAGAAGAATGTAAGTAGCGACAGAAAGTATTTTATTTCATCGATAAAGCATAAAGCTACAAATGCCACTAAGATTACAAGCAAGAATTAATGTAAGTAGGCTCATGAAAAGCGCAAGGCTAATGAGTTCTGAGATTACATGTAACAACGTCGTAACTGTTGAGCGTTCCAAGTCCTAGGAACTGCCGTTCCGTCTATACGTTTAAGTGTGTACGCGCCTTTACCAAGAACCTCATGAATTACGTACGGCCCTTCCCATTTAGGCGCAAGTTTGCCTGGTTTTTTCGGCATTGGATGCCTTGTTATCACGCAAGACAAAGTCTCCAGGAAGGAAACTGCAGATGCGCACCCTGGAGTTGTAATACTTCTCTAACTTTGACTTGTATTTAGCCTCGTTTATTGCAGCATTCTCTCTGCGCTCCTCCAAGAGGTCTAAATCCAGTCTGTGCTCTTGCGTATTAGCATTCTTTTCCATTGCCAGCATGCGGGGAGATGGCAGTCCCATTTCTGCTGGGATCACTGCCTCGGTGCTATAAACCAAGCTGAACAGAGTTTCGTCGGTACTTGTCTTTGGCATGGTGCGATGAGCCCACAGAATACTTGGCAACTCATCCACCCAACCCCTGCGCGCAGTGCCTAGCCTTGCCTTAATGCCATCGACAATCTGTTTGTTGATACTTTCTACTTGACCGTTGGCCTGTGGGTGCGCAACGAAAGCAAAAACGTGTTCGATGTTCATCTCACGCATCCATTGCTGGAAATCTTCCGAGGCAAAATTGGTACCATTATCTGCGATGATGCACAAAGGTAATCCAAAATGACAAATGATATGTTCCCAAATAAATTTTCGTGTGACCATTGTTGTGGTTGAAGCTAAAGGTTTAGCTTCCACCCATTTAGTGAAATAGTCAATTGCTACTATGATGAATTTTACTGCGCCCGGAGCATCAGGAAAGGGACCCACCAAATCTATGGCCCATTGTTGAAACGGCTAGGCCGTTGTAACTGGAACCAACGGATTTTTGGGGCGCAATGTTTTTGGCGCATGTCTTTGGCAAGACATGCATTTGCGCAACACGTCCACGGCATCTACGTACATTCTCGGCCAGAAATACCCTGCGCCCGTTACTTTAGCGACAACCAAGCACGGTTCTGCATGTATCCCATACAATCCTTCATGGATTTCTCTGAGCAAGTAGTGCGCATCATGTTTATCGACACATCTCAACAAAGGACCCATGTATGGCTTGCGATATAAAATATCGTCCGCCATTTCGTAATTTAAAGCTTTGCATCGTATTTTTCACGCATGTGCCTTGTTGTCAGGAAGTTGGCCATGTTGCAAAAACAGGATAATCGGAGACATCCAAGATGGACTCCCCACTTCAACCATGCTAACTTGCTTTAATGGAACAGATGGATTTTTCAAAACTTCAATCCTAACCTCTTTTGCTAGATTTGGCTTGTTCCAGGTATAATACCATAATATCGCCTCGCGCATCATAAGTACCATTGATTTGTTCCGCTACTAGTCGAGAATCAACATGAGCTATTAAATTTGCAGCACCCATCTTTATAGCGAGGCGCAAGCCTGCTAGAAATGCCTCATAATCGGCTTCATTATTTGTGCTCTTGAAATCCAGGCATATAGCATAAGTGCATTCTTGATTATCCGGATTCACTAGTCGGAGGCTTTCGCCGGCTCCATCATTATTAGATGCGCCATCTGTATGTAGTAACCATTCTCTGTCATCGGTAACAGGAATCGGATTCTAGATTTCTTCACATTCTTGCACTTTGTCTGTTGATACTTCTTGTAACATCCGGCCCCTCGCACCACCAATATTGTCCGCTTTGCCCCCGATGGGTTGCCCATCTAGGAACTCACGACTTTGTTTTTGGTTGCCCCGGTGGAGACTTCCCAGGAGGTCACCCATACTAGTACTACTCCCACCTGAGCACGCTTAACTATGGAGTCTCCTCTCATCCACTAGCATTAAGCCCAAAACGTGTTGGTGATTTTAAGAGGCAGAACATTAATTATGAACCAAGATCTCTCCTGGCCACGACCGATGTGGGATTTGCCTAGGGTGTCACAATGGTCCATGTTAATCGGTAGTCAGTGTCAGTATTGGTATCGTTACAATCACCCTCCCTTAGGGACTCATCGTCCTCGATGAGGTTTGCCCCACCATCCCGAACGGCTCAGGAGTGGCTCTGATACCATTTGTAACATCCGGCCCCTCGCACCACCAATATTGTCCGCTTTGCCCCGATGGGTTGCCCATCCAGGAACTCACGATTTTGTTTTTGGTTGCCCCGGTGGAGACTTCCTAGGAGGTCACCCATCCTAGTACTACTCCCACCTGAGCACGCTTAACTGTGAAGTTATCTTCTCATCCACTAGCATTAAGTCTAAAACACGTTGGTGATTTTAAGAGGCAGGACATTAATTATGAACCAAGATCTCTCCTGGCCACGCCGATGTGGGATTTGCCTAGGGTGTCACAATGGTCCATGTTAATCGGTAGTCGGTGTCAGTATCGGTATCGTTACACTTCTGCTACGAAATCGGCAAGTATTTGCCCCTTAATTGCTGGCCTTGGCTTTTAGACAATATTGTGACCGCCTAGTTCGATAGCCTATTTGGCTAATCGTCCTGAGACGTCTGGCTTAGAAATAATTTGACCAAGATGATAATTTGTCAAGACATTGATGACGTGCCCTGAGAAATACCTACGAAGCCTGCGAAGCATGAACTAGCGCAAGTACCAGTTTTTCCATCATTGAGTACCGGGATTCTGGGTCATTCAGCATCTTGTTAATGTAATAAATAGGCGTTTGAACACCTTCTCTTTTAACAAGCAAGACTGCTCCTACTGCTAATTCGGATGCCGCAAGATAAAGGATCAGCGGTTCTTTGTTACGCGGAGCTGTCAAAGTTGGTAATTGAATCAAACAATCTTTCATTTCTTGGAAAGCTTTTTCCGCAATTGCGCAAGGTACGGATGAAAGGGTAAGATTTCGATGCGTGATTTGCGAGGAAACGATTGAGGGCAGCTAATCGTCTCGCCAATCTCTGCATCTCCTTTACACTTGCTGGAGATGTCATACTTTGAATTGCTTCCACTTTTTCTGGATTAACTTTAAACCCATCCTTTGTGACGATGAATCCAAAGAACTTGCCCTCTTCCATGCCAAAAGAACACTTTGCTCGGGTTCAATTTCGAATTAACTTTTCGCAGTGAATCGAAAGTCTTTTGAATGTTTTCTAACATCATTTCTTCCGTATGACTCATGATAACCAAATTACTTCAACGGTTACTCCAATGTCTTCACCAAACACTGAATCCATAAGCCGTTGATAAGTGGCACCCGCATTACGGAGCCCAAAAGGCATTTTTATATAATAGAAAATACCTTTCTCCATGCGGAAAGCCGTCTTGTCTTCATCCTCTTGTTTCATCAGCACTTGATGGTACCCTTTGTAACAGTCTAGAAAACATTTCCAGCAAAATGATGCTAAGGAGTCCACTTTTTTGTCAATTTCTGGAAGCGAGTAACAATCTTTGGGACATGCTTTGTTTAAATCCTTAAAATCGACACACATGCGCCACCCGCCGTTATGTTTTTTGACCATAACGAGGTTCGCCACCCCGGTTTGGTACTTGACTTCGTGCAGAATACCAGCTTTAAGTAATTCGGCAACTTCTTTGTTCATAGCTTCCGTTTTTCGGTCCCCAGGCTACGCTTTTTCTGAACAACCGGTTCCAATGATGGGAAGACATTTAAACAATGTTCTGCAACGTTGCGCGAAACCCCTATCATGTCTGCAGGTGTCCAGAAAATATCCATATTTCAAAACAACAAGGTTTTGAGTTTTGCGCGAATTGCCATAGATATCGCAGGACCAAGAATAATTGGTTGCTCTAGATACTTGTTGTTTAGAACCCATTTCTCAGGTCCATTTGGTGACGTTGATTTAGCAGCCTTAACAACGGGTTTTTCGATAGACATAATCTCTTTCGAGCGAATATGATAGCTACTCTAGTTGGCGTTAGGAAACCACATGCAGCGTGAGGCGCAGACGTGACCATGCTGAAATCTCGTTGCGCTCGACGCCCTAATAAAACGTCATGACGGGAGGTTGCCGGCATTACCATAAAGTTTACTTGAATGGTTCATGAGTGTTTACTGTCAGAAAGAATCACGGGAAAAACTATATGTCCGAGAGGAAAAACAGCCTCATTGTAGAATCCAGTTAACGGGAAGTCAACTGGTTCCAGGCGTGCCTTATCTTCCATATCTAATGCTTGAAACATTGTTCATATATAATATCCATAGAACTTCCCGGATCTATGAACATATAGTCAGCCTGGTAATGGACAAAGATACCTGTGATTACAACTTGTCTTTCTTCCTGAGGTCCGCCAGGAACAAAAGGAAAAATCACTTGCTGCTCGCGCCATATCTCACTCTAAATCGTTGGAAGCTGCGCTTGCGCGACGAGCCTCCTTGGATCATGGCAACTTGCTTCATTTTCTTGTTGCTTGGCCCCTCATCCACGCGCGTGAGTTTCCTGACCTCTTTTCGAACTGATTGCACCAAGTGTGTCAACTTACCACTTTTCAAAGCCTTTTCAATTTCCGTGCGCAGCTAATGCAATTGTCAGTTGTGTGCCCTGTGTCTTTGTGAAAGTCACAGAAGAGGTTTGGGTCTTGACCCTTCTTGTTCTTCATGGACTAAGGTTGCTTAAATTGATAATTCTCTGTGCTCAAGACTTCCGCAGGAGATTTCGTTAGGGGACTCCATTGTCGATCCCGATTTTCCTGTTTGATTGCTTTCTGGTAGTAATCTTATTAATCGTTGTGCGAGCGTCTACTGGCGAATACGGGGAATACGAGCTTTGGTTGTAGTCCTTCCATCCTCTCTTGAACTTCTGACCACCCCTACTCAGATCCTGAGGACGATTCTGAGGTAGTGGTGGTCTGTTAGAATTAAGGTTCCGCTCCGTCTGCGCGTAAACCTTGGCTGCTGCCATTAGCTTATCCCAGCTCTTCGGAAGGCCAGTTGTCCCAGAAAGTACCTTTATCTTTTCGTCACATCTTACCGCATATTTGAACTATGCGCGGATAAGATCCTCATGAACATCACCAGTTTCTAATACATCTTTATTGTAACGGGTGATAAAATCCTCTAGGCTTTCGTCATCCTTCCGCCAAATGTTCATCACATCCGAGGAATCTCTGACATATCGCCTCTGCTGGCTAAAATGTGTAAGGAATTTTTCCTTGAGATCATTCCAGGAGAGAGTTTACCTGTGGGCAAATTATCAAACCGAAGGCGCGCGGCGCCAGTAAGAGTCTGCACGAAAAGATCGCACCACATTGGTAACATCCATCCGCCTATCAACACTGCGCCTGTGAAGAGGCGCATATGATCATCAGGATCTGTTAACCCGTTAAACTTTCCTACATTGGAAGGCACCTTTACTCATTCTAGCGGAGCCAATGCTATTTCTCTTATAAACTTTGATTGCTTAGCTGCTTCGGCTGGTCGATATACCAGATTGTAATCATGCTCCGCTTTCGGATTGTATGTTGCACATATTTTAGGTTTATAACTGACATGATCCGTAGACAAACGGTTAAAAACACTTGCACTGTCTCCTTCTTCATAAGTCTTATCATACTCATCGTGTTGGGTGTCCCGCTTCTGTGACGATCGCGGGCCCAAACGTGAGTGAACAGATGTGTGGCATTGAACGTTTTCTTCTTGCTTTCTATTACCAGAATGAACAGAATCGTTCCTGGTTTTAGAGCACATTTCAGTTCCATCTACAGACATATGCGAAGACGCACGAGCATGGTTTTGAGTATTATAACTCAACACTCGAGGTGCCAGCGAAGCACGGACCCGAGGAGCGTTAACCGGAGCTTAAAAAGCTGGAGTTCCGATCTGAGCACATAGTTGAGCATACATAGCGTTTAAAACAGTTTGAGATTTGATTAACCACGATAATGGAGTCTCTCCAGGTGGTAAAATTGACGCTACATCAACATGAGGAGCCGCCGGCGTTACTGGAATGCTCGCATGATCTGTATCATACGGAACATCAGCTTCGCCAGACGAATCTTCAACAATTTGTCCGTCGACCTGAGGTCCGCCAGCGACGCGACGGATCTCCGATCGAGGACCTGGAAACGATGATCCATCAGCCATGATGCTGCAGATCTAGGTGAAACGAAACGAAAGATGATAAGAGAATCAAAAATCAGTGGGCGTCAATGAAGAAACGTAGACCTAACAGATCTAACAGATCGGAATCTGATCAGATCTAGGGTTTAGTTTCTTGCATAAAGGGGTTAATCCTTCATTTGGTTTCAGGGTGACGATCTCAATCACTTCCGATGATACCTACAAAACAGAAACGCCATTAGCCTCGCCACGGGGAGAAGGGGGTTCTCTCCGTGACCACCCTCCGGCGTGAGAATAAGTATCGGTACTTGGAGAAAAGTTTAAGTGAAGTAAGAGAGAGAGTAAGTGAGAGTGAATGACTTTCTTGTACCTGAAGTTACCTATTTATAGCTAGATTTTGGGCGCCAAAAGGAGATATGAAAACTTAACGGAATCTTTGCCATTCCGTTAAGTGTTGCCGTTACAGTTAATGCACACGGATTGACTTATTGTCAACGGCTAGGGAGATGCCACATGTCATCGTGAGATCACTTATGCTTTCTTGAGGTGACCATGCCATCACCGTGATCTTTTTTATTATCTAAGATGCTGCCACGTGGCATTCGGTTGTAACCGAAAAGTGGCCTTGCACGATTGGGCATTAATGGCTTCTAGAAGGTTTCACAGCTGTAACCTATCATTTTGTTGTGGGCTAGGTCGAGAAGCCATGGATAAGGTAAACCCATCAGTCTTTTTGCTTGGAGGAGTAGGAAGAGACTTTCGAGGAGACAAGGACCGAACCGCGTCAGCCATCGTCACTGGCTATAAGTTTGGTATCAACGTTACCAAAAGAAAGTGTAACATCCGTCAAAAACGGATTTACCAAACCCGCTCCGTTTAGTAACCGAACAGTCAGTCAAAATTTTCGTTTCGAATTAAATGTCTAAGACATTTTTAAACGATCCGTAATCAATTATTATACGTGAATATATATTTAGTTTTTGAAAAACCGTCAAAAATCGCAAAATAAAAATAAATTACATCTGCCGGGTTTCGAACCCGGGTCTGTACCGAGTCACTCAGTGACTTATCTTCACACACACAAACCACTGCGCCACTTGTTCCGTTTGTGATATAATAGAATCAATTAATTCATAAAGTGTCTTTGCGAATTCAAAACCGGCGCCCAAACGATTCAGTCGTCGGAATCCCGGAATATTCGCGAGTCTTAACTACGATTTACGTTATAACGTAAACCTTTAATTACATATCGGTTATAACCGATGTTTGAAGTCCGCGACACTTTTCAAAACCGCCGGAAACTTAACCCGATGAATACAGTCCAAAATCAGACCAAATACATTTCGATTTTCCCTTATAAAATGACCCACAACCGTCTACAAACACTTTCGCACAAAAATCACACCTTTTCTCGGCGTAATTCCACTCGCCGGAACTTTCCTGTTTTTCGCCGGAAAACCGAGTTTTAATTTTTGAACCTCACTGAACCTCCTAAGTTTATACCAAAGTCACCCTTACTCTTTCCAAGCTTTCCGGAGACTTTCTGCTGCAAGGCACCAGACACCGGAGTTGTTTTTCTGTCGCCGGAATTCTGCCGGAAAACAGAGGAAAAGAGTCGGTATACCTCACGCTTATTTTCCTTTCTTTTTACTTCTATATTACCAGTAATTAACCTAAAACGCTAATGAAACTTGATCAAAAGCTCGAACCAGTCAGACCCGACTTCTGGTTATTCTTTCAGTGAAGAAGATGAAGACTTGTTATCATATAAGTTTAATTAAAATCATGAAATAAATCGGGTTAGACACACAGTCCAGCGGTGGACTGTGTGCACATATAAAACGCAAAAGGTCTCAAGTTCGAATCCCGTCTCACACACGCTGCCTTAATAAAAATCCATTTTTTTTTACTGAACCGGAGTCACATTAGTTATATGTTAAGTATAATAAAAATCAAGTTATATAACATGTTGAACACACAGTCCAGCGGTGGACTGTGTGTTATATTAACCCACAGGTTCCGGGTTCGAGACCTGTGGAGCGCACCGCCGAGCCGCTTAAATTGTTTTTAAAATAAAAATGATTTTCTGTTAATGTTAATTAATGTATATATGTAATTAAAATCGGATATATAACGGGTTAGACACGTAGCTCAGTTGGTAGAGCTACGTGCACGCGTACGAGAGGTCTCGGGTTCGAGCCTCACTCAGCGCACAACAATATGCCTCAAAACCGGTCAACGACCAGTCAAAGTCAACTGGTCAAAGTCAACTGTAGCAGAAAAAAATAAAATATTTTTATTATTTTTATTTAATTATTTTAAATTAAAAATCAATTATAAATACTTAAAAATAACATTTTTAAGATTTGAAAATAGCCTCAAACTCACAAAAATACACCCAACAATCTTACTAAAATAGTTTAATAAAATCCGTTTACTCACCAAACCATAATGCGATTTATCTAGGTTAAATCTCACTCGTGGTTAAAACCACTTCGCGTGCATTCATCATCATCAACCGAACGCACCCACTGTGAGTGAATCTTACAATTCCCCCTTTTAAATTACACGTTTTGGGGTGTATCATGTGTTATGAATTAATTAATTTATTTATTTAAACTTGTGCCATACCACATTATGACTTAATCTTAGATTGATTTATTGTTGTGATTTATTTTCCGTTTGTCAAATTACATGAAACTCATACAATAAGCCCATCAGTTCCTCGTGGGAAACGAGTAGAACATCGCGTGCTTCAATTCAAATTCATTATTGTTCATGTGTGTTTTCATTGAGTTTATATTGTTTGTAGTTGTGTTATTCATATTATCATGTTTATGCAATTCATTCATCAGGCCCCTCAGTTCCTCGTGAGAGACGAGTTGAGCATCGCGTGCCTTTAATTGTTCCATTATTGTTCATGAGTGTTTTCATTTAACATCTTATGATTATTGATCAAGTTACATCTAATTTTACTCATGTTTGGTTGTGCACATTTTTCATAATCAATTTAAATAAATTGTTCAAATGTTTTCCATAGGATTCACTCGCCAACATTATGTTGATCCAAAAACCTTTTTACACATGATACAGGTGAACAGGTTGAAGCAAGGAAAACATAGGATATGCCTTAGAAGAGAACAAAGAAGTTAGATTGTTAGTTAGATCATGTTGTAGCAATCATTGTAAACTTTCATTTAATTTGTATTAATGAATATGAAACGTTTAATAAATGTCATGAGCTTTGATGATAACCCAATCATGCCCCGATCACCTTATCCGCTGCGGGTCGGGGTGTGACAGATTGGTATCAGAGCCATGACTATAGGGATATAGGATAGGTTATTAGACCCTTAGAGCCTATACTATAGTCTGCCTAAAATTTTAAATTGATTAAGTGGTTACATACAAACTTGTGATATTTATTTGTTTCATATTTGTTTACATTTCAGTCAAACATACATGCTCATATACATGTTCATTATACATATATACATATTCATTATACATATATCGATGTTCATGTGTTCAATTTATTTTCATACTCTCGCTATCCAAAGATTTTATGCAATTTTCAATTCTCATCAAAGTAAGTTCTGCGACGGGCATGTAGTAACTGGAAGGGTACAAGTACCGGTAGTCGGAACGTCCTGTCTAGGCTGGCATTCGTATAAATCCAATATAACGGACCAGTTTGCCTACCTGGGGACCAACGATGAGAGTACGAAGGACCTATTAGGCCAAAGCATGCCACACCAAACGTCGTTCGAACTAACCCTACTTTGAGGTGTCACCGTGTCTACACCTGGACACATTCCGAACATCACACGTTGTATACATATTTCTCGATTTTCACCGGGTTTTGTGTACGCAACCAGGCAGAAACCGTGCGAACCATATGAAAAACCGGTAATTCATGGGGGCCCACATGATTACATAAGGTAAAGTATGGCGGCACGACGGGCCTAACAGCGAGCAAAGCCCAAGACATCCTATGGATGTAGTATTTTTGTATAATTATTTTATGAATGTTCATTCTTGAATGCGACCCACGATCTCAAAAGCATCCAACTCATACTCTTGTCATGTATTCATTGTAGATGTCTTCTAACCTCGCCCGTAGGAAGATGAGAGCAGGAAAAGCCCGCGAACGCATGGCTACCTTAATCGCTCAACAAATGGCTGCTGTAATACCCAACATTGTAATTCAAGTTCAACAAGCACTTACCCAAAATCCCGTCAATCAAGCAAACCAAAACATTTTCAACTCTTCCCCAAATACCACTAAATGCACCTACAAGCATTTCAAATCATGCGACCCTCCGAAATATAAAGGGACTGAAGGTGTCACCACACTCCTCCATTGGTTTGAAGAAATGGAGAATACTTTTCTAAATTGCGATTGCCCTGATGATCGCAAAGTGCGTTATGCTACCGGTCGACTATATGGGATAGCACTTACTTGGTGGAATACAGAGAAGGCAAAACGAGGTGTTGAAGATGCTATGTCCCTAACTTGGAACGAATTGAAGGAAATCATGACCAGACGATTTTGTCCAAGGAGCGAAATCAAGAAGCTAGAAGATGAATTTTACTCATTGAAGCAAGTGGAAGGAGACCACACCACCTACAACAAAAGGTTCCTCGAATTACATCAAATGGTTCCCAACATGTTTACTCCCCTCTACCGTTTGATCGAGCACTACATTCGTGGTCTTCCGTCAAAGATTCAAGACCCCGTGATAAGTACCAAGCCTGCAACTTTGGAAACAGCAATGGAGCTAGCAATAGAGCTCACCGAGAACCGAATCCGAAACAAAGACTTCGAGGAGGAGAAGAAGAAGGATAAAGAATCGACTGAAACCTCCGACTCCACCCAAACCGAATCCCCTTCTCAACCCAACCCTAAGAGAAAAAGAGTCGGGCGACTTTTCGCTGCTACCCAACGAAATCAACCCGTTTTTCACGCTATACCCATCCGAGCTGTCCCAATCACCCAAGTGGCACCCAATTCAGCTTACCCAAATAAGAAACCATATCTTGGACCTCACCCTCAATGCAACCACTGTTTTTATCACCATCCCCTTACTTCACCTTGCCGGCTATGTACAACTTGTGGACGTTATGGTCATTTGAGCAATGTTTGTCGCACCTTTCAAGACCAAACCTTTTTCCCTACTCAAAACATGGCCCAAACTTATCACCAACCTCAATACCCCATGTTCCCATATGCTCGAGCTTGCTTCAATTGTGGCGACCCTACCCACTTTAGAAACACATGCCCTCAATTGGTAAACGTTATCAACACTCAAGCCCAATCAAACCCAGTTAACCAAGTAAACCAAGAAAACCCAACCACTATGCCGCCAGCAAGAGGAAGAGTCTTCAATATCAACGCCAACCCTGTCGAAGATAATGACGGCCCAAACGAAGATACTCAGCTAGTCCTCTTCGCCGAAGATCCAGATTCAACTCCTGTTGTTTAGTCTTATGTCTTTCTTTATCACATGTGTAGACTGTTAGAGAAATCAGTGGATATTATATATTATATATTGTTTTCAGTATACGATTTTGCCGAGGCCGCAGCTCCCCATCCATCGAGGTTGAGTTTGATCCCCATTTTATTATGAGTTGATCAGGGTGTGCCCGCACGATCGGCTCCGTTTGTTGAGCCTTGATCGGTTACGTAATATTTATTCTCATTTCAGTACATGCAATATGCTCGGCTCCGTTTGATTGAGCCTTGAGTACACATATTTATTCTCATTTCCAGTTCATGCAATATGCTCGGCTCCGTTTGATTGAGCCTTGAGTACACAGATTTATTTACATTTCCAGTTCATGCAATACGCTCGGCTCCGTTTGATTGAGCCTTGAGCACACATACAATTTCATTATCAGTATCTTGTGGTTGTGGTGTTTGTAGTAGAGTCGCATCGAACTAACCATAACTTGCGGATAAAGTCAATGAAAATTTGACAAGAATATGGTGGATACGCCGATGGTACTTCCTATATATAAGTATTCTTGTCAAATAATCGGAGGCATTATCAGGCGGTTATGAGAGGTTCCATGCATAGGCTGTTTGTGTGGTTAAGTTATTCATATACAGTACATGCAATATGTTCGGCTCCGTTTGATTGAGCCTTGAGCACACAATTTCAATTTCAGTACATTCAATATGTTCGGCTCCGTTTGATTGAGCCTTGAGCACACAATTTCATTTTCAGTACATGCAATACGATCGGCTCCGTTCGATTGAGCCTTGATCGCACAGATATGCTTCATTTCAGTAATTTATGTTTGTTGTATTGATTGTAGAGTTATAGGACTAATCATAATTCACTGTTAAAACCAATGAAAATTTGACAAGAATATGGTGGATACGCCGCTGGTACTTCCTATATATAAGTATTCTTGTCAAAGGATCAGAGGCATTAACGGATGGTTATGAGAAGTTCTATGTAGGATTTATTAGTTTCTTGGTAACCAATCATAACTTGTGGATAAAACTAATGAAAATTTGGCAAGAATATGGTGGATACGCCGATGGTACTTCCTATATATAAGTATTCTTGCCAAAGGATCAGAGGCATTATCAGGCGGTTATGAGAAGTTCCATGTAGGATTTATTATTGCCTTGGTTGGAATTTGTGATACATTTATATCATCATGTTATTTAAAGAGATTGGATTGTGTTCCATTTCTACATAAATTAACCTCTCCATCATAACAAACGAGAGAGGAACTTCCATCATTCAAACATATATGGATTCAAATATTTGCTGTTGTGTTTATTCATGTTCAAATATTCGCTGATGTGTCTATTCATGTTCGAATATTGGCTATTGTGTTTATTCATTCGCTGATGTGTCTATTCATGTTCGAATTTTTGCTGTTGTGTTTATTCATGTTCAAATACTTGCTGTTGTGTTTATTCATGTTCAAATATTTGCTGATGTGTTCATTCATGTTTGGATATCAGCTGTTGTGTTTTTATTTATGTTCCATGTAGATTGTAGTGTTAGAAGTTTTGCCTTAGGATATAACCATATTTTTCCCAAACGTATCTAAACTCATATGCATGATATCAATTTAGCAAATCATTTCTGCTTATCAATATTCATACAGTAGGCAACAAAAAGCGATTCCTGAATAGGGTACTTAACCCTTACAAGGAACGTTACCGCCTCGAACAAAAACTTAAACCCTCATTTTTGCTAAAGCATACAACTGTCAAACAAAACATCATCATTCTTATAGTCAAAATATATCATTATTTAAATTTCGGGACGAAATTTCTAAAAAGCAGGGGATACTGTAACATCCGTCAAAAACGGATTTACCAAACCCGCTCCGTTTAGTAACCGAACAGTCAGTCAAAATTTTCGTTTCGAATTAAATGTCTAAGACATTTTTAAACGATCCGTAATCAATTATTATACGTGAATATATATTTAGTTTTTGAAAAACCGTCAAAAATCGCAAAATAAAAATAAATTACATCTGCCGGGTTTCGAACCCGGGTCTGTACCGAGTCACTCAGTGACTTATCTTCACACACACAAACCACTGCGCCACTTGTTCCGTTTGTGATATAATAGAATCAATTAATTCATAAAGTGTCTTTGCGAATTCAAAACCGGCGCCCAAACGATTCAGTCGTCGGAATCCCGGAATATTCGCGAGTCTTAACTACGATTTACGTTATAACGTAAACCTTTAATTACATATCGGTTATAACCGATGTTTGAAGTCCGCGACACTTTTCAAAACCGCCGGAAACTTAACCCGATGAATACAGTCCAAAATCAGACCAAATACATTTCGATTTTCCCTTATAAAATGACCCACAACCGTCTACAAACACTTTCGCACAAAAATCACACCTTTTCTCGGCGTAATTCCACTCGCCGGAACTTTCCTGTTTTTCGCCGGAAAACCGAGTTTTAATTTTTGAACCTCACTGAACCTCCTAAGTTTATACCAAAGTCACCCTTACTCTTTCCAAGCTTTCCGGAGACTTTCTGCTGCAAGGCACCAGACACCGGAGTTGTTTTTCTGTCGCCGGAATTCTGCCGGAAAACAGAGGAAAAGAGTCGGTATACCTCACGCTTATTTTCCTTTCTTTTTACTTCTATATTACCAGTAATTAACCTAAAACGCTAATGAAACTTGATCAAAAGCTCGAACCAGTCAGACCCGACTTCTGGTTATTCTTTCAGTGAAGAAGATGAAGACTTGTTATCATATAAGTTTAATTAAAATCATGAAATAAATCGGGTTAGACACACAGTCCAGCGGTGGACTGTGTGCACATATAAAACGCAAAAGGTCTCAAGTTCGAATCCCGTCTCACACACGCTGCCTTAATAAAAATCCATTTTTTTTTACTGAACCGGAGTCACATTAGTTATATGTTAAGTATAATAAAAATCAAGTTATATAACATGTTGAACACACAGTCCAGCGGTGGACTGTGTGTTATATTAACCCACAGGTTCCGGGTTCGAGACCTGTGGAGCGCACCGCCGAGCCGCTTAAATTGTTTTTAAAATAAAAATGATTTTCTGTTAATGTTAATTAATGTATATATGTAATTAAAATCGGATATATAACGGGTTAGACACGTAGCTCAGTTGGTAGAGCTACGTGCACGCGTACGAGAGGTCTCGGGTTCGAGCCTCACTCAGCGCACAACAATATGCCTCAAAACCGGTCAACGACCAGTCAAAGTCAACTGGTCAAAGTCAACTGTAGCAGAAAAAAATAAAATATTTTTATTATTTTTATTTAATTATTTTAAATTAAAAATCAATTATAAATACTTAAAAATAACATTTTTAAGATTTGAAAATAGCCTCAAACTCACAAAAATACACCCAACAATCTTACTAAAATAGTTTAATAAAATCCGTTTACTCACCAAACCATAATGCGATTTATCTAGGTTAAATCTCACTCGTGGTTAAAACCACTTCGCGTGCATTCATCATCATCAACCGAACGCACCCACTGTGAGTGAATCTTACAATTCCCCCTTTTAAATTACACGTTTTGGGGTGTATCATGTGTTATGAATTAATTAATTTATTTATTTAAACTTGTGCCATACCACATTATGACTTAATCTTAGATTGATTTATTGTTGTGATTTATTTTCCGTTTGTCAAATTACATGAAACTCATACAATAAGCCCATCAGTTCCTCGTGGGAAACGAGTAGAACATCGCGTGCTTCAATTCAAATTCATTATTGTTCATGTGTGTTTTCATTGAGTTTATATTGTTTGTAGTTGTGTTATTCATATTATCATGTTTATGCAATTCATTCATCAGGCCCCTCAGTTCCTCGTGAGAGACGAGTTGAGCATCGCGTGCCTTTAATTGTTCCATTATTGTTCATGAGTGTTTTCATTTAACATCTTATGATTATTGATCAAGTTACATCTAATTTTACTCATGTTTGGTTGTGCACATTTTTCATAATCAATTTAAATAAATTGTTCAAATGTTTTCCATAGGATTCACTCGCCAACATTATGTTGATCCAAAAACCTTTTTACACATGATACAGGTGAACAGGTTGAAGCAAGGAAAACATAGGATATGCCTTAGAAGAGAACAAAGAAGTTAGATTGTTAGTTAGATCATGTTGTAGCAATCATTGTAAACTTTCATTTAATTTGTATTAATGAATATGAAACGTTTAATAAATGTCATGAGCTTTGATGATAACCCAATCATGCCCCGATCACCTTATCCGCTGCGGGTCGGGGTGTGACAGAAAGGGGACTTGAAGTTTTGAAGGGTTGGTCCCGAGGGGTCTTGCCACCAGTTAGGTGAGCCAAAAGGTTCTCAAGAAGACCGTAGGAAGCGGAAAAGCCTGCTCCTTCGTCATCAACATCATCTAAAATTTTCACCGAATGAGAAACTGATCCCGACTTTGCTTTCTTAAACTGCTTCAATTTCTGACCCTCCTTCGGATCCACCTCACGACGCCGTTTCAATGAGCCAACAGAAACATCGGTCGTATCCACAGCTGCATCACGAGCAACTTCATCTTCGATCGATAAATGCTCACTACCGACCAGAACCACCTTGCTAATCGAGCCACTCCCTCAGGAATCTTGACCACCGGTGGACTGGACTCCCTTTCCCTTGTCCTCAATCGAAACCGGTTTCTCCTCGTTTGATAGCATCACGGCACCTCCTACCGGAACAGAACCGGAACCTCCTTGTCCATCGTCCGAAGCTGGTTCACGAATCGGATATAGATTCTCGTTTACAGGATCAAGATAAGGAGGGCCGTGCTTCGTCTTAGTAGCAATAATTTCAAACTCCTCAACATCAAAAGACTTCAACCTCAAAGCGTCTTTCAAACCCATAACTGCAAACAAAGAGGCAACAAAATAAATAATAAAAAATGTGTGCATAACAATATGCATATAAACATGCCCTATCCCGTAGCATACTAACCCTTTCCATCCAACGGAGCGTAGGGTGGTTTTTCGGTTCAGGCCAAATCGTGCTAATCTTTCCCATGACAAGAAGGTGTTCCGGTAACTTCTGGATACGACCAGCTTCTTTAATCAAGGAAGCATAAAGAGTTTGATCATACTCAAAATCATCAGGAAGACTGCCAGGAAGTGCGGACCTTCTAATCCTCCAGTTCATCTCCGAGGGAATGCAGAGATATCTTCCGAGCAACGAATGGATAAGCTGGGGTATCTTTCTCCGGTAGGATCGGGTTAAGGGATCGAGGTATCTGATATTTTTCCCAGTCTAGCCCAGATTGAGTTAAAATATTAAAGCTAGAAGCAAGGTTATCCTTGTTCGTCATAGGAATAAAAGATAAAGGACAGAACGAACCTGAATAAAGATCGGAATGTGCTTGAAGAAAACAGTGAAAGGACGAAGAAGAAGAAGAAATGAAGGAAGGAAGACGAAAAAGATTTTTTTCTGCTTTTCAAACAGATATCCCCCTTTTATATATTAAAAAAGGGGAGAGAGAAGTGATTGACGCGATGTTTGCATAACCGATTCCAAAGAACCAATGAAAACATGACACGACAGCATTAATCATGTGATGAAGACGTCAGCAAAAGGAGAAACACTAAAGCGACACAGCTGTCACCAATTCAAAATTCAAAGTTCAAATTTCAAAAAACTTTTTCATTTCCCACTCAAAGCCCGTAGCATTGCAAGCAATAGCACGGACTAGGGGGACTTGAAGAGGATACGTATAACGTATCGGACCGAACACCATCCATAACCGAACCTACAAAGCTCCGAGCTAAATAGTCGTCCGATGACGAAGGAATCTTTATAACTAACTTTGGGCCCACTCATTAAATGCTGAGATAATGATTGGTCCGGGCCCAACAAACTCCGTCACGCCAGACTACCAATAAACTATAAATATCCTACAACCTGTTCCAACAAAGGGTAACGCCCACTTTCTCTCTCTTCATCCTTACTTTCTCTCTCCATTCTCTCTCTCGCTCAAATACTTATCTTCATGCCCGAGCTTGGTCACAAAGAGGCCCCCATTCCTGTGACGAGGCTAACGGTGTGTTTTCTGTGACTTGTGCAGGTTTATCACCATTCTCTGAGACTCTCTTCTCCAGCCACCTACTGTGTTGGTTTTTGAGTCTTCAGTAAACAAGTCACATAAAACATCACAAATAGCCTATAAACATACAAGATAACAAACGCATGTCAGTTTCACCTAAAGTGTAAGCATATCTATGATCATACACCACACCTACAACACAGTTTTACTCTCCCCTAAAAATCTTTAACCTTAATTCTACGTCTTCACGAAACTGAAATTGAGCTCCGCTTAAATCTCGGTATGTATCGTAAAATATCAAAACTGAAATTGAGCTCCGCTTAAATCTCGGTATGTATCGTAAAATATCAAAACTGAAATTAAGCTCCTCTTAAGCAAGTAATGTATTCGTGATGTTTGACAGGTATAGATATTGCTAATATATCGAAAAAATAATGTGATTGACTAATACCGGTATATGGCAATAAAATCTCATCTTTACTCTAAACCTACTCCTATACATATATCAATGTTTACCATGTGATGATATCCGTCAAACGACTTAAAGAAGGAACATCCATAATGTGTATGTTGCTAGTTGCCTAGCTTACAAACCCTCTCATCACTACTTTGTATTTAATTCATGAAAAATTAACACTTGGATTTTTTATAAAACAACTTATTTAGAACCCGTGTATTATATGAGTTTTAAAAATATAATTTTATATACTAAATAATAAAACAATATATTTTTAAAAACCTTGTTTATTACACAAGTTAAATAAATTGATTTTTATATATTAAATAACTAGGTTAGAGCCCACGTCTACACGTGGTTTAACAAATAAAAATACTTTGAATGTGTTTGGTTTTAATTAAAATAATAAAAATAATTTTAATATAAATAAATAAACTTAAAAACACATATGATAGGGAGAAAAATACAACGAATAATCCAGATTTCATTAAAAAAATCCGTGTATACCATATTGGTTGTCTTATTTGTAATACTCGCATCGTTATCTAATTTGATTGTTTAATAGTCTTGACTGAAACTAAAATTAAACGTGCATAAGAGAAAGTTGAATATGCATACTATATAAGTCTATTGACAAAGTAAAACTATCTCAGCTCGTTTGTCGCTCAGTTGCCGCATCCCCTTACCATATGGAAGTATATATATATACAGTCTCGTCCATAAAAGCAACCAACTAAAACTGATTAATTTATAAAAATAACTAACAATTAGAAAAATCAAAAAAGTTCTAAACAAAATAATCCATGGGGATTACCCTACCAACTTTAGTTCTTATTTTGTATTTTTATTTATATGCTTACGTTAATGGTCTAAAACGAGTGTAAAGCCATTAGTTATTTATGCTTATTAAACTCTACCATAAAGCATATACTTGATAAATATAAATAGAAAACAAAATGGTAAAAGATAAAAGTTATGGATTAAAATAGTATATTTTTATTTAAATCTTATTAACAAATATTATCTATATCTACTTATATGGAGTAAAGGATAAAAGTAATGGATTAAATAATATTTTTTATTTGAATCTTTTTAAGAACTATTATTTATATCTATTTATTTAGGCGGGAAAAATAATTGATATCAATCTATAAGCGTCATGTGTCCCTCATCTGATTTACTTTATTATATGTATGTATAGATAAAAAAATTATATCTTTAAGAATCGCGTGTATTATACCGGTTTAGTAAATGTAATTTTATATGTCAAATAATAAAAAATGCTATATCTTAAAAATCTCTGTGTATTACATTGGTTGAATAAATGTAATTTTGTATGTTAAATAAAGTAAATATTTAAAAAATTTTATGTATTCTATGAGTTGAATAAATCTAATTTTATATTACCAGGTAATAAAAAAAGTTATATCTTTTGAAAACCTCGCATATTACACAGGTTGAATAAATTTGTATACTAAAAAGTTATATATTTAAAAAACCGCATGTACTACACAAGTTGTATATATTTATTTTTTAATAAAGAAAAAATAAACAATATATTCATATATGTATTAATTCATCACATATTAATGAATAGTTACACATTTTTGTCATTTGTGTTTTGTTTTGTCTTTTCATTTTTAACTTTAGTGTTTTTTTTTCATTTTTGTTTTACAAGTTTATTATTTTATTTTTTTTAAATTTTGTCATAAGAAGTTAAACAAGTTTTACGTCCCTCGTCTCGCAACGCATGAGACTTAAGACTAGTTAATATAATGTTGGAAATTAATTTAAATTTAAAAGTAATATTTTATTAGAAAATTAGGAAGATTCTATTCAACGTTCCAATCAGAATAAACTTAGGTATCAATTTATTATTTATTTAATTAATAAGATAAGTAGGAAATACAGACGGAAAAACTAAACAATAGACGCATTCAATGAATGACATGTATCAACATCAATTTCTTTTATTATGTAGTAGATATATAAAGAGGAATGATTCGTAAAAAAAGTAGATTTTGCCTATGTAGTCTAAAAAGAATTGTAGAGATGACATGTACCACTCCCTCTAAGTAGGATGTATGAGTATGACATTTTGGTTATAAAATGCAAACTTTCACCCTTTTGTTTTTTTCAAAAAATCTAGTACAAAAAAATATAGCACAAAAAATCCAGCACAAAAAAATCTAGTACAAAAAATCCAACACAAAAAATATAGCACAAAAAATCTAGTACAAAAAATGTAGCTCAAAAATATAGAACAAAAAATTTAGTACAAAAATGTTTTACAACATAGAAATACAACGCAGTTTTTTGTGTTTTTTTTAGTTGTCATATTTCATATAGCAATATGGTACTCAATTAAAGATAAAAAAAATTCTTAATTGTATGGTGGATTTGTTTTTAAAAAATAATATCGTGTAAAAAAATTATAACCCATAAAAAATGACGAAAAAATACGGATATGACTTGTATGGGAGAGAGAAATTCAACGAATAAGTCATTTCAAAAGTACCATTACACACTATTTTCTTATTCTACCAAAAATAACATTTTTATTTAGTCCTAACTTGATATATGGATATAGATATGCGTATTACCAACCTATAAATTATCAACATATTGTTGCTTTATATTGTTATAATATATGCATTGGGTTTTTTTTAAGTTGCATTTTTTTACTTTTAACCCAAAAGGTTCTATCATTTGCATATAAACTCCCTTTGACTTTTTTTACTTTTAACCGAAAGTTTTTTATCTTTTGCAATTTAAACCCAACACTTTTATATTTTCAGCTTTGATCCCCCATACTTATCATCTTTCGCAAGTTTTTCGTTTAACGTCTCCTTTTATATTTTGCGAGTCAACACACCACTACGTACGTGTGGGGTTATGCGTTTTTTTCCCGTTTGACAAAAAAAGTTACAATGCGTCTATTTTTCTCCATTTGACAAGTACATCGCAATGCGCAAGTCCTAAATCGACTTAATTATTCTTTTCTGTGTTTTACGTTTATGTGTAACTTCTTCGCATTGACGCACCACAATGAGCATGTGTGGTTCAACGATTTTACATTTATTTTTTGTTAGGTGTTATTTTTTACTTTTTTATTTTTCTTATTTGTACGAGTTTTACTGATGTTGGTGGTCACTGGCAGTGGTGTAGCATTAGTGCTACTTGACACGATTTTACGAATATATCTAACATATTAAGTTTTTTATTGATAATTTGTTTCGAGTTTACCGATATACCTTCTTTACTTAAGAAAAACTAGTTTTTTATTATGTGCATATTTTTATGTACGTGTCGGTTTAAATTCGATTGCTCTATGTTTCGACGTAAGCCTTTTCTGGAAACGAATCAGGTTAAATATAATACGTTTTAGTTTAAAAAATCATTTTTTACGTGCATATTTTTATGTACGTTTCGGTATAAATTCGAGTTCGTGTATGTTTCGACGTAAACTTTTTTGGGAAACGAGTCAAATAAATATAATATGTTTCGTGATTATTTTATGAATATTTTGTACATTTTGTTCGATCCGAGTGGAGTTAAATTGTGGTTTCTTTTTTTCTGTTTTAAAAAGCTCTAACTAATCTCTATTCGTTATACATGTAGGAACGTCCACGATTAGCACGGGAACCTAAATTTGTTATCTATTGTCTAATTAGGCGGAAACTAATGACAAGTTAACCAAATAACAAGAATTACTCATTTAAATGTTGTTTTCATTTATCTAAAGTTCAATTCGAGAACCGGATCCGACAGAGCTTCACCGTCTCTGTGCCAAAATATCTCCACGTTACAAAATGAATCACCAAGGCACCTATTTATATATTGCAAGTTCGCTGGTTAGGGTGGAAGTTCGGGCGAACTTGACTTAGTCAAGTTCGGCCGAACTGACTTCTCAAGACCATTCCGAGCGAACTTGACTCCTAACTCACATAAATACGTCTCGTTTCTAACAGATTAAGCCATATTCACTCAGACTCAATACATAATGACGTAGGCAACAGACATATGCACCAACAGACTCCCCCTTGGATGTTGCCGCAGTCATTGACTTTTAAAATCTTCTGAGTCTTCCGATCTTTAGTTCTTGGATAAACTTTATCATCTTGATCTTTATATCTTCTTCCTTTTTCTTTGAGCTTTGTCTTGATAAAACTTAAATCTTCATGCTCCCCTATATTTAAGCTTTAGTCTCAGACTCCCCTTTGCTTTGATCTTTAGACTTCAACCTCCCCCTAGCTTTGAGCATTCTGAAATCTTTTAACAATGTTTTATCCAGCTCCCTCTAAAACTTTACTACCTGTCTAAATAAATTCTGATATTCAAATAAACATTTCAGATTCAATATTTTGAATTTTTTTACTATCAACATTTCAAACTTTAATCTTCTCGTCAATCTTTTCAAAACCGTTTAATTGTTTCAAGTTCAACTTAATGACCTTGAATACATTTTACATTTAAGTCCTTCAAATTTTCACATTTTATCATTTATAAAAATCCACTTAGTTTATCAAGTCTAAGTTAATGACCTTGATTAACCAAAACTGTCTACCAAGTCCAAATTAATGACCTTGGATTGAAAATCCGTTATGAACAATCTGATTTTTAAAGTTTCAAATTAATGAACTTTTACACATTTATCAGATTTTCTTACCAGACTTCGAAGATTCGTTTTCCAACATTGGCTCGTTGAAACTAATATAGGAACAAAATCTTTTTGTATTTTAGAAAGTTTATGTTAAAACACACTGGAAATCTTTTTTATTTTATCTTGAAAAGCAAGTAAAGTATTTTCAGAACTTTTAACAAGTAAACTAAACTATGTACAAACATATATACAGACATATTTGTGAATTCGTGTCTAAGGATCATATCAGTTGATTGAGACATATCACTAGTACCGTTGACCTTTTGAGACTTTAAGTTTTAAACTCGTTTACCTAGATTGTCGATATATTTGTCCTCTTAAACTTTACCACGTTTCTAAATTGTTCCAAGATATGTTAGGGTATGATTTATGAAACTTGACTTAACTGTGTTTTCCACTTCTTGAATATACTCCCGAATCCAGATTCCCTAGATTTCATCTTACAAGTGAATATAGCATAATTGATATTTGTATATGGGTTAATGCGAGACCTTGAGAGCTCAGGTTAGTACTACCGTATAGACAAAGAGATGAAGGCTCGTCTTTAAGATGTGTTCCACTTAAGGAATCTTTTAAGCATTGCAAATGATTAGATCTTTTGATTCTTTTCAAATTTTGCATGCTAATTTGGGGTTTTTAGCAAAAGCATTATAGAAATTCTAGGCTATTGCTTCCGCAAAATCAGAAGAACTTGTATAATACCCCAGATATCAATATCTATAAAGACCTCGTATCTCAGAATCATGCAACTCTTCAATCGAAATTTCGGAGTACTAAGTCCATATATCCCAGATGTGTTAATCCACAAAATTAAGCAGTTGTAAAATTTAGTTTATATCCCGGAAAACAATTTACTGAACGTTTAAAGTCTATCGACACATCCACAATAAGACATGTTTATCACTTTTAAATTTTACATTTCTTTAGCATACTATGATACCAATTGAAGGTCCGTCATCAGGCGGTTCTAGACGGAAGTTAATGCGTAAACGTAAACCGATTCGGTAGAATGTTATTACAGAAAGGAGTAGAAGTAGAATGCAGCGGAAGTCTTCATTCATACCGAAAGAGTGTACATCTTTATAAGTCCAGCTGCCGAAGTTCCTGGAGAGAATCCGGCAGCACCTCCCCGTAGGGATGGCAAAAACTCAAATGACAAATGAACACACACCACCTATTTATAGGGAAAACAGCCAAGTTCGCTTGACATGTGCATATGAGATCAAGTTCGGGCGAACCTGTCTATCATATGACAAGTTCGGCCAAACTTGTCTGCCACATGTCAAGTTCGAGCGAACTTGACCTACACAGGTCAAGTTCGAGCGAACTTGTTCCCTTTTACACTGAAAACTCCGTATTTTGGTCGTGTGTTCGATTCTAACCTATACAATATTCAACACACGTTTTATCTAGCCTATTCGACAAGTGACAAACACAAAGTGCATCAACAGATTCCCCCTTGTTCGTTACTGTCGAATCTTGGTCTTCAAACGTGAGCCGTGTTTGAATATTCTGCAACTTCAATCAAGGTGTTTGTCGATGTCGTCAAAACGCGTCAACAAATTCCCCCTTAATTGATGATTCGGGTTTGCATTATCAACATCTAATTCCCCCTGAAATTTCCAGTTCAGATATTTGTTGCACAGTTTCCAACCTCCTCTAATTTGCTTGACCGACAGATTATCTTGAATAGACACCAATTTGAAGCTCATCAATGCAGCTTCTCCATTTCAGCTTTAACCACATCCGCGTTCAGTTTAGCGCATATCTCCCATGCTCGATCTTCCGATCTTCAAAACTCAACCAGCAATTGATAGAAACTTCAAAATACCACACCGGTAAACTTCAAATCAATGTTTACCCGCAAAAATCGGAAATCCCAATTTCCGTAATCACTCCTGATCAGCAAATCGGTAATCTTTTTCAATCAGTAAATCATCATCGGAACCAAATCATCTGGTAACACTTTGAATCTGAGAATCACTCGTCCATGATCAAAATCACATTCTTCCTCTTTAGTCACAATAAACAGATATATAGCTATCTCCGGTAGACCAGCGCCACTTATTCACCAACATCATCATCCAACGGCGGTTAGTCCAAAGAGAAGAATGATTCATCTGCTTGAAGACTAAAAATAATGGCCACCAAAGGTTATCATCAGATTTCCTTGGTAATTTTGAAACCATCCGTCTTCGGAGCTAGTCACTAATTTCTAAGATCATCACCGAACGTTATGAATGTCCTCAGTTCCTCACTGGTACTAATGACTGCTAATCCAGCTAATTGTTCCTTCACCGGAGATCAGGACTCTAACCCTTAAGCATCAATCTGTATCATGATCTGAATAATCTGAACTCCTGTGATCAAGAATCCCAATGATCTCAAATCTCTGTATTTCCCGGTTAATCTGTAGTCGGAAACCACCCGAATACTGTTGCACCGTCACGAATTTCAAAATGCTGGAGTCTTCATATAAGATGAAATGTTTATTCCCCCTAATTTTTGCAAATTCTGACCATACCAATTTTTTCACTGAAATTCCCCCTCAAATCCGGAATTTTCAGTATTTAACAAATGCAGAATTTACTTTAAGGCCCATCGGTAGTCTTCAACCCTAATGATCACCAAATTGTTTTGGTATCAATGACTACCCTCTCATCTTCAACAATCTCTAACCTCATCATCTCAGCCTCTCTCTAAGCCTCCGAGGGTGTCCCCGAACAGTCAGTATCAGACGTTAACATTTCGAAAAAAATTTCTATCACTAATTTTTTTCTGGACACCCGTCTCATCAAACCGAGCAATAAATTTTTTCAATGCCTTTTTTAGGCATTGGACAAGTTCGGGCGAACTTGTGAAAGAATCACTTTTCAACAAGTTCGGGTGAACTTGTATCAAAGGATAAGAAATTAAAGCAACAAGTTCGGGCGAACTTGTAAACATAATTTCATTAACATCACCATTGGTATCAGTCAAGTTCGGGCGAACTTGGTTGGCCAAACACCCAGTTCAAGCGAACCTGACTACAAGTTCGGGCTAACTTGATGAAATTTCAGTCAAGTACAGGCGAACTTGATGATATTTCACGAAAATTAACCAAGTTTGGGCGAACTTGGTCAAAAAGTGTCAAGTTCGGTCGAACTTAATGAGAAATCTTGAAAATTCTTGTCAAGTTCGGTCGAACTTGGTCCCCCAAATTAGACTTTTTTCACATTTTTCGATTCAAAATCCTTATTTCTTCGAATTTCGAGATGATTCCACCATAGATCTGGTCGAAAATGGTTTTCTAACAATCCTATCCGTTCAATTTTACTTTTCATCCGTGAATTGTATGTTTATTTCAAGTTTTACGTCCAAAACCCCTCTTAATGTCCATAAATGTCCAAATTCATGAGCGTAGGTGATAACCGTAGCTCTGATACCAATTGAAGGTCCGTGATCAGGCGATTCTAAACGGAAGTTAATGCGTAAACGTAAACCGATTCAGTAGAATGCTATTACAGAAAGGAGTAGAAGTAGAATGCAACGGAAGTCTTCATTCATGTAACGCCCCGTATTTTCGTGTTTACTCATTTATTCAGTTATTTTTAAATATTATTTATTCATCTTAATTACTTATCTAATTAATTCATTATTTAATCATTTACTTATTCACTTAATTAATACATTTATTAAATAAATAAATTACTTATTTATCTAAATAAATCATTAAATAAAGATTTAGAACTTAACTTAGTTAAGTTTTTGAGTTAGTTAAGTTAACCAACATAAACTATATATTTAACTTAGTGAACTTTTAGGTTAATAAGTTAAGGGACTAAAGTGCACTTTTGTTAAACAAAACTCCAGGGACTTATTGTGCTCATAATCAAACTGAACTACAGGGACCGTTTTGTATTTATTGAAACTCAAAAAAGCTGAAACCAAAATAAAAAGGTGTAGCCCGGGATTCGAACCCGCGCCAAACCCGGGTCGCTGCACATACACTGCAGCTTTCATGTTATTCATATCTGGAACTGATTTATATACATCCACGCGATCGATTCGTACTTGAATTTTATATTCCCGCCCAAACAACCATGCGCGTAAACAGCAATTTCTTTCCTATGATCGATCAATCCCTGATATGTCGGGATTACGATCACCTCCTTGTTTCCATATCTCATCAATCACGAATCCAACCCTCGTTACGACTCCATTCGATTCCGCAACAAGTATAAAAACCGAACGTACACCCTCCTCTTACCCTCACACATCTCTCAAACACCCTCACACACCCCCTTCCACTTCTGCTTCGAACTCACCGGAACCCGCAGCCACCGGAAGCATCGCCGGAAAAGCTTCAAGAACCCGCCGGAAAACTCACGTCTCGTCGGAATCCTCGCACGACACCTCGGTTTCGGTACTTTTTCTTCATTTCTTGTCATTTTATTATTAGTTATAACCTGTTTCAATCCCATTTAATGTCTAAACAAATCAAAAAGCTTGTATCCTAATCATTCAGTAAAACGTTTCTTTGTTAAAATGAAGAAGACGAAGTTAACCTCGGTATAAAAATCTACTAAAAAACTCAAACACACTACCAGCTGGGCTATAGCCCAGTGGTGTTTAGTGTCCTTGGTTTGGCCGAGGTCTCGAGTTCGACACATACCTTGTCCCGGTCATTTCGATGCTGTCTGTAGTTCAGTTGAGGCCACTAGGCCTGCCCAAGAGGCCATATTTTTTTGATCCTTTCATACGAACTGGGCCAGTCTATTTGGGCCAGATCACTCATTGGGCTGATCTGCTTTGTTTAAAAATGTTTGTATTATTAGTAACAGTTTAATGTTTTATTATAAATCTTATTAACCATTATTTTACTATTAATAATACTAATATTATTATTTTTATTAATCTCATTATTACGATTAATATTGTTAAACTATTAATATTACTTAGTATTATTATTATAAATTTTATTATTAATCTTATAATTTTCATAAAACTATTATTATTATGATACCAATTATTCTTAATCGTTACAAAATCAATCAACACTCTCTCGCGAGTTTAGTTAACGAGAAATTAATACATATCCAGATAACGCCATTCAAATCCATAACCAATAACGAATTTATACTCTTATCCTAGGTTAATCGTTTCGTTGATCTTTCACCTTATTCGTGCAATTCCAAGAATCTATACGCAACCAAATGTGAGTATACTCGATCCCCTTTTTGTTTTATCACTTTTGGGGTGCAACATGTATTCTATATCAAGACACTTGACACTTGAAACTTATTTGAAACATACTCTATCCATTTAAACATGAAACTTGTGATACTTGAGACTTTGATGTTATGTGAACGTTTAATCTTGTGTGTAGTTCCGCCTTAACAATGGTAGTACTATGCATATGCTATAGGGGTAATGCACCTCCCCTTAGTCTTTGGGGTATTGTTAAGTTTGAAACTTTTACTCCCGTTAAACTTTGGGATAGGCTTTGTTAACGCATTGAAACTTGGGCTATCACTTGGACTGCGTAAGCTAGCATGGTGAAACTTGTTATATGTTTTCGTGTTGGATATGAGTCTTTTTATTCTATTATGCTATGTATCAAACTTGTATACTCACTCAACATTATTTGTTGATCATATTTTAATACATGTTGCAGGTTGTTAGCTAAGATAAAGCGAAGAAATCAAGCTTGGACAAGCTTTAGAAACACACTTTAAATATTTGTTATGCTTGTGCGTTTATTTGAACCTTGTATTGAATTTTAGTATTTAATTGGATTTAATTATATTGCCGCAAATAGTGTTATGATGCTTTTGAACAATTTGCTCGTCTCATCCCGATGTTTCCGTCATCGGTTGGGGTGTGACAATTCATACGAAAGAGTATACATCTTTATAAGTCCAGCTGCCGGAGTTCCTGAAGAGAATCCGGCAGCACCTCCCCGTAGGGATGACACAAACTCAAATGACAAATGAACACACCACCTATTTATAGGGAAAATAGTCAAGTTCGCTTGACATGTGCATATGAGATCAAGTTCGGGCGAACTTGTCTATCATATGACAAGTTCGGCCGAACTTGTCTGCCACATGTCAAGTTCGAGCGAACTTGACCTGCACAGGTCAAGTTCGAGCGAACTTGTTCCCTTTTATACTGAAAACTCCGTATTTTGGTCGTGTGTTCGATTCTAACCTATACAATATTCAACACACGCTTTATATAGCCTATTCGACAAGTGACGAACACAAAGTGCATCAATAATATGTGTCAGCTTTTCCGTTATACATGTTACGTTTTCTATGTATGACTCGGGTCATATATAATACATTATGATTGTACTCTATAAATTTGATTTATTTTATATTTGATTCAATCGCAATGCTTATATAGGTTACACTGAGTTTAACCAGATACGTCGAAATGGTGTTTTCATATGGTTAACGCATCACATAACGTTTAGACTAATCCATTCGATGTTTGCGAAGAATCCGTGCCGTAACGCACACAGGTCTTATTACTAGTTATATATAAATATCATTAATAGAAAATATAATATAACTAAAAGCTTTACCGATCATTCATTATGAACATAGATAGAAAAATATAATAATATAAATAAAGTCTATAATCTTAAACAAAACAAACAATAACAATAATAAATAAATAATAATAATAATAATAATTATATATATTATTATTATTATTATTATATTATTAATAAAATTATTACGGATCATGCTACATTGATTTTCTTTTTATTTTTCATTAAAAAATAGAAAAAATTACAATTTGTCCTTTATCTTAATAACACTTATCAGACGGTGTCATTTTCAATGAATTTTGACAAGTTTTGCACTTTACAACGAATTTTGTTACACGTCTTGTCCTTTAGGCTTAACCCAGTTAGATTTTCTTGTTAAATCTTGTCATCTAAGGGTATTTTAGTCTTTTTACCTATTTATTTAATATTTTTTTAAAAACAATACAAAATATTTTTAAAAAAATATCATTAATTATTATATATATCTGTACAACTCTCTCACACTCTACCTCTCTCTCTCTCTCCACTCCCTTTATACAGTTCTGCAACCACCACCGTCCACCACCCTGAATCACCACCTACCACCAACAACACCTGCAAGACGCGCTTTAATCCGGTTAATCACCAACCTTCCATGTTTAACCTAGTCAAAGCTTCCCAAAACAAACCTTGCAGTGATATCATAACAACAAGTGAACAACTTGGTTTAAGATTCGGCAGTTTGCAGAATTTCCGGTAAAAGATAGGCACAAAATCCGATTGACAGGTGAGGCACAATCAATCGTTGTTTTTGTTGAATTAGAGAAATGGTAATCAAAGCACAACAAGAACAGAACTTGTATAATAGAGAACAAAATGCAAAGAGAGATGCTCACAAAATGCTTTGAGATTCTGAATAATTAAAAAGTGGAATACAGACTCAGTTAAATAGAGGCGCTACCACCAACGTTCACATCTTTGACCAAATATAACGGAGCTAAATTAGGAACAGACTCTTACTACTTCCTACCAACCGTTACTCTTTATTTAACATAAATAAATAAATAAATAAAACTTAAAAATAAACTCATAAAGACTTATTCCAATTCTTCCTGCTAAGCCGGTGCTAGTAGGCATTGACTTCGTTCAACAGTTTTTTTTTTCCGAAATTGAGAATAAATGGAAGAACATGACCTCAATTCAAACATTTACACCCACGATTACACCCTCACTTTCTTCAAACATACGCTCTGCCTAAAATGATTGGACTCGCCGGATTTCTCCAACTCCGATGAAGTGCAGGGGATTTGCTTTGGTGTTGATAAAGAAATTAGGGATGCTGGTGAGTTGCGTGGAGGAGATAGCTGGAGAGAAAGGGGTGGGTGTGGCCTGTGGCGTGGAGGAGATCTTTGAAGAGGAAGGGTGAGTACGGTAGTGTTGGTGGTGACTGGTGTGAACAAAGAGAGAAAGAGGATTTATAGGGGAGGGGGAAAGACATGTTTACCCTCGTGTGTATCATGTGACCATATTTAACAGAATTTTTTAACTGAGTTGGATGTAAAGGACAAGACGTGTAACAAAATTAGTTATAAAGTGTAAAACTTGCCAAAATTCTTTAAAAATGACACTGCCTGATAAATACTATTAAAATAAAGGACAAAACTTGTAATTTTTCCTAAAAACTATGATTATATTTGACATTCCAAATACAATAAGATTAAATTTAATTATACATAATATTAAACCAAAGAAGATCTACAGTTGCCTTCTATATTTAATATATGATAAGTAGAAAAAAAAGAGATGAAAAACATAAAAAATAGATACATCCACTGGTTTACATGTGTTACACATTAATTTATTTTATTATGTTGTATGGATAGATGTAGATATAAATTTAATGGCCATTTTAAATAGAAAAATAGTATGTGGCGACAAAACTTCGAAAAGTATAAAAAGAAATAAAGTAAATTACTATCCATATTAATTATTATGCTTATAACTTTATTTTAAAATTTTTATTTATGAGTTTCAAATTTATCTTTTTTTTAACGACAAATTTGAATTTCTAACGGACTGCTATAGTATCATCGTGCCACGAACGGCATCATCCGATCATATCCATCTTCACTAGACATGATGTCTATATACCAATTCAGGAGAAAACCCAATAAATATGGGAAAACCCCTCATGTAACAACCCGATCTTTCGAATTGTTATCCGGATTCCGTTATTTACCGTTATTTCAGTTTCGAACTCGTATTGTACTCTGAGATTCATTATAATGTTTAAAACTATTTGAAACACATATTATATCGCTATATTTATCGCATTTAAATCGCTTAATACTCGCAACTCTCAACGCAAACTCAAATCGCGGTTAATTATGTTACATTATGTTGTTTATGTATCATGGTGCTTTATGGTTTATGGTTAAACTCTCTATCGCATCATTCTCGCTTATACAAATCGCTAAATCACATTAATTTAATAACGCAACGCTACACGCCTCACTAAAACGCTTAATATAACTATCTAATACGAACCGGATCACCGAACGAGCACCTAACGAACAAATAACGAACAAAACCTAGCCACCAGGACAAGTTCAGTCGAAGTTGGGCACCCCTACTTCGCCCGCACTTGTTCAGGCCACTAAAACACCAAACAATCAGTAAGTTCGCTCGAACTTGCACAAGCCCAAGCAGAACTGGCCAAGTTCGCCCGAACTTGTGCCAAGTTCGCTCGAACTTGTGTCAAGTTCGGCCGAACTTGATGTCTGCCACTCCCATTTCTCCTCACCTATAAATACCCAGCCCCTCATTCTCTCATTCCTTGCTGCTAAGTTCGCTCCAGAGCTCCCAAAACCGAAAACCTTTGATTTCCAAGTAAGAATCAACCCGTTTTTATGCAAACAACAACGTTTTACTATGATTTTTCACAAGGATTACCTTCGTTTTCATCAAAACTCTTCTGTTTATGAATATCTTCATCTTTTTCTACAAACTTCTTCTTTTCACTCAGATCTACACTAAACGAGTGTATTTGGGCTTAGCTTTGGCTTTCCAAACTAGAAATCTTGATCATTTTGACTCACCAAGGTTAGATCTAAGTAAAACCTTTAGGCCATTGATTTTACACAAAATACGGACTAAGTGACGTATGTTTCGTTCACTTTGAAGTGGAACGAGGCGTTGTCAAGCAAGAAACTCATATTCGGAAGCACAAGGACGATACCGTCCCTTTGCACAAACTGGACTAACCCGTACGAACCGAAAAGTTCGACTGGAGTAACCCGAGTTTCTATAAAATGGCTAAAACTCGCTCCAAAAAACCTCTCCACCTATGTTTTGCTCAGTAGCTTAAGGTTGGAGGGATGAACACTCGATTTCCTCAGCAAACAACGCGAAAAAACACGATTTGGTGACCAAAACAGTCAAGTTTCGCTCAAAAGACCAAAACAGTCAGATTGAGGACCAACTTCGCCAGAACTTGTTCAAGATTCAAGAAAATCAACCAAGTTCGTCCGAACTTGTACAGTTTCCAAGGAAACCAGACAAGTTTGCACGAACTTGTGCAATCTATAAGACAAATCAGTCAAGTTCGGCCGAACTTGTATAGTTTCCAAGGAAACCAGACAAGTTCGCCCGAACTTTTGAAATATGTAAGCCAATCATGCCAAGTTCACCCGAACTTGTAAAGATCCAGAGGATTTGGTACAACTTCGCCCGAACTTGTCTACTGTTCCTTCACGCTTCAACCGTTTCAGTACTTCGGAAGACTGATGCGCTTCTGTTCGCGTTTACAGGCTGAATGACGCTCCCTTCAATCCACAGCAGTTCGTGTTTCATCGTTAAGCACCGACTGTGAGTATACTTGGTCCCTTTTTCGCTTTAACGCATTTTTGGGTGTTACATACATTCCCTATATCAAATCACACTACACAAAACGCTAAACTTTTTAAATTGCTAACCGCACTCGCATGTTATACGTGAATCGCTGAATGTTTGTTTGCTATGTGTAAATGATGAGGACTTGCAGACCACCCTTATCAACGATAGTACTATAGTTTGGACTCAGCACCCGATTGGTTCGGGGGTTGTTCACCTCGCAGTCGTGTTGGTTAGCTTGTATCATTATTGTTAGCTTACTTAGATTCACTTTCTCTACGTGTTGCATGCTGGTTATGCGTAAACGCTTTATCGCTATTATTATTATGCTATTAAACCTGTATACTCACCTTTACTTTATTGTATTGTCTTGTATTTTAACGTATCTAACAAGTTGAGGATGTTATCGCTGCAAATCAGACTTAGAAATTTGCTTTAGAAACTTGTAATAAATTTAGTTAACGAACTATGTTGTTTGGGATATTTTGATATTTGTAATGACTAGTTGAGGATTATATGTTTGATTGTATGGGAAATCGGACCTTTTTAAATATTATCGCTTAATCAGTTGTTATGGATTCTCTCGAGCAATCTGGTTTGACTAGTGTCGCCCCCCGATGATTTTACCATCTGTTGGGGTACAGATTGGTATCAGAGCCATAACTGTAGGGAATTAGGTAGAATTGTCATGTTCGACCTAGTCTATAGTCTAAGTACCCAATTAGACCGCTCTTTGATTTAAATGCTTAAACTACTTACCTTAAATGCTTACATGCCTTTCCTAAGTCTAACACAATGTACACGCTTGAAAACGCTCGTATAACACAAATGGGTGATTGTGTCAGGATTAGGTGTGAAAACCAAGAACTCTCGATAAGATCACTCACTCACACCTTGACGAAAATCTCCACCTCTATTTCTGTGGAACTCCCGACATGTTTGGTGAAAACCACAAACATGGAACGAAGTTGTTAAGTTAGGGGTGAAACCCGCATCTTAACAACTAATTCCACTCCTCGATTTTCAATCTCACCAAAGTCTCGATTATTTTGATGACTCGGGACACGACGCAACTGGGAGGATAAATGCCATTAACCGCTGTACGGCGAGAGCATTTGTCTAATAGGCCAAATCGTGTGCCCGAACTCAGAGAATTTTCGAATCACTTTGGGTAGTCGCTGTCTCAAAACCCCGGACGCTACAAATTGATTTAAGCCTGCAATCGCCAATTTTACGCATCATCGAGTTTTATTATTTATTATTGATTATATGTTTAAATTTGTGAATTCTACGCTTTATCGGTTTCTCGTTTTATCGCTTTTCACTTTACGAAAATACGCACAGCTCTCGCAATCTAAAACGCTAAATAATCACCAACCAAACTAAAACTCTCAACCCTCTTGTCACACCCCGACCCGCAGCGGAAAAAGGTGATCGGGGCATGATTGGGTTATCATCAAAGCTCATGACATTTATTATAACGTTTCATATTCATTAATACAATTTAATGGGAAATTTACAATCATAATTACATCATGACCTAAACATCAATCTAAGCATCTTTGTTTTCTTCTAAGGCATTTCCTATGTTTTCCTTGCTTCATCCTATTCACCTGTATCATGTGTAAAAATGGTTTTTGGATCAACAAAAAGTTGGCGAGTGAATCCTATGGAAAACATTTGAACAAATTCAATCGATTATAAAATAAAGTGCACAACCACACATGAGTAAAAATAGATGTAAACTTATACACCAATCATTTAATATTAAATAATGCACACATGAAAAATAATGGATCGTTTTGAGGCACGCGTTGCTCAACTCGTCTCCCACGAGGAACTGATGGGCCTAATGAATGATTTGCATAAACTTGACAATTTGAAATACATAACTACAAACAATATAAACTAAATAATACACACACGAACAACAATGGATTTGTTTTGAGGCACGCGTTGCTCAACTCGTCTCTCACGAGGAACTGATGGGCCTAATGAATGAATTGCGTATAAATTGACAAAATGAAATACATAACTACAATCAATATATACAATCTAAGTTTAGATCACAATATGGTATGGCACAAGTTTAAGTAAACGAGTTAATTTTGGTGACACATGACACACCCAAAACGTGTAATTAAAAAGGGGAGTTGTAAGATTCACTCACATTGGGTGCGTTCGGTTGATGATGTTGAATGCGCACGAAGTTGGTTTTAACCACGAGTGAAACTAACCTAGATAATGGCATAATGGTTCGGTAAGTAAACGGATTTTATTAATCCATTTTAGTAGGATTGTTGGGTGTATTTTTGTGAGTTTAAGGCTATTTTCTAACCTTAAAAAATGTTATTTTTAAGTATTTTTAATTGATTTTTAAATAAAATAAATAAATAAAAATAATAAAAAAATGTTGACTTTTTGACCGTTGACCATTGACTTTGACTGTTGACCGGTTTAATTGTGTGTAAGTATGCGCCGGGCAGGACTCGAACCCGAGACCACCCGTACGCGTGCACGCAGCTCTACCAACTGAGCTACGTGTCTAACCCGAAATATTTCTGTTTTTAATTATATTTATATACAAATTGAATTAAACAGAAAATCATTTATTTTTAAAAACGATTTTAATGCATTGAATCGGTGTTCTCCACAGGTCTCGAACCCGGGACCTGTGGGTTGAGTTAACACACAGTCCACCGCTGGACTGTGTGTCTAACTTGTTAAATAATCTGATTTTTATTATACTTATATACAAACTAAATATTTTCATTTCTGTCTTAAATAAAAAGTTTGATAATTGTCCGGACCGGTGCGGTAGTCCGGACTCGAACTCGTGACGTGTGATTAAACATTCACACAGTCCACCACTGGACTGTGTGTCTATCTTGGTTATTATTCCGATTTTTATTAAACTTAACATTTATATGAAGTGAATCCGGTTCAGTAATAAAAAGGAACATTTTTATTAAGGCGAGTATGCGTGGGACATGTATCGAACTCGGGACGTGAGCGTGTTTATGTGCACACAGTCCACCGCTGGACTGTTTGTCTAACCCGAGTTATATCTTGATTTAAATTAAACTTATAGACAACAGAAACTTCGTCTTCTTCGTTGGACTCAACCAGAAACGGAGTCCGACTGGTTCGATGATTTTATCAAGTTTCTTTAGTGTGTTATGATTAATTACAGGTGAGATAAATAAAAAGAATGAAGAATTAAGCGTAAGGTATACCGAACTGGACTCCTCTGTTTCTCCGGCGAAACTCCGGTGACAGCAGATTATTTCGGCGACATGTGTCCTGCGGCAGAGAGTCTTCAGGGAGCTTGAGATGAGTGTGGGTGGCTTCGGTATGAGCTCTGGGGGTTCAGTAAGGCTCAAAGGTGAAAAACTCGGTTTTCCGGCGATTTGCAGGTATTTTCCGGCGAGTTAATTTTCGTCGAGAAAGGGTGCGGTTTTGAGCAAAAAGGCTACCAGTGGATTGTGGGTGAATTTATAGGGAGGAATCGAGATGTATAGAGTCGGATTTCAGGCTTGATTCAAAGTCATTACGTTTTCCGGCGGTTATGACTTGCGTCGCGGGTTCAGGCGTCGGTTATAACCGATGTAGGTTTAATGTTTACGTTAAGACTGAAGAAACCGTTCAATCTTGGCGAGTTAGTCGGGATTTCCGACGACTGCAATTGGGCGCGTCGGTATTTGAATTCGAGATTTATTTTATGTATTAATTGTTTCCAATAATTAACAAGAAACATAAGTGGCGCAGTGGTTTGATGGTTAAGTGTTAAGGCTGTTGATGATTCTAGCTGACCCGGGTTCGAAACCCGGCAGCACTAATTTTTTTTTATTTCATTAATTTCAATACTTTTTCAAATAAAACTTTTATAACCCAATATACTTATTAATTATGTATCGTTTAAAAATAATTTGGGCATTAAATACGCCACGAAATTTTTAACTGATTGTTCGGTTAATAAACGGAGTGGGTTTGGTAAATTCGTTTTTTGACGGATGTTACACCTCTTACGCGGATGTCCTCATACGTGGTGTTACTCGCTTATCTCGCTTATTACGCTTATACTACTCGCATCTCATGCGCGCTACGCATGATTTTGATTGAAGGTGAATACGTGCAAAATATGTGCTTACGTGCTTATGTGCCTACGTGAGATTATGTGTTTACATGCTTACGTGCTTATGTGTTTTGTGCCTTATGTGAATAATAATAATAATAATAATAATAATAATAATAATAATAATAATAATAAGTATATGTTGTAAAAACGCAAAACTTTTAAACAAAACCCATTATAATCGAATCTCATCCAATCTTTGTCTTTAGATGGCATCCATGGGATCTCACACTCGCAAGACTGTCCAGCGAAACAACGCCGACAAACGCATCGCCTCACTCGTAGCCAAGGAAATGGCTAAGGTGATCCCACAAATTGTCAGCGAAATTCAAGCCGTGAGCAGCAATTCATCAGTTGATTCCAAGAACGATGCTCCGAAATCTCGGTTTAGCTTCAAGCAGTTTAAGGCATGTGGTCCCCTGAGCTTCACGGGTGAAGACAGACCAAGCAAAATGTTCCACTGGTTTGACTCGATTGAAGTCACCTTCCGCCAAAGCGGATGTCCCGAAAATCTCCGCACCGTTAATGCTACCAGTGTATTTCAGTCAAGGGCACTTGACTGGTGGACCGCTGAGCGCAACAGGCGCGGAAACGACGAAGCTTACGAGCTCTCATGGGAAGAACTCAAGGCGCTGATGATCAAGGAGTTATATCCCCCTCACGAAGTTCAAAAGCTGGAAAACAAGTTTTGGGGTATCCAGCAAGTTGGGGGTGATAACGCAGGTCTCACCGCCCGTTTCAAGCAACTCAGCATCATATGTCCAAGTCAGGTGGATACTACCGAAAAGGCAATCAAGAAGTATCTCCGTGCCTTACCGGATTGCGTAGCCGACTTTGTTCAAGCAGCTCGACCCACTACTATCGAGGAGACTTACAAGATAGCCGCCGAGATCAATGACAAGCGAGTCCAAGCTGGTTATTTCAAAACCTCAACCAAGAATCTTAGCCAAGCTACTACTGAGCCAAGCACCGATACTGCTCCACCTCAAGCCTCCAAGTCAAGTCATCAGAACCGCAAGCGTAAGGGTAACAACAAGAACTGCGTAATGGTTCCAGCACCGAACTCCCAGTCTCGCCAAGCTGGTACTCCCAACGCACCAACTGCTAAGCGTGCGTACACTGGACCTCACCCTCTGTGCTCTAAGTGCACCTATCACCATGCGGTTGGAGGAAACTGCCGCTTTTGTGCCAACTGCAACATCTATGGGCACTTTACGGCGCACTGCCGCACTGGTCCACGTCAGCAAGCTCCTCCCGCTCTCGCAGCACCGCCGGCTCCTCCCAACGTTGCTCCCCTTAACCAAGCACCGCAAACACCAGCAGTTCAGGCACGTGCTTGCTACACTTGTGATGACCCGAATCACTTCAGCAATGTATGCCCCCACCGTGTGTAACACCCACAAAATTTCAGCTATTTTTGTGATCCAATTACCTCCATTATTCCTCTACCCTATCTTGATCAGTAAAATACCCTGATATTTTAATTAAGTGTGTAGATGTATCCAACTTAATTTCTCAATTGTCATACGAATATATATTCTATTAAGTTATTGTGTGTTTAAAAAAATGTAATATTTAATTGATTCATATATTTGTCCAAAAATTAATTAAAATATAATAATACTAATAACATAAATTTACAATTAATTTTAATTTACTCCTTTTGGTATTAATTTTATATTTCAAGTATGTAAGATTATATATAGTAAACAAAGCTAAGCCAAGTTGTAGAATACTAAGTTTTAGAAAGCAATTTAAAAATGAATTTATGTTGTAACTAATTCAAGATTGGTACGTGCTTCATTAAGCAATTCAACTAATATATAATTCTACTAAGCTTTAAATTTTCTATACATTGTAAAAAAAAAATTAAGTAAAACACCTCAAACAAATTTTATTTGCTATTGTATTTATTTATTTATTTGGATTTATACAACCAGAACTTTATTTGGTAGGTCAGTTCTTAAAACCTAACTAACCCATGCTTTGCCTCCTTATATGTCGACCACACAAAAATAAAACCAAAAAAAACCCTATCTTCTTTCAAAACGCCGCTATTCACCTTTTTTCCTCAAAAGAAACTCTAGTTCCTTTTTAGTATGCAACACACAACCAACAACAATATACAACCCATATATGAATCAAGCACTTGACATCTCCAACCTTTGATTCTTCGTTTCCGCAAACCATTATCACGCCACTGTTGCTACCCCGCCCGTCATGTGTTCGTTGTCGTTGTCGCCAAAACCACCACTCGACTCCATACTCCTTACAACCATAGCCTGTGATAGTGTAAGGATCAATCAAGACCTGCTATGGGTTCATGACCTCTCTAACTCGAACCGAAACCCCGGCGACTTTCAAAGATCTCAACAAGTGGCGGCCCAGGCAAAAGTGTTCCGGCGATGGTCGTGTAGGCTCCGACTGGCGCTGCACCCGTGGGTTCCCCGATAAATCGACTACGACAATGCCGAGGTTTCGGTGTTGCTGCTTGTGCTTGATAGTTTCTCGCGGTTCCTCGCTCGGTTTAAAAGTTTCGACACACACGTCTCAGGTACACCCCCCGTCCTCATGCTCTCAGTTATATAGAGTCTTGGTTTCAGTTTGGCATCAAACTCGATTATACGCAGTATAGTAGGTGTAGCACTTGGCTGTGTTGCAAGGATGACCATCTCCTTGATGATGGTCATCCTATAAACCCCGACAGGATGGATGCCATGTTCTATACATGGGGTGTATGCATAGGATCAGTAGCATGTGACATATTGTTTTGAGGTTGGAAGATAGAAAGATTGATAAATAAATATATAAATAATATAATGATAATTAATAATAATAATAATAATAATAATACAATAACATGTGACATTTTAATGATTATTTTAATTTCATTTAAAATTTAAAAGAAAAGGAAAGTGATTAAACTACATCACTTGAGCTATGTGTGTGAGTGTTTCAAAAATGACAACAAGAGGTATGAGTTCGAATTATTAATTAACCTAGCTAGTACTAGTAGCCACCTCAATCCTCTTTTATGTTTATTGTTTAACATCGGGTATTTAGGCAACCAAGCATACACACGCCTCAATTAAATTAACCAAGGCATACATGCATCTTGATTCTTTTCCTTGATTATAATAATTTTGTATGACGAATATCGGATGTTAATGAAAGTTCTTAATCGTCTAAGGTTCATCCTTTCTTACGGTTCTCGAGCCTTTTTGGTGAAACGGGCTTTACATTTAAGGATAATTATTTGGAATTCTCTCATAACACCACACAAACTCGCATGTTCTTTTGCTTGCAATTCGACTCTTTTTACTCTTTAACGATTTTGGGTGCAACATGTATACAAAATCCAAGCTACGCAATCGATCATAATTTAATACTCAAACCATCGAGCTGTTTATGCTTAGGTTACTTATGCTTGTTAGTTTCAACTTGAAATCTCATGATATTGCTATGCTTAGGTTATTATGTCATGCTAGTTAAGGATTTTAATTATATACTATTTGCTATGGCAAGTTGTTTATGAATGCTCGTTCAATTTTAATATAAAATGCCATGTGAATTTGGGGACAACTGTTATGCATATACTTAAATTCAAACTTGTATGCTCGCCTAGTGCTTTTGTACTGATCCATGCTTTTATTACATGTTGCAGGATTGCGACCGATGAATCTAGTAGGATTGCCTAGTAACCACGTAAATTTTAATGTTGTTGTATTGTAATTTAATTTCAATCGTTGCATCTAAATTTAATACTTGTACAAAAATCATTTTTATGCAATGAAATTTATTTATTTGATTATTTATTGTACATTATTCATTTTAAACTTGTGGTGTTCCTAGTTCAAGCATCGTAAAAAGAAATTATTAAATACTTATCACTATTAGTGTTATTAAGTCTCTTGCAATCTCGTTTTCGTCTCATCCCGATGTTTCCGCCATCGGTTGAGGTGTGACACCGTGCAATCAAGCAAGAACCGCAGCAACAGCAGCTTCAGCAGCAGACACCATAGCCGCCGCAGCAGCAACAATCACAGGCTGTGCGTGGAAGGGCTTTCAACATCAACCACCGCCAGGCTCAGAATGACAACAATGTTGTTAATGGTACGTTCCTCATTAATGGTATTTATGCTTCTTCCTTATTTGATACTGGAGCCAATAACTGTTTTATATCGTTAGAATTCGAAAAGCTTTTAAAATGTAAACGCGCTAATCTCCTAAGTACCTTCGACGTCGAAATCGCCACCGGAAGAACCGTTACGTTAGCTCCGTTCTACGTGATTGTACTATTGAACCCAAAATCACAGCTTCTTGATCGACTCGCATACCTATGCAATTAGGTAGTTTCGATGTCATAGTAGGCATGGATTTTCTTCGTGAGAATCGTGCTGAAGTCGTTTGTTTCGATAAAATGATTCGTTTTCCCCTTCCAAACGGTGATAAACTACATGTTTACGGCGAAACACGCTCAAAGAAGTTGATGCTTTAGTCTTGTACTCAAGCGAGCAAGTATTTGCGCAAGCAATGCATTGCTTTTCTAGCCCATATCGTGAACCTGTAGAAGGAAAAGAAAACCTTGAAAGACGTACCTGTTATTTGTGAATTCCCTAAAGTTTTTCCCGACGATCTACCCGGTTTACCCCCTACTCGTGATGTCAAATTCCGTATTGATCTAAGCCCCGGTGCACACATCGCTAAAGCTCCCTATCGCCTTCCACCCTCCGAAATGCGCGAGCTATTTAGCCAACTTCAGGAGCTTCTTGATAAAGGCTTTATACGCCCGAGTACTTCACCTTGGGGTGCACCCGTTCTTTTTGTGAAAAAGAAAGATGGGACGTTCCGAATGTGCATCGATTATCGTGAACTTAACAAACTCACGATAAAGAACCGCTATCCTCTTCCTCGAATCGACGATTGGTTTGACCAACTCCAAGGTGCTACTTGTTTTTCCAAGATTGATTTACGTTTCGGTTACCATCAGTTACGCGTACTCGAAGAAGACATTTCGAAAACTGCGTTTCGTACCCGCTATGGCCATTTTGAATTCGTGGTCATGCCTTTTGACTTACAAACGCATCTGCGGTCTTTATGGATTTGATGAGCCACGTGTGCAAAGCCTTTTTGAATCGTTTCGTCATTATTTTTATCAACGTATATTCTTATCTACTCGAAGTCGAGAGCCAAACACGCGCGGCATCTCCGTTTAGTTATCGAACTTCTCCAAGGAAACCATCTCTACGCCAAATTCTCCAAGTTTGAATTTTGGCTTGATGAAGTTCAATTTCCCGGTCACGTCGTCAATGACCAAGGAATCCACGTCGATCCCGCCAAGATTGAAGCTGTAAAGAGTTGGAATACTCCGAAGAATCCCTCTGAAATCCGTTCTTTCCTCGGATTGGCAGGTTACTACCACCGATTCAGCGCCGACTTTTCAAAAATCGATGTACCTTACCTCTTTGACTCATAAAGATAAACCTTTTATTTGGGGTCCGAACAAGAGGAAGCCTTTCAAACTCTCAAGCGTATGTTGTGCGACGCTCCCTTCTCGCACTTCCCGACGGAGACGACGATTTCGTTGTTTATTGCGATGCCTCTAACCTAGGTCTTGGTTTTGTTCTTATGCAACGAGACAAGGTTATCGCGTATGCGTCTCGACAACTCAAGGTCAACGAGAAGAACTACACTACCCACGATCTCGAACTCGGTGCAGTCATTTTTGCGTTGAAGAGATGGACTACCTTTATGGTACAAAGTGTACGGTCTTCACCGACCATAAGAGCTTACAACATATCTAACCAGAAGGAACTAAACATGCACCAACGCAGATGGGTTGAACTTCTCAACGACTATGATTGTGAGATACGCTACCATCCCGGCAAAGCAAACGTCGTAGCCGATACTCTTAGTTGACGAAGCTATGTTTATAGTGTTCATGACATTCAAGCCCAGAATAAACTCGAAACCTTGATTCGCGAAACCCAGCACGCATGTTTCATTGAGAATACCTTGTATGAGGAAATGAAATGTGGTGCCGAACCCAGCTGGAGAGTAAATCTAACGGTATATATTACTTTTCAATCGCATTTGGATCCCTAGCCGAATAACCTTCGAGAGTTACTGATGACCGAAGCCCATAAGTCACGATATTCCATTCACCCTGGCCCGACAAGATGTACTAGGACCTCCGTTCTAGGTATTGGTGGCCGGGCATGAAAAAGGATATCGCTTTTTATGTTTCGAAATGCTTAATTGTGGGAAAGTTAAAGCCGAACATCAACGCCCCTCTGGGCTTACTCGAACAACCCGACATCCCGATGTGGAAATGGGAGAGTATAGCTTTGTACTTTGTTACGAAACTCCCTCGCACCTCTTCTGGGCACGATAGCATTTGGGTATCGTCGATCGTCTTACGAAATCCGCTCACTTTATTGCCATACGAGAAGACTATAAGGTAGAACGATTAGCACGAATCTTACCGACGAATTCATTTGTCGACACTGGGAGCCTCGTGACATCATCTCCAATCGCGACGGTCGTTTTACTTCACGTCTCTGGGAGACTTTCCAATCCGCACTCGGTACAAAGCTTAATCTTAGTACCGCGTTCCATCCTCAAATCGAGGGTCATACCGAGCGCACGATTCGCCCCTAGAAGACATGCTTCGATCGTGCGTTATAGATTTCGTGGTAATTGGGATACGCATTTACCTTTAATAGAATTCTCGTACAATAATCAGTTATCATACTAGTATTCAAATGGCACCTTTTGAGGCATTGTACGGTAGAAAATGTCGATCGCCTATTGTATGGCACGAGATCGGAGACGTTCAGATCACTGGTCCCGAGTTAATACAAGAAACGACAGACAAAATCCTCCAAATCAGAGACAATCTCCTGAAAGCTCGGAGCTGTCAAAAGAGTTACGACGATAAATGTCGCAAGCCCCTACAATTCGAAGTGGGAGATCACGTTCTCCTAAAGGTTTCACCTTGGAAAGGAGTGATCCGTTTCGGAAAGAAAGGAAAGCTAGCGCCACGATACGTGGGTCCCTTTAAGATTCTGGAAAGAATTGGCAAGGTGGCCTACCAACTCGAACTACCAAAGAACTCAACAACGTACATCCGACTTCCACGACTCAAACCTTAAAAAGTGTTTAGCTGAAGGAAATCTTCATGTGCCACTAGAAGATTTGCAAATAAATGAAACGCTACATTTCGTGGAAAAGCCAGTAGAAATCATGGATCGAGAGATCAAGAAACTTCGACGCTCTCGCATTCCTATTGTGAAAGTCCGATGGGAAGGCAAACGTGGCGCCGAGTTCACTTGGGAACTCGAAAGTGATATAAAAGCTAAATATCCACATCTGTTTGTTACGGCTGCTACCTTAATTTCAGGACGAAATTCCCTAAAGTAGGGGAGACTGTAACAACCTGATCTTTCGGATTGTTATCCGGATTCCGTTATTTACCGTTATTTCAGTTTCGAACTCGTATTGTACTCTGAGATTCATTATAATGTTTAAAACTATTTGAAACACATATTATATCGCTTATTTATCGCATTTAAATTGCTTAATACTCACAACTCTCAACGCAAACTCAAATCGCGGTTAATTATGTTACATTATGTTGTTTATGTGTTATGTGTGCTTTATGGTTTATGGTTATACTCTCTATCGCATCGCTCTCGCTTATACAAATCGCTAAATCGCATTAATTTAATAAGCGACGCTTCACAGCCTCACTAAAACGCTTAATATAACTATCTAATACGAACCGGATCGCCGAAAGAGCACCTAACGAACAAATAACGAACAAAACCTAGCCACCAGGCCAAGTTCGGCCGAAGTTGGGCACCCCAACTTCGCCCGAACTTGTTCAGGCCACTAAAAACACCAAACAATCAGCAAGTTCGCTCGAACTTGCACAAGCCCAAGCAGAATTTGGCCAAGTTCGGCCGAACTTGATGTCTGCCACTCCCATTTCTCCTCACCTATAAATACCAGCCCCTCATTCTCTCATTCCTTGCTGCTAAGTTCGCTCCAGAGCTCCCAAAACCGAAAACCTTTGATTTCCAAGTAAGAATCAACCCGTTTTTATGCAAACAACAACGTTTTACTACGATTTTTCACAAGGATTACCTTCGTTTTCATCAAAACTCTTCTGTTTATGAAATCTTCATCTTTTTCTACAAAACTTCTTCTTTTCACTCAGATCTACACTAAACGAGTGTTATTTGGGCTTAGCTTTGGCTTCCCAAACTAGAAATCTTGATGATTTTGACTCACCAAGTGTTAGATCTGAGTAAAACCTTTTAGAACATTGATTTTTACACAAAATATGGACTAAGTGATGTATGTTTCGTTGACTTTGAAGTGGAACGAGGCGTTGTCAAGCAAGAAACTCAGATTCGAAGCAAAGTACGATACCGTCACTTTGCACAAACTGGACTAACCCGTACGAGCCGACAAGTTCGCCCGAGTAGCCTGAGTTTCTGTAAAATGGCTAAAACTAGCTCCAAAAGACCTCTCCAGCCTATGTTTTGCTCAGTAGCTCAAGGTTGGAGGGATGGACACTCGATTTCCTCAGCAAACAACGTGAAAACGCACGATTTGGTGACCGAAACAGTAAAGTTCGCTCCAAAAGAGCAAGTTCACTCGAAGTTGTCATCAGATTGATGACCAACTTCGCCCGAACTTGTTCAAGATTCAAGAAAATCAGCCAAGTTCGCCCGAACTTGTACAGCTTCCAAGGAAACCAGACAAGTTTGCCCGAACTTGTGCAATCTGTAAGACAAATCAGTCAAGTTCGGCCGAACTAGTATAGTTTCAAAGGAAACCAGACAATTCGCTCGAACTTGTGAAATCTGTAAGCGAATCATGCCAAGTTCGCCCGAACTTGTACCGATCCAGAGGATTTGGTATAACTTCGCCCGAACTTGTCTACTGTTCCTTCACGCTTCGACCGTTTCAGCACTTCGAAGACTGATGCGCTTCTGTTCGCGTTTACAGGCTGAACAGGCGCTCCCTTCAATCCACACAGTTTGTGTTTCATCGTTAAGCACTGACTGTGAGTATACTTGATCCCCTTTTCGCTTTAACGCACTTTTGGAACGCTAAACTCTTTAAAGCTAACCGCATCGCATGTTATACGTGAATCGTTGAATGTTTGTTTGCTATGTGTAAATGATGAGGACTTGTAGACCACCCTTAGCAACGATGGTACTATAGTTTGGACTCAGCACCCGATTGGTTCGGGGGTTGTTAAGGCTCGCATATTCACTTTACGTGCGTGTTCGCTGTTGTGAACACGTATCGCGCATACTCCACCTCGCAGTCGTGTTGGTTAGCTTGTATCATTATTGTTAGCTTACTTAGATTCATTTCTCTACGTGTTGCATGCTGGTTTGCGTAAACGCTTTATCGCTATTATTATTATGCTATTAAACATGTGTATCACCTTTTTTTATTGTATTGACTTGTATTTTAACGTATGTAACAGGTTGAGGATGTTATCGCTGTAAATCGGACTTAGGAATTTGCTTTAGAAACTTGTAATAAATTTAGTTAACGAACTATGTTGTTTGGGAGATTTTGATATTTGTAATGACTAGTTGAGGATTATATGTTTGATTGTATGGGAAATCGGACCTTGTGTAAAAACACGCTTTTGGGGCTCTGCCGGAAATGTAGTCCTCTAACAACGGAGATTGTTCAAAAACATTTATATCATTGCATGACCCGACCACGCCAAAGTAAGCCGACCAAACCCAAAGGTCCTGTGAGGCGACCGCCTGAAGAATGACGGTTGGTCCCTTTTGGTCACCCCGTGTATGTTGACCTCGCCATGCTGTCAGGCAGTTATCCCATCGCCAATGCATGCAATCCAAGCTACCAATCATACCCGGAAAACAACGCTCGCTCGAATGTACCTCGTAAATCTTTTGGAGGTCGTACCATGTGGGCGTTGTCAGATAACGTGCACCATATAATTCTATAATACCTATAACAAACGTATACAACAATAATTAAAAAAAACAATTATTAACTTTTAATGTTTTTATGAATGTACCTCGAAAAATGCTCAAATGTGTCTCGCGTTGTTTTCTCAGCCATTTTTAAATACTCGCGTTGATGTCGCTCGTGTTTCCATAAGCAAGGACTCGTAGCGCCGACGTACACTTTTAAATACCAGTGAAACCAAGTTGCCCTTTCGCATCTGCTTTTTGTTTAAAATAATCAAAGTTGTTTTCAAGGTCCTCGACGATGCGTAGAAATAAACGCTTGCTCATCCGGAAGCGACGCCTAAAAATTTTCGGGTTTGGATATGTTGGGATTCAACGAAATAATCTTGCATCAACCGATCATTTGCCGCACTTCGGTTTCGTTGAATATAATCCCTTGTTCTGATTACACTTTTGGATCGGCTGAATGCGCCATATATCGCACGACCAGTTGACAGGCACTCGTAACCGCCTCTTGCTCGATCTCCTCATCGGTGGACTCACCGTCATCTGCTAAAAATTCTTTATAGTAATAATTTGCGATGGACGAGGAGCTTGGTGTAACACCTCGTGTTTTTACGTCTAATATTTTTCCGACACGTGTCCCGGTAATCCTCGTGTGCCGTATGACAGAACAGGAGGGACCAAAGTCGTTGAAATAATAATAAGATTCGAAATATTATTTTATGAGAAGAAGTTGGGGGACCTAAATGAAAATTTGAAATTTTTCACGTTCTGAAGACCCCTTGCGGACAGCAAGGCAAAGCACATACGGTCCGTAAGGACCTGCCAGCGAACAGAAAAGTTGCAGCAGCCTGTTCTGCCACCTTTTTCGAATTTTGGCACCTTCTTTGCATGTTTGACACGTCTAGGGACACTTGTATTCGTTCCTTAACACCTGGCAACACTCCCTAACACCTCAACATGCATTTAAGGATGCCTTCTATGTGTTGCAACAAGTTCATCTCACTTGAAGCTTGTCAAGCACACCTTGGAGAAGTTCCTGGCCATCCTCAAGCATCCTATTATGTTCCTAGCATTATTTGGACCTTATGTAAGTGTTCAAATTCGTATTTAGTGATTTATTATAGCTTTTAGCCTAGAACAAAGTCTCGTCTAATTACGCCTTGACATTGTTCTAAATCCGTGAATACTCCGTATGTGAGTAATGAAAGTTACTATACGTTTATATTAATGGAGGTGTTAATCCCTCCAGAGGGCATCTCCATATTTTCACGGATTCATGGTTAATTGACGAGTCAACCGAAAAGTTAAATAAAGTCAAACTATCCAGTTTTTATAAAAATCAAACTAATGATCTAGAGGTTATAAAATATGTTTTGATGCACTAACAACCTAAAAAATAAGTATTAGAACATATGTCTACGAATTCGGCTCGTCAAGTTTTGGTCTAGGCTCGGTTTGTAGCCAAAAGTCGCAACAGCTGACTTTTGTTGACTTTGGTTCTGACCGTTTCGAGCCACGTTGCTACTGAATTTTGACCTTTTTAAGACCATAATTATATTTAGAATGACCATCTAAAGTTTCGTCACTCGATTCCTTAGAAATCTGAGTTTACATACAAGTTCCGCTAAAATTGTATAAACTTTGCAAGAAGGTCCTTTTTGTGCAAATTTTGATTTTAAACACACATGCATGTAAAATTAAGACATAAACTGATTTATAAACATTATTAAATTATGTTAGTGTCAAGCATATGATTATAATATAAAGTTTTCGCAAAGGACGTGTTTATGACATTTAAATGGCCAAAATGCCCTTTTCGGCATTTTGGAAAGAATAAACAAGGTTTAATCATCAAGATGATATATTCACTGATGTAATAGGATAAGTAAAACCATTTGGGATGTTCATTCAGATTATAACTTGAATGAGGGCTTAGATTCATTAATTACCGATAAATGACTAAATTACCCTTTTTCGCATAACATGACTTTAACCAAACTTTTTATAACCAAATCTTTTACCTACTGATTAAACATGATAAATAACTTATTTTGGTTGTATAAAAACGGGTCCTAACCTCAGTTTATCTTAAACAATCGAATATAATGGCATTTAGCGACTTTTACGCCTTTCTGGCGCATAGTATGGTTTAAAACCATAACTATGAGCCAAGACTTGTTACCTACTGATTTATAAACTTATTTTCAACATCTTAACAGTAAGTACAAGTCCCGAACTCGAATCCCAATTTTGGCTTCAAAGCTATGTGTGAAATTACTAAAATGCCCTTACGGGACATAGATTATTTCAAAATCGTCAAACATGGAACTTGTATATGACTCTCTCGGTTACCCGGTTTTGCCTATGTGCGTTCGATTAAGCTTACGTAGCTAATTTACGTACTTAAATCGAAACGGGTTTAACTTTGTCATTCCTCTATCAAAATCCAGAATGTTGTTGGTTTACCCATATTAGACAAGTTGATAAACTTGTTGGGTCCAACTAACATCCTATTCCGGTCACCGCTTAATCTAGCGTATCATACCGTATCTTATTTTAGCATAAGACTAACCGGTCCAAGTGTAGGACTTAATTAAGGACCCGTTAGCATTCTAATATTGGTTATTAATTACCGTCACTCCAGACTAAACGCCTTCCGGTAAATTGTACCTGTACTTGCTTTGTTCTGCGGCTGAGTTCTGACTTTCCGAAGACTTAACTTCAGGTAAATACCCTTAACTTATTTTCCTATACGGGCTTGGGATACGGTAAATTATTACCGCTTGATCGGGTATGGGATTATGTTTTATTCAGTTGTGATAATTAACTAAAATCTTGCATAACCCGATTTTGATCTGTTTGTCTAAAACTAAAACATTGGGGGTGGACTTGACCGTGTCCGGGATATCCTTGGCTCACTAAAGTGCTAGTAGCCACGACAATATAGCATGGCGTGTAGGCATACACTGGGTAATTGCTATCTGCTTTCTATGTGAAAGTTCAGAGTGGTGTGTCAGTCGATCAGGTCTCGTTTTCTGTACCGGGCACCATATGCAAAAGCCCGACACGTAAATCTGTATACAAGGTCATTTGTACTATCCCAAGTTATTTATAAAAATGTGCCAAGTGCACCTTAAACCATTTTTGAAAGGATTTCAAAATGAGTCGGTTGAGTGTATTTACCAGTGTAAACTGACGTATTTTCAAAGATTAAAAATACAGGTACAAGTACGAAATAGGCCGGAAGCTGCAGGGCGTTGACATTAAGGAGTTGCGACCTTAGAAGGTAAGCCTGTAGAGTCTGTTATTATTTTGTGTATGTTTATTTCCGATCCGCCTGTGGATCTTATTACAAGCCTTTATGTATATTTGTGTTTCGAACTTTTGGACACTTTATGGTTCGTAATAGTTTATATTTTACTCTAAGCCTTTCGCTGTGTTGCTCTGTGTTGTAATTGGTTATGATGATATCAACTATACGCCACGATACTCCCCACCGGGCCCACTGGAATACACGTGGATTTCGGGGTGTGACACTTGGGGAATCCATTTTTTTTAAAACTTTGTTTGGTATGTGAGATGGTGGGTGTTTTGATTTGTATAAAATTATGAAGAAGATAGGAATATATATATATATATATATAGGATTCGGTTCAAGATAGAACCAATCCAGTTGCGAGAACCAGAAGAACTTCTATCATCCAATAGCATATTTACACATCACCCATAACCTAATTAAATTAAAAAGATATTTTAGTCTTTTACTTCATATGTCATATATTTTCTCTCTTTTCTATTTAAAAGTCAACATGTCATATCTTTTCTCTCTCTTTTATTTAAAACTCAACATGTCACATCTTTTCTCTCTCTTCTATTTAAAATTCAACATTAGACACTATTGAGTCGTGATTTTTGGGTGAGTTCGATTGGTAAGATCCTCAAATTTCGTAAACCCAAAATCGGGGTGTCGGGGGCATAAAAAGATATTCAGCGTAAAAAAAATTGTAAAAAAGTTTTTTGTAAAAATAAAATATTTTTGTTTGGCGTAAAATATTTTTTGTTTTTTGTAAAATTTCAAACCACACGTAAAAAAAGTTTAAAACCGGCGCGTAAAAAAAGTTTAAAACCGCGCGTAAAAAAACTTTTATACCGGCGCGTAAAAAAAGTTCTAAACCGACGCGTAAAAAAGTAAAACGCGTTAAAAAAGTTAAACCGGCGCGTAAATAAAGTTTAAACCGGCGCATAAAAAAGTTTTAACCATCGTGAAAAAAAGTTTAAATCCGCGTGTAAAAAGATTTTCTAAAACGGCGCGTAAAAAAGTTTAAACTCGCGCGTAAAAAAGTTTAAAAACCGCGCGTAAAAAAAGTTCTAAAACCGGCGCGCAAAGAGAAGTTCTAAACCGGCGCATAAAAAAAGTTTAAAACCGGCGTGTAAAAAAAAATTAAAACCGGCGCGTAAAAAAGTTTAAAATCAAGCTTAAAAAAGTTTGAACCCGCGCGTAAAAAAATATGAACCCGCGCGCAAAAAAAGTTTGAACCCCTACGTAAAATAATTTTCTTACTGCATGATTTAAAAATAACATTAATTAAATCACATTAATTAAATTACAAACATTAATTAAAGCACAATGATTACAACTTTAATTATCAATAATTAAAGAGTTTAGTAAAAATATCAATTTAGAGTTAAATGCTTGGGTGGTCCCTGTGATTTGCAAATATTGCAGATTTGGTCCTAGTGGTTCACTAATTACACACTTGGTCCCAGTAGTTTTGATTTTTGCACTCGGGTGGTCCTTATCACTAACCTATGTTAGATTTCTTAGTTAAGTTGATTTAAATGACCCAGTTACCCTTAACAATTAAAAAAAGAAAAGTAAAGAACTTAAAAGACCAAACCTGCAACTCTCTTCTCCTTAACTCTCTCAGCTCTCTCTTTTCTCAGCTCTTCACTCTCTCTCCTTAGCTCTCTCACTTCTCTTTCTCTCTCTCTCTCTCAAAGCACCAAAACTATATTGCCGGAAAAACGTGGAGGTCGGCGGGCTGAAGATGATGGCGGGGTGGTTGAAGATGATGGCGGGGTGTGTGGGTTTATGGTGGAGGCAAAGGTGGTGGGTTGAGGGTGATGGTGGTGTTGGTGGTGGTGGGTTTACGGTGGAGGCAAACGTGGTGGAGGGTGACAGTGGTGTTAGTGGTGGTGGGTTTACGGTGGAGGCAAATGTGGTGGAGCGAAGGTGACGGTGGAGGGGAAGGTTGCGATGAAGGAGCAAGACGCGGTGGTCAGCGTTGCAAGTGACACAGTGGTGAATGGTGATGGTGGGGTGTGACGTGAGCAGCGACGAAGGTGGATATTTTGATGGTGGCGGAGGTGGAGATGGATGGTGACGGAGGTGGAGATGGATGGTGGCGGTGGTGGAGATGGACGGTGGTTGTCATGGGAAGATGAGTGTGGCATCTTTTTTTTAATTTTTTAAATTGTTCAAGGGTTAGTGTTGGCAGCGGAGTTTGGGGTGTGTTTGTGGTGGAGGCGCTGGTGGTGGGTTGAAGGTGGTGTCGGTTGAATGTGATTGTGACGGTGGAGGTAGTGGTGGTCGGTTGACGGTGGAGGTGGTGGTGATGGGTTGAAGGTGGTGGTGGCTGTGGAGGTGGTGGTGGTGGTGGTGGTGTGGGTTGATGGTGGATGTGGTGGTGGGTTTTAGAGAGAGAGATATATATTTGAGAGGATGAAGATGAAGGTAGGTAGGCCATTCTTTTTGTTTTTTTATATTTTTTTAACTATTTAGGGACAATCTAGTAATTTCACACATATTTAACTGAAAAATCTAACATGGGTTAGTGATAAGGACCACCCGAGTGCAAAAATCACAACTACTGGGACCTAAGTGTGTAATTAGTGAACCACTATGACCAAATCTGCAATATTTGCAAACCACAGGGACCAACCAAGCATTTAACTCATCAATTTATCTTTATACCACTAAAAACAAAAACTCATTAACTAAAACACAATGATTACAACTACTTTATTGTTTTTTAATCTCATCCATTAAAACACTTTTGATCAATGCTTATATTGGTTCCTACGGTTCTCATAATTCAAAGTGGTTCTCATTTTACCCATCCCTTATATATATATATATTTATATATATAATAGGATTCGGTTCAAGAAAGAACCATTCCCAGTTGCGAGAAGCATGAGAACTCCTCACATCCAATAGAATTTTAACACATCATCTATAATTAATTTAAGCAAAAGGGTATTTTAGTCTTTTTCTCTTAATGTCACATCATCTCTTTTATCTCTAAAACCCATCACATCACATCCATCATTTTATATGTTTTCTCTCTCCTTTCACCTCTCTTATACTTTTTATATTTAAAATAAGAAAAAATTTCTTAGATTTTAAATTCAAACACTCAAAAGTAAAAAAATTTTATATCGGCGCGTAACAAAAGTTCAAACCGGCGCGTAAATAAAAGTTTAAAATCGCGCGTAGAAATGTTTTAAATCGCTCGCAGAAAAAATTTAAAGCCAGCGCGCAAAAAAAGTTTTTAAACCGGCAACGTTAAAAAATTTTAAAACGCGCGTAAAATAAGTTTAAAACCGGCGCATAAAAAAGTTCTAAAACGGCGAGTAAAAAAAGTTTTAAAACGGCGCGTAAAAAAGTTAAATTTGGCGCGTAAAAAAAGTTTAAAACCGGCGCGCAAAAAAGTTTTTAAACCGGCGACGTTAAAAAGGTTTAAAACTGTCGCGTAAAAAAGTTTAAAACCGCGCGTAAAAAAAGATTTAAGTCGTGCGTAAAAAAAGTTTTACAACGGCGCGTTAAAAAATTTAAACCGTGCGTAAAAAAAGTTTAAAACCGACACGTAAAAAAAGTTTAAAACCGTGCGAAAAAAAACTTTTATGCCGGCGCGTAAAAAAACTTTGAAACCGCGCGCGTTTTAAATAAAAAGAGCTTTTACACCGGCCGCATAAAAAAACTTTAAAAGCGCGCGCAAAAAGAGTTTTGATTAAAACCCGGCGTAAAATTTTATATTGTAAATAACGTTAATTAAATTATATTAATTTTTTTATTAATTAAATTTTACTGTAAAAATTAAATCAAATTTTTTTGTGAGTTTGCTGTAAAAAATTTCTATAAATCAAATTAATTAAATTATATTAACTTTTTGATTTATTAAATTTTATTTAAAAAGTTAAATCAAAGTTTTTTGAGAATTAATGTGAAAATTTTAATCATATTATATTAAATTAATCACATTAAATAAATCATATTAATAATACCAATCATTATTATTAACGATGCCAATCATTAATCATATACTAAAAGACTAATTGCCCTTTTCTACTAAAAACAAAATCTTATTAATTAAAACACAATATTACTTTACTTTATATCTTTTAATCTCATTATCCCAAACAGCTTTGATCAATGGTTAGTATTGGTTTCTACGGTTCTTATAACTCAAGTTGGTTCTATTTTACCTATCCCTATTATATATATTGTAAAATATGTTGATTTGGCTGGAGTTTAAATTCATTGTGTTTTTAAATAACGCGCTTTTGTTTTTTTTTCTTTTTTTTTTGCGAATAACGCCCAATGGCGCCGGGGCGCGATTGGGGGATTTTGACCAAAAAGACGCCCGATTACGGGTGTTCTTATAAGCTCATGCTAAGACACTTTTTATTTTTCATGGCTTTATGCATAGTGGCATCTTATGGTGAGATAAAGCTTAAGGAGCAATAAGTTCTGGGTTTAATGATTTTTTCACAAAATTATTTGGTTTCCTCTTGAATTGATGTATAGGTATTATGCCTAGTGGAGATGGATATGATCTGGTGGTTTCGTTGGTGGCAGATGATACTCCAGTGGTCTGTCAGTGATCCAAATTTGCCGTAAAAAAAGGACACAGTTTTTAGTTCAAATAAATAATAATAGTCTAGGTAGTTTATGTAAATTCCTGGGTATAAGATGGTGGTGGGTGGCGGCATCGGTTGTGGTTGGTGGAGACCACGGTGGTGGCGACAGTGGTGGGTGGTGGCAACGGCGGGTGATGGCGGCGTCGGTGGTGGGTAGTGGCGGCAGAGGCGGTAGTGGGTGGCGTCAGAGACGGGTGACGACGGTGGTAGGTGATGATGTCTGGCGGGTGGTGCTGGTGGTGGTTGTGTGTTGTGATGTTTAATGAAGGGTGTAAGAGTGGATGGAATGAAACAAAAACATAAGGAAAGATGTAATGATTTTGAGGAATGAAATCTAATACTAATAAAAGAGTAAGCATAATGCCACATGGCATTCTCATACAAATAAAAGAGTCTACTTAATGCCAGATGACATTTTCTAATTCAATTCACTAATATGATTACTATTTTTATTATTAATTATATTAATTAATGCAAAACAATGAAAAATTCCTTAACAAACTTAATACTAATAAATGTTTTATTTTTTACTTAAATATTTATCAAAACAATGAAAAATTTCTTAACAAACTTAATACCAAAAAATATTATATTGTTTACTTAAATATTTATCATTTACTTTAGACTTATCTAAATTATATTATTAGTTATTAATAACAATTCTACTTATAATAAACAATTTCAAATAATGTCAATTTGACAACACCTTTTATTCTTTAAAAGAATTTTTTTACTATATGTTTAAAACATCTATTAAACAAATTATTATTTTATATTATAATATGAAATGATATAGAATAGGTTAATCGAATACTTGAAAACCGGTTTACTTCCATGCTTTGAAAACACTTTCAATGTTGTTAGACTCGTGTAGCACACGGGTTTAAGGATAAAACATCTTTATAATAATTTTGATATGGAATAGGTCAATTGGATACTTGAAAAACGGTTTACTTCTATGATTTGATACTCACCGGATATTCCAAATGAGTTATATTTTAGGCTTGCCAAACATTGATAATTACCAAGGTCAGTGTTCCAGTGACGTAATCAAGAAATATTGATCGAAAGAATAGTTTATGTAATGGAACTCAACTACAGGTCCCATCACTGGGTGATCACGTTATGGAGGCACTCATATTAACCGGAAGTTATACTGGCACTCGAACATTTATCCCTAGATTTCGTTTAATACCGCCAAATAGAAGGATTCCGTTTAAATTGAAAAGAAAATAATTTCTTCTCGCTCGCTCTATGTTTTGTCACGACCCATAAATGAAAGTATAGACATTTTTATGTAAAGTTGGTTTGTTTCTAAAAGAATCATTTTTTACACATGACCAACTATTGTGTCATCTATGGTAAAAAATCACTTATGTAAATTTATGAAGATATTATAAAATTAAATAATTTTTAATTTTATATCAATAAACCCGTGTAGTACACGGGTCTTATAATCTAGTACTTATATAATGGATGATTCCCTTCTGTTGACCAACCAAACATCATTTTCATCATTCTCTTGTAATGTTTCATTCCATTCTATCTCTCGTTACTGCATACCAAATACTACCTAAAAACGGGCATGAGAATTCCCCATAAAGCCGTTCGTAGCGGTAACATCCTATATCCCCTTTGTGATGGGGTTATACTTGAAGTGTGTAATGGTTAACCCCTACAATCATATATATATATATATGGGAATGTGTAAAATGAGAACCATGTTGAGTTGTGAGAACCGAAGAACTAATCTCAACCATTGATTCACACTAAATGAGAGGACTGAGATTTAAACTTTGGGTTAATTTGGCTTTATGTGATAGTGGATATAAATTATAAAAATACTAATAAGGGTATAAGAGTCATTTGGTATTTGTGTCAGATCTATCTTTATGTCAAGATCACATCAAAACAATATAATCTTTCACTTTCATTTACTTTAATTTCAAATGTTGACTTTGTCTTACAACAATGTACAAGGAAGAAAAAAAACAAACAAAATCACATGTTTACAATCCTTAAGAGAAAAGTGTCTTATGATACAAAATTAAAAGGAAAAATATAGAAATCAACCAGTTCGCGGTCTGTTGATCATTGTCGTCATCAATTCTTAAGACACATATTTACATTGACATAAATATCACCAAAGTTGTTCCAACAGAAAAATAAATTCAACTCGTTCTTCATTTGTTGTGTGTTATCCTCGTCTTTTACCATAAAGCCCACGCTTGCGAATCAAAGAAAAACATAGCTTTCATATAGCACAAATTATCGTTTACGCCAAATTCGCACGGGATCGTGTGTGAAAACATTGCAGTTTTTACAAGGGGCGTAAAAAAAGTTTGCAGAAAAAATATTCGCATAAAAAGACATCGATTATTTGGCTAGAGTTTTTAAAACTTTTTACGGGGGCCGTAAAATTTTGAGAATAAAAAACTTTTTACTTGGAGTTTTTACGGATAGCGTAAGGTTTTATGTAGAGTTTTACAAGGGTTTTACAAGGGTGCGTAAATGTTTGCAAACAAATTTACGCATGCGGTTGGATATAAAAAAAAGTTTTAACGTATAGTTTTTACGAGGTGCGTAAAGGTTTGCAACAAATTTACGAATGCAGTTGAGTATAAAAGGTTTTTACGTGGAGTTTTTTCGGGCTTATTTTAACTTTTAATACACAATTTTTACGTACGTCAAAACCATCCAAAAAAAATTTACGCACGGTGTCATGTGTGAATTTTTTACGGATGTAAACTTTTTACACCTCGGTTGTAAACTTTTTTACGTCCCTGTTAAAAAAAATTAACCTTTTTTTACACCACGGTTGAAAACGTTTTTTAAGTCGCGGCTGTGAACTTTTTTTACACCTCGGTTTTATATTTTATTTACACAAATATAACTCGTCAACGTCTTATCTTTTTGCATTGCTTCTCTAATTTCAACAAAAAATTAAATAAAACGCAAAGCCAATCTTGATTTTCAACGTCCTCGTTCACCAAAGACACCACAACACCTACAGATTATTTTGACCAATCAGCCTAAGTTCGAACCTATTTTCCAACAATTTTGACCCATTGTGAAACACATTGAGAATAAAGAACTTTTTACATTGAGTTTTTACAGGTTGTGTATGTAAAGTTTTCGGGGTAACGTTTGAAAACGAATTTACGCATGCGGTTGGGTAAAAAAAAGTTTTAACGTATAGTTTTTTACGGGGTGCGTAATGATTTGCAACAAATTTACGCATGAGGTTGAGGATAAAAAGTTTTTACGTGTTGTTTTTTCGGGCTTATTTTAACTTTGAATACACATTTTTTACGTACGTCAAAACCATCCAAATAATTTACGCACGGTGTCGCGTGTGTAACTTTTTCGGATGTAAACTTTTTACATCCCGATTGTAAATTTTTTTTACGCTCCTGTTAAAAAAAATTAAACCTTTTTTATGCTCCCCGGTTTAAAAATTTTACAGCAAACATACAAAATAACATTTTGATCAAATTAAACAAAAAAGAAGCTATACTTGATGCAATATATCCTATTAAAGCAACCTAGACTAGAAAAATAGCATTTTACGACATTCACAAACAAAAATATGTGCATTCGACACTCATACGTCAAATAACATTTTACGTGGGAGTTTACATTGGACGTAAAAAACATTTTTACACTCGATCCCATGCGTCAAAAAATCATTACGTGTGAGTTTACATTCAACATTCCCAAACAAAAAGGTATCCATCCAACACCTGTACGTTCAAAAACATTTACGTGTGAGTTTACATTCGACGTAGAAAAACATTTTTACACTCGACATCGTGCGCTAAAAAAATTATTTACGTGTTATGTTTTTTTTGAAAGTACGTAAAAACCGTTTTTTACGACTTCTGTAAAATGTTTTTTTATAAACGTAGAATGTTTACATGTCATGTTTTTTAAAGCACTAAAACCGTTGTTTAAAGTACGTAAAAACTGTTTTTTACGACTTCTGTAAAAAAAATTTTTTACAAACGTGGAATATTTACAAACGTTGAATATTTACGTGTCATGTTTCTTTGAAGGTACGTAAGAACTGGTTTTTTATGCCTCAAACCATTTCTTTGAAAGTACGTACGATACGATGTCAAATGGAAAAGGTTTTACGATACGATGTCAAATGGAAAAGGTTTTTACATGTATAAACACGTAAAAGTTTATTTAAGCCGCAGTTATACGATACGATAAAATCATCGTATCGTACAAATCATCGCCACCTGCAACCGCCACCCACAAATCATGCTCATTCAAAAAAAAACATAACCCGTATAAAATAGTTAAAAAACAAATAACAAAAAGACAAAACACATGAAGGGTACCTTTGGCAACCTTGAACTAGAACAACCATCCCCAGTTGAAAAACTGTCGACGACACGTAAATTTTTTGTTTTACCCCCACCGCTGGTTGTAAATTTTTTTACGCCCCTTTTAAAACATTTTATACCTTTAAAAATTTTATATTGTTTTTTGTTTTTACCCCCACCCCCGTTGGAAAAAAAATTTACGCCCAAGTTGCAAGTTTTTTACGCCATGTTAAAAAGATTTAAACAAATTTTAATCCCGATTGTAAACTTTTTTTACACCCAGTTGCAAATAAAACCCAAAGCTCGCGCTCGACTCAAAAAACCCAAAAATTCAAAACCACTGACCAATGAAAAAATCCAACCCCACTGAACCTAACTGATCTCAACTTGAAAAAATATATAGAAAAATTGCATAACTAATCTTTCTTTTTGCAGCCTTCAAACCGACAGATTATTTCTTTTTCAAAAGGCGAAAAAAACTTCTCTACCCTATGCCCATGTGGGTTCTCTAAGGATTTTTAAAACAAAATCACCTAAAAAATGAAACCCTAAACTTATTCACAAAACAGAAAACCCTTCATCACTATAAAACCTGATCGGACACCTAAATAAAAATACATGTATACCCAAAATTTTGTATAAAGAAAATAATTACAATCTACGTTTCGGTGTTTTCACCAAAAGGGTATGTAAAAAGTCAGATTTGTTACCTTTCGAGTAGATCAGAGACGATTTCGGAGAACATCCACCATGGTTTCAGACGGTGATGGTTTCAAACATGCCCACCTTCAACCCAAACACCACTCAGACACACCAACCCGCCGTCTTTTGAACTGCCATCGGTTAAACTCCCTCCACCACTACCTCATATGAACCCCCTTCACCCCAAACACCAGTCACACACACCACTGCCGTCATCGGGTTTTGTACCGAAGATGACCGCTAGCCGTTTGGTTTAAAAGGATCTGGAACGAACAAGGTCTTGCAACTTCAAAACCTAACAAAAACGAACGAAGAACTGGAACTCCGATCGCCGGAAATGGAATGCTCAGGCTTCAGTTCCTCTCTCTCTCTCTCTTTCTCTCTCTCTCTCTTTGCATTGTTGATTCAGAGATGTTGTAGTTTGTGTTGTGTGTGTGAGTTGCAAATCGCCGTATCAAACCTCCGGTGACGTTGCAAATCGCCGGAACACAACTTTCCGGCCAATCGACCATCGTCATGGCCGTATCAAACCTCCAGTGAACTATGTCGACGTGATGTCACAAACGCCGATACTAGACTTCGTATTTTGGTGAGATCTCTGTTGTGTTTGGTATGCGAGAGAGAATGAGAGAGAGAGAGAGATATAGAGAGGTGTGTGAGGAACTTTGAATTTGTTTTGGGTACAGAAAAAGAAAAAGTCTGAGAAAAGAGAGAAAGAGATATAATGACATTTTAAGTGAAACTACATCTTGTTATTCTATTAAAAAATTAAGATTCTATGTGTCATATTTTCATTGGTTAATGTTGGTTTTTACGGTTCGCAACTTAATATGGTTTTCTCTTGAACCGGATTTCGAATTGCGAGAACCGTGAAAACTTTTTAATCCAGGGTGAGTTGGATCAAATTTTTTTTGAACAAACGTAGATGAATATATTATAAACACATCTGTAAAAAAATTGTCAAGTCGGTAAAATTTAAATTACGGCTCACGTAAAATTTAAATTTAAAATTTACGCATGGCGTAAAAAAAACTTGTGGTGGTCAATACTACCGACTCGACAATTTTTTTACAGATATGTTTATAAATTTTTCATCTACGTTTGTACAAAAAAAATTGGCCCAACTCGCCCCAGATCAAAAAGTTCTCACGGTTCTCGCAATTAATGATGGTTTTCATTTGAACCGAATCTTATATATATGCATGTGTGTGAGAAACCTTAGTGTAGCGCTGTTATAATTTTCAAAAGAATGGTCGGAATCCGCCGTATGACCCTCCTCGGGACGGTGTGTTACAGCATCATAGGACGTTATATTCTGCTTTGGCGCGATAAAAACCTACCACTACACACAGAATAAAGACATAACGAATAAATTACTAGATTAAAAATTTATAGTTTTTCTGTCAATGATCTCTAGATCAAGTGGTGGAAGGCTTACATTTTTTTTAGGGATGCAAGTTCAACTCCTACTTGGTGCTGAGTAAGGCACTGGTGGGCAATGATAGGAGACCCTGAGAAACCTGAGTTCGATCCTTGAGCCAAACAAGTTTTACTGGTAATTTCACCGTCGTGCCTATGGGCGGGTGGATTAACGGGTTTTTCTCGGAATTGATGATGGACTCGGTTACTTTCGGAATACTCTTTTTGATTCAGTGGGTACTGAGAATACGCGAGATTGATTTTGTTAGTCTTAACAAAATTATAATTTTCTGTAATCTAAATAGATAAGGAACATATAAAATGCTGACATACAGCATCCTCCCAGGCGCAAACAATGACACGTGGCGACTGCACCTCTATCTAGCCGCACCGTATATTTTCTGTGGGTTAGTTTGGTCACTGTCACATACCTCTTCCCAAGGGTTAGGATTTTCCCATCATCCTGCCTCTTAATCTCAGCCGTCCGATCATCATCATTCCCCACCACCTGTGCCCCTGCACTATTTAAATCTGCACGCTACTCTCGTCACTGTCGCTTCATTCATGTGGTTCCACTTTCGCCGCCACTATCTTTTCTATATTATTCTCTGCTTCTATGCTCTCATCTCCTTCGTGTTTCGAATCCATTCGATTTGACGATTTAGTTTGTCATTCAGAATTTTCCGTTGAAGTACAATCAGACGCTAGAGAAATGGTAAGTGATTTTGATCGTTCATGTATGTGTTTTTATCCTCGAATTTAGGTTTTTTGATCGAATTTTGGTCTCGATTTTGTGTATGATGCTTTTGTTGCTTGAATTTAGGTTTCTGATCGATTTTTCTCTCGATTTGTGTAGTATCGTCCATTTATGATGTTTTTAATCTCGTTTTTAGGTTTTTTTTTCTCTCAGTTTGTATTCTTCATGTGTATGATGATTCCGAAGCTCGAATTTAAGGTCTCGATCGATATTTTTTCTCGATTTGCATCGTTCATGACTCCAATTTAGGTTTTCTGATCAATTTTGTCTCTCAATTTGTACCATTCATGTGTATGATGTTTCGGATTTTAGGTTTTATGATCGATTTATCCTCTCAATTTGCATCGATCATGTATAAGATGTATCTGAAGCTCGAATTTCAGTTTTTCTGATGGATGTTTTCTCTTAAATTTCAGGAATCGGTGAGTTTTGCATAGACGATCGGTAAGGACGAGAAGCTTTGCTTCGACTGTAAAACCTCCAAAACGTCGTTGTGGAGGTGCGGTCCCGCCGGTCCAAAGGTGCTTCTGTTTCCTGTCTTCTTTAAATATTTTATTATGATCTGTTGGATCTAATTTATTTAATCTGTTTGATTGGCAGTCGCTATGTAATGCTTGTGGAATTAGGTTTAGGAAGAAGAAGAGTGTATCAACATCAGATAAGAAGAAAGAAAAACTGCATCCTTCATCTTCTCCTTCACCGAGTTCATCCGCAACCGATGAGAGTTGTCGAAAACGAGAGATCGGTGAGGATGATCTAAGGATAAAAGTGGTGTTGCAGAGGCCGAGATCTCCGATGAAGAAGGTGAGGAGGATTGAGAGGGAGTATAGGAAGTTTGGGGAAGTAGAACAAGCTGCTTATTTGTTGATGTGTTTATCGTGTGGGTAGTAAATATTTGAGTGTTTTGTGTTAATGTTGGTATTTTTGTTGTGGTGGTTAGAAATAGAAAGATCTACAGTGGTTAATTATTAAGAAAAACGAGTATACGTCAACCCGCCGCAACATATTGATTATAATTTTTCATTTTCTAAACAGAAACCAATTAGCCTTGAGTGTAAGTTGGAATTGAAACACTTAATATGATACTCACCTTTTGCTCGTTCAAATACGATACAAACATCATGGGTTGGAATTGGAACACTTAATATGATACTCACCTTTTGCTCGTTCAAATACGATACAAACATCATGGCTTTTATAATATTGATCACATAAATTATACATAATAGCTATGCTGAAGATAAGAGATTCGATGAAGGAAATCGATAAGAGATTCGATGAAGGAATCGGTACATCATGGAAACCAAATCATAATTTATTATATATGCCATAACATCATGGTTTATAACGAAATCACTTTCGTGAGAATAACATTCCAAATGTATGTATATAACCTGGATCACTTTCATTACTTTTTAATTTCTCGAAACACCTGTTAGATATATATGTATATATAATAATTATATTAAATCACATCTAATGTAACAATCAGAAACAGATTTAATTTTTCTTTTATCAAAGTGTTGCCATGGACCATTGGATGCTTGCAAAACCGGATATGCATGCAAAACCATGTGCATGTCAGATTTTCAGTGCTTAAGGCCCTACAAAACTCCTCTCTATACACGCATTACGCGCACACTCTTCGCCAACGAACACAAACTTCACCCGACTCATCATAATTATGATGATTATCCAAAAATGTCCTAAACTTCACCCCGTGGCACAACGTTTATTTGCTTTCCCGAACTTTAACGGGTAACTCGCTAGAGTAGAAGAGGCGGCGGTTACGAATCGCCAAGAGATGAAGAGGTGGTGGTTACAACTTGCTAGAGACAAAGAGACAGTGGTACTACTCGCCGTAGACGAAGAGGCGACGGTTACAAATCGCCTGAAGGGTTTTTGTATATACCTTTATACTTGATAATTAACGTCTAATCAATACATGTTGATATATTGATTAAACTTATGTTCTTACAATCAAACACACAAAAAGTATGTTGTTTTTATAATCAAACACAAAGGGTTGTACTAATTTTTACTTACACATACAAATAACAATCAAAGAAAAAAGGATTTAAGGAGTTAAAAAAAATGATGGTAGAATATTATATGGCTGAATAACCTTGGATGGCGATGGTTGGTGGGTTCCGTTGAATTTGTGAATGAAAAAATGAGGTGGTAAAGAAAGGACGTTGGAGAAATCGGTGTGAATTTTTTCTAGAGTAAATTGGACAAAACACCCTTTATGTTTCCTTAAACTTGCAGGTTCCAACCTTAATGTTTAAAAGTTGCTAAAAATAGCATTTAAGTTTATTTTTGTTGCGGGTTCAATCCTTTATAGCTAACCACGTTATTTTCTTCAGTTAAGTTCCCTCACATGCGTAACATGTGAGGGTATATTCGTCATTTTGGTTGATCTTCTACCCACGTCAATTATAAGAAAAAAGAAAATTTAAGGTTTAACCTATTCTAAAAAATTCTAACCGCGGGGACTAATGTGCAATAAAACCAAACTTTTAAAAACCAAACACCTTCTTTCCCGGTCTTCTTCTCCGGCGACTTCGCCGGATTCCGGCGAACCCGGAATTAAGATAGGAATCTTGTTAAGCTAGCCCACTAAGCTGTAAAGATTAACACAGATTTTGATCATGCCAATCAAACTCTTCAGAATTATCATCAGTTGGAAGAATCGGCGCCTTATTCGTATCAGATGGAAACGACAAACAACTCTTCAACCCTAGATACCTCTCACGAAACTCCGATGCCGTCAAATCAGAGAATTTCGTAACACCGTGTTCAGTAGTCGGATCCAGCAACTGGTGACGCTTAGGACGCCGCAAGTTAGACTTAAACACCATCAAACGGTAATCGTACTCCTCTGTAGTCGAGTACGTTTTACCAAACTTTGTTTAAACTAGGTTAAAACTTAAATATTCTTTTTTTTATTAATTGAAGTGGGTAGAAGATCAACCAAAATGACGAATATACCCTCACATGTTATGCATGTGAGGGAACTTAACTGAAGAAAATAACGTGGTTAGCTGTAAAGGATTGAACCCGCAACAAAAATAAACTTAAATACTGTTTTTAGCAACTTTTAAACATTAAGGCTGGAACCTGCAATTTTAAGGAAACAAAAAGGATGTTTTGTGTAATTTATTATTTTTTTTATGTGGTACTGTGTAAAAGGAAAAGTGATTTGATATAGGTAGGGATAAAAATTAGAGAGGAAGCGGTGGGAATGAGGCTAAAACAGGTGTCGCACTTGCAAATAAAATGCATTACAACCACCACAACGGTTCATATTTTGTGGTTTATATTATTTTCAGTTATTACTAAATGCTAACCGAGGTGATGTTTAAACAAATAGGTATAACCCAAATTGCTTTTTGTATAAGGGTGTAATGTTACTAGTCACAATAGTATTGGTGTATAGGGTTGGTGTAGGTAGGCCCTTTTCTATGTTGGGGGTAAAAATTAGAATGTCCTCTTTATCGATTTTGTTCCTAGGTTTTTTATTTATTTACTAGGTTAGAACCTCGTTTATTACACGGGTTGAATAAATTAGTTTTATTAATTTTATATATTAGAATAATATATCTTTAGAAACTTCGTTTGTTACATGGGTTGACTATCAAATAATAAAAAAAAAGTTATATCTTTAAAGACATTGGTATTACACGGTTGAATAAATGTAATTTTTTTATACTAAATAATAAAAAAGTTACATCTTAAAAAAACTCTTTGTATTTTATGGATTGAATAAATATAATTTTATATATATCAAATAACAAAAAAGTTCTATCTTTAAAAATTATTTGTATTACACGGGTTGAATAAATGTAATTTATATAGTAAATAATAAAAAAAATTATATCTTAAAAAAACACATGTATTACACGGGTTGAATAAATCTAATTTTATATACCAAACAATAAAAAAAGTTACATTTTAAAAAATACTAATGCAATAATCGACACAACCGATATAATTAATACATATATTAAAAAATGTCATCTATATAAAGTATACGTACTTGCTATTAATATTATTGATATTGATAATAATATTATTTATGTATACTATTAATATTATTTTAAATTAACAATTGAAATTTAAGAATAATATTTTATTAGAAAAATATAAAGATTAAAATTTAAAATAGGATAAAATTTAATATTACTTTATTATTTATTTATAAAAAGAAAAAACATTTAGTCAAATTTGAAAAAAGAAAGCTAACCCAAAACATAAATAACGTTATAGTTATGTTTTATGTTTATCCAAACAAAAAGATAATGACGTATTATATTAAGAAGTTTATAAAAATACATAAAAAGATATAATAATAATCTCTATTTTCTTAAAACTATTCTAATGATTTAATAAGATAAATAAATTTTATTAACTTAAAAAGTAAAAGTAGGAGATAATTAGGAGGGATAGAGAGGTAGGAAAATAAAAAATAAATAGCCTCAATGAACAACATGCGTCCCCTCATAGGTTTGCTTTATTATATATGTAGGTCCGTTATACGGATCGTTCTGGTCCTAATTTGGCAAACCTAAGGTAAACGTGCGGAATCCGTTTGCATAGGTGACATTGGATACAAGTTCTTTACTGATTAATCACTGTTTCATTAATGTGTAGACGTTACAGATCCTGGAAACACTTGGACAGAGCTTCGCCTCTGTCGTGACAAAATCTCTGAATCTTACAAATGAGAAACCAAAGACTCCTATATATAGTAGTACAAGTTCGCCCGGAATGAGACATGACCAAGTTCGGGCGAACTTGTCCTTCACAGGACAAGTTCGGGCGAACTTGTCTTATATTACACATAAACTTAACATTTCGCTCTGAAACACAGACTCGACGTAATACGACGACGTAGGCAACAGACATATGCATCAACAGACTCCCCGTTGGATGTTACCGTAGTCATTATTCTTCAATTAAATTCCTGAGTCTTTAATGTTCTCTTGATCTTTATTTCTTGAATAACTTTAACTTCCTTGATCTTCATAGCATCTACAATCTTAAACTCTTTTCTTCTCGAGCTTGTCTTGATAAAACTTTAATCACCATGCTCCTCTTGCTTTGAGCTTTCTGGTATCTTCAGTCAACTTATTTTATCCAGCTCCCCCTTAAAATCAACTTCCTGTTTCAAAGTTCTTCGAACTTTCAAATAAAAACATTTCAGATTCAAACTTTGAAATTTCTAAACACCAACATTTCAAATTTTAATCTCCTCATCAGTTTTTAAACCCTCTCAGTTATTCAAGTCCAAATTAATGACCTTGAATATCTGATTCATGTATCAAGTTCAACTTAATGATCTTGATTAAACGTTTTGACACTAAACTGACATATTTATTCAAATGTAAGTTTCAACTTAATGAACTTTTAAACTTTTCAAATCAATTCGAAATTTTCAAAATTTTGATCAGCAGCTTTAGATTTTGAAACTTAGCATTTCATCATCAGTGGTCAAAGCTAAAGATAATATAATCTTTATGTTTTATGAAATGAATATCAAACATTAAGTATATACAAACATATTTTTGTTGATTTTGTGTTAAAGGATCATATCAGTTATTTGAGACATATCACAAGTACCATTGACCTTTTAAGACTTTAAGTTTTAAACAAATTTACCTAGATTGTCGATATGTTTGTCCTCTTAAACTTCAACACATTTCTCAATTGTTCAAAGATACGTTATGTAGAATTAAGAAACTTGACTTAACTATGGTTCCCATCTCAGAATATACTCCCGCATCAAGATTCCTATATTTCATCTTACATGTGAGTATAGCGTAACTGATATCTGTTTCTGGGTTTTGCGAGGCCTTGAGAGCTCAGGTTAGTAACACCGTACAGACAAAGAGATGAAGGCTCGACTTTAAGGTATGTTCCAATTAAGGAATCTTTTATACTGCAATTGTAATATCTTTCGATATTTTCAATTTGATGCAGTTTTAGGGGATTTTTGCAAAAGCATTATAGAAGTTCTAGGCTATTGTTTACGCAAAATCAGAAGAACTTGTATAATACCCCAGATATCAATCATCTATAAAGACCTCGTATCTCAGAATCAGGCAATCTCTCAAACGAAATTTTGGAGTACTAAGTCCATATATCCGAGAGATGTTAATCCACAAGTTTAAGCAGTTGTAAAATTTTGTTTATATCCTGGAAACAATTTACTGGACGTGTAAAGCCTATCGACATCCATAGTAAGACTTGTTTATACTTTACAAATTCTTAACATACTGTGATAGTCCGCTGATATACTATCATTTCCTTTATACTTCCTTTATACACAAAATTCTTTTTGCCTTTTTTCAATGTTTTTTGTACTTTTCGCATTTAATATGTTTTTGGATTTTCTGAAAATTTTTTCTCCCCCTAAAATTCAAAAGCATATTTTTGGATTTTTTAATTTATGGAAAAACATTGACCAACCGATGAGAATCACTTCAATTCTCCATCCATTACTGCTTCACAAATTTCTTTTAAACCTCTCCCTCTCATGATGACAAAAACTATGACACTTTTGAAATTTTCAACAGTGAGGGTTCTGTAAAATTTTTCAAATTTTTCTTCACAAAAGTTATAAAAGTTTTCAAGTAAACGTTATTAGAACATGTTTTCGATAAATTTTCTCCAAAGATTTTTCAAAAAATTGTAAAATAAACGTTATTTAAAATGTAATAAGCCTTTATATAGAACTTGATAACCTGGCCCGTCTTCAATGTGTGCCACGGAACTCCATTCTTAGTAATTTGCTTTCATCTCAGAAGTTCCTGCACAAAAAAAAAAACAAACAGTTAGTTGAATAGTGACACCCAAACCTTTGCAGTCTAGGTGTTATTTCGTCAACCTTAACTTTGACTTTCTTTTCACATTCAGGTTTATTTGGAACTTTCTCAAGTTTTGGAAAGTCCTCTAATATTTCAATTTTCACTGATTGTGTCACTTCCTTTCCTTTTACCAACCATGTTTGATTTTTCGTTAAAGCTTTCTTGAAATACAATGTAGAAACTATTTGTTCATTATTATTCGAGGATTCACCAGTTTCAAAATTTGAAAACTTAGTAATAACTGGTTTCACCTTGTTTGTAGTTTCTGTACATTGTTTCCAAACCTGAGTTGGTACTTTCAAATCTTCAAAATTTTTCTTATCAATATGAACAGTTTTAGCATTAATTTGAAAACATTTTCTAGCAATGTGTCCAGTTACTCCACATTTATGACACTTCCTGTTCTCATACTGATCCTCTTTAGCAAACCATAACTCAAAGCATAACATTGATTTGATGTGTGGTAGCCATCTTTCCTTCTTCTCCTGTAACTTTGATTTGACGTTGAAGCACTGCAGTCTGACCTGCACCACTTATTCACAAATTTTTGTGAGTTTCTATAATAATTGGATGATCGTACCAATGAGCTTTTATTTTTCTGTTGAAAATTTTCATAATTTTTAAAACTTTGTTTTTCTTTTTGTTTTCGTTCTCCATTCTGCTTAGAAGGTTTTTGCGTTGAGCATTCACCTTTTTCAGTAGATTGTAGAACAGTTTTTTGAAAATTTTTCTTTTAGTTTTAAAAATATTTCATGTTTATCATTTTTAGCTCTTTCATCATCGGTGTCATCATCACAATCTTCAATTATGACACTGTCATAATTTGTGATTTTATCACTTATTGGAATTTTCTTTTTGTTAAAATTGATCGGTTTTGGACACATATGATCTAACTTTAATAAGGAAGTCACAAAACCTTTCAATAACTTTTCTGAATTAACAACTTTATTTTTAACAATCTCAACTTCTTTTTCAAGTGGAGCAGTTTTCTCAATATGAGAATTTATTGCTTTTTGATTTTCTATATTTAATTTTTCAAAAACAATTTTTTCATTTTTAAACTTTTTTATTTCATTTTGAATATCTACTACCATTTGTAATTTTTCATTTTCTAAAATTTTTATTTTGTTTTCAAAATTATTTTCATTTTCTTTTATTTTTTTATTTTCTAATGTCAAACTCTCTAGGTTGTTCAAGAGTTTGGCATTATCTGCCAGATAATCATTCAGATCTACATCAAATCCTTGGTAGTCTGGTTTAGAACTTGAAGACCCTTTTCTTTCACAGTTCTTCGCCATTATACTCCCTTCTCTTTTCAGCTGAACATTTGAACTTTGTGCTTCCCGATCATTTCCTTGATCACTAACACGATCAGACTTTTTCTTGATTAGCACCTTCTTGTTCTTAATCATCTCCGCACTTTCCAAATATTTAGCGCCTAGAGATTTCCACAAATCATGTGCAGTTTTGTACTCTGGTAACAAAACCAAGATATCTTCTTTTATCGATTGCTGTAACACGGTTAGTATCATCTTCTCATGGGCATATGCATCATTCAATTTAGGTGTAAACTTTGATACTGAAAGCTCAGCTCCACGTTCATCGACTGGCCATTTAAATCCAGTTTGAATAGCAACCCAACCATAGAGGTGATTTGCTCGTACCCAGTCGAATTTTTCTTTCCATCCTTCATACTCGTTCATACCCATCAACTTTGTCGGCTTCAGGGACCCCATTTCATTTTCCAAAATTTATCTGTCGTTCAAAAACACTTGAAAATGATTAGCAAACAGACAATTTTAGTAAAATTTGACTTCTTAATCGACAATATTAACGTATCGATCGCTAAAAACGTTTAAAAAATTTTGAAAACTGTTTTTACCAGATTAGAGCTTTAAACTCGTCTTGTCGATATGAATCTAATGATATATGATGCCCGAGACGTTTTTTCTGAATTTTCATGCCTTTTTTAGAAACCTTGGACAAGTTCGGGCAAACTTGTAATAGACAAGTTCGGGCGAACTTGTACCCTTCTTGACAAGTTCGAGCGAACTTGTATACTATTTGACAAGTTCGGGCGAACTTGTTGAAATTTGGACAAGTTCGGGCGAACTTGTATCAATTTTCAACAAAAAGTGTCAAGTTCGGGCGAACTTGATCAAATTTTGACAAGTTCGAGCGGACTTGTGTGAAAATCTTTGAAAAATCAATCAAATTCGGGTGAACTTGATGAAAAATCACTCAAAAAGTGAATTTTTCAGTCAAGTTCGAGCGACTGATATAAGTTCGAGCGGACTTGATATAAGTTCGAGCGAACATGTGTTTTCAAACATGGTTTTTTCAAATTTTCGACATAATTCTTTTGTTTTAAGCTCTGATCTTTTCAAGGGTTTTACTATTATGGATTTTACGTATTATACTTGAAAATCAGTCCATTTTGTCCGTGTAATGTCCAAGAAAAGTTTAAAAGAAAGAAATGAGTAGAAGATGTGAAGTTCTATGTCCAATGTCTTCAAATTAGGCCAATCCTGCTCTGATACCAATTGTAGGTCCGTTATATGGATCATTTTGGTCCTAATTTGGCAAACCTAAGGTAAACGTGCGGAATCCGTTTGCATAGGCGACATTGGATACAAGTTCTTTACTGATTAATCACTGTTTCATTAATGTGTGGACGTTACAGATCCTGGAAACACTTGGACGGAGCGTCGCCTCTATCGTGACAAAATCTCTGAATCTTACAAATGAGAAACCAAAGACTCCTATATATAGTAGTACAAGTTCGCCCGGAATGAGACATGACCAAGTTCGGGCGAACTTGTTCATGTGCTCTACAAGTTCGGGCGAACTTTTCTTATATCACACATAAACTTAACATTTCGCTCCGAAACACAGACTCGACGTAATACGATGACGCAGGCAACCGACATATGCATCAACAATATAGTATAGATTTGGAAAATTTGATTTTTTTATACATTAAATTGCAATGACGCTTTATGTTCAAAGTGTTCAGCGTACGTCATTTTACGATTAATTTTTTGGTAGTGCACCTCCTTTATCGTAAACCTAGTTAGTTTTTTAGTTAAACCTATGATTAGTTTTTAAAATACATAAGAAAATTCAAATAAAGTTAAAAAAAAGATCAAATTATGATTGTAGGATCCTTTGTGTTTGACAAAAGAATGACTTATATTAACACGTGATGATATCTAAATGACAATTGAAAGTGCGGAATTCATTTCAAAGCATAAAAACATTTGATCTTTCATATAATTTATCCTCTTATATTGATTTTGGCATCATAATAATAGGACAAATATAGTTTTGACAAAAGCTCTCAAAGTCCCAAAGTGAAAGTTAGTCATGCGCTCCATCTACAGTATATAGACAACGCAAGATACATGGAGCACATGACTCATGCATTTGATGACCTTTACGCACATAGGACTCCTACGTGCGTATGAGTTCTATTACATGAAAAACTCAAATCAAATTCACACTATTACACTGGCCTATAAACTAGACAGGCACAAGACTTAGACGTAAGCATTAGACATATGCATTAACAATGGCCAAATAAATCTTAATCAAACATAGTAGTCATAACATAATCGTACCAAAACAATTGATCAAACTCTTATGACAAACTACATTCCCAAATGATCGAAAACACAATTAGCAAAAAAAAAAGATTTAGAACCTAAAATCATTTATTCTTGTCTACACCTCTTTTACATGTTTCAACGCTCTTGTTATTCTTGTCAATAATTTTCTTACCCTTGTAAATTGGCTTCTTACCCTTTTCAATAGTCTTCTTAGCTTTGTCAACTCTATCCAACAATTATTTTCTACACTGCATTAATTATTTTCTTAAAATTACTAATTTACCCATTAGGCTTGTATTTAAGTTAACTAAGAAAACTAACTAGGTTTGTGTTAAAAGGACGTGCATTGCAACAAAAAATAAATGTAAAAGACGTGCACCGGAACTTTTATACATAAAGGACGTGCAGTGCAATTTAATGTAAACATAAAGGACGTGCATTGCAATTTTATCATTTATTTTTGTAGTCAGATCAGTGGCATGAGCAAAAAAAACCGATTTTAGTCTAAAATCGGAAAAATTAAACCGAATTTATGGAATTTGATTTTGAATCTCGAGTAAACTAATGTCTGTAACCCACATGTGTTAGCTAAAATATTAATTAACAAACAAATTAATTAATCAGTCCTTTGGATCATGTCCTCGTGGGATGACATCGGCAAAAGTCCTATGGTGGACGATGTTAGCATGGATAAAACTACAGCTTCGTGTATAGCCAAGACTATAGTATGGATGATATGGAACCAACAAACTGAGGAGTGTTTTTTGAGGCACTCACTCGTCAACCAACAAGATCCTAATGAAAGAATCAGGGAATTCACATTCCTTCAACTGAAGCACAGGGCCAAATTAGAGTTTTTTTAAAAGCTATAGTTGGTTTGAAATGGGGTAAATGTAATTGAAAATTTACTCTGCTAGAGGTATGTATACAAATTGGTTTTTTTTAAACCAGTACGGTTTTTTACCGAATCGGTTATTTTTGTATGAAAAAAACCGGTTCAGTTTTTTAACCGGGTTTTCAAGATTGGAACCCAAACTGGTATAACCGGTTCGGCTCGGTTTATAACCGGTTTATGCAAAAAAAAAAACACTTTTTTAACCGGTTTTTTAAAACCGATTTCGATTTTTAAACCAGTTTCAAAGATTAAGATACCTAACCAGTATACTAACCGGTGATTCGGTTCGGTCCTAAAACCGGTAAAATAACCGGTTTCGATCCTAAAACCGGTTTTTTTACACCTCTAATCTCTTCCCTTATTATCTACTTGCTAGAAGGGGTGTTGATGATTCCCATTTCTGATTTAAAAAAAAGGTTAACAAACAAATTCAATTCCAATGGACACAAACAAAATTCTATAATTTTTAGTCGATTCTTTTTCTGTTTTTATTTTCTTCAAAAAAAACCATAAAAAAATTAACTAAACCCAAAACAAAAAACCGAGACTAAAACCAAAACCTAAACATTTCTCGGAAACTTGAAAAATGAATTTCAAAAGTTTTTGGTTTGGCTTGGCTTGAATAAAAAATGACCATACTAGTATGTTAAAAGATTATTGGCTTGACAAGCCCATTCAGAATTTCTGAGTAAAGGTCTTAATGTACAAATAGGAGTGGCCTTTTACGCTTATTAATTAACTAAGGTCTAGAGCCTCCAAAAACAAGGATTTTTTTTCTTTAAATAATAGATTTGTTTTTTGCTCATTTAAATAAAGTTTCTAGGCCTAAGGTTTAGTCAGGAGTCCACACTGTCCAATGTCCACGCATGTTTCATTCCAGAATTAATAAGCAACGACGCAACTCACTAATCCTCATTACTTTCAACGTCTTTTTTAGCAATGTGACAACAATTGCGGATTTGGAAAAGTTAGGGCCGACATTAGGGGTAATCATCGTTATGGTTATTCAATGTCTCACATCTCAATCTCAATTGCAGATTCTTAGGTAACGACTAATTTTCGTCATCTACTAATCTGTATGTGTGCATGCATACATGATACATATTGAGCCACCTTAAAGAATCACTAAATCACTAATCAGTTTTGCAAATTGAATGATCTAATCTATAACATTTGTAATTTTTTATTTGGTGTTGCCGATTCTATTGATATTTTTTAGGGTTTTTAAGTATTCAAGAGTTAAAAAAGGATTGGATGACTGGTGATTCGTATTGCTGATTTGCTGGATTGGAAGACACTACTCAGGTTAGTTATAACAAATGGTTGATTTGCTAATTTTCTTTATACCAATTCAATAAGGCCACCACTTTATAGTTCACTTAGGGCCTCCAAAAAAGTTAGATTGACCATATGTACAAATATCGACATTGTAGAAGCTCATCAATTTGATCTTTCTAAGTCAAAGGGTCAGACATCAATGGGCACAATATTCATGTCATTAGGTTGGTTGTGAACACATATATTCTATTTAGTATACTTATATGATTTAACGTGTTTATAACTTTGTGGTTTTGCAAATATCATTTCTACGTATTTTCTACAAACCTATTTTCTACAAACCTATGTCTCACTAACTATATATTATAGTTGATACTCTAGCATGTTTTTTTAGGTAATGGAAATTAAAAACCGTTGAACGCATATATAGAGTGCAAGGATGTGGACCTAATTTATTTAAAATAAAGGACATTTGGATGTTTCATGTTTTTATTATGTTTTGAAAACAATTAATATATTTAGAAATAAATTTTGCTATTTCTTTATTCCATGTGCTTGCAACTCGTCTTGCCCCAACGTTTCTACTTTAGGACGAGGTGTGATATTTACCTACCCTTAGCCTTTGCCTACACGAAAGGTCCTCTTGATCTATGTTTGTTTTAGCAAATAGGTAGATAATTGATTGGTGTAGACGCTTATGATAATATGCTTGGTTGTTAGGTGTTGAGAGTATCTTTTATCATTGATATAGTTGGATTCTGGAAGTTGAGTGATGTTTGCACTATTTTGGCTAGTTGAATTGTAAATATATTGATCGATCTTGGGAATTGACCGTGTTTCTAGGTTTTGTGGCTTGCATTCGCCATTGCTAGATGTTAGCCATATTTGAATTGTTTAACTGTGTTAGATTTGTTAGCATGAGATTTTGCTTAGGGAAAATCAAACATCTAAGTGTGAGGATATTTGATATGTTAAGATTTATAAATATTTACAATGCAATTATCTTTGCATTTTGATTGGTTTTTATCATAATTCACATGATTATGATACTTATTTACCTATTTGGTGTAGGAATCGGTAAAATAATGAGAAGTTTCACGAGGAAGATCGTAGCCGAAATGAAGGTTAGGCGAAAGATGGAAAAGCCGGAAGAAAAAAAGAAAAAAAATCTGAAAAAGAAGCTCATAGCAGACCACGTCGAGAAGGAGATGGAAAGATTTATAGCGAATCGTCTGGAGTTTGGTACTAAAAAATTGGACGTTGTAACATCCAAGTCTTTAGGTCAATAAATATCCAAAATATCCTGAATAAACCCGTAATCAAAACCCCAAGTGCGCAAAAAACTTAGCGGTAAAGAAATCTTGCGATCGGTGAACCAATCCTCATAAGGATACCCTTACGAAACTCACAATTAAAAACCGAACCAACTGGGATCAAGACCCGAGCATACGCGATAAGTATCGGCACAAAAATCAAGAAAAAACGTGTGATTGGACAAAAAAGGCGGCGGAGGACGCGTGTCACGAGGTGGTGACACATGGCAGACCTAGGTGGACACATGGCAGCCTAGGCCAGACTGACCTCCCTGGCGCCACGCGAGATGCCTCGTCTTCTCCGCGACGCGCGGGAGAGGGCCAGTTGGCCTATATAAAGGCCAGTCTGGGACTTGTTCAATTGCACCTTTTCGATCAGAAATCGCTACTTCTTTTCTCTCGTTCTGTCGTTCTAATACCAAAACCCCTAAACCTAGAAACTCTGCTCCACATAAAGTGTAGTAAACCCTGATCACTGAAATGATACCCTGTCCGATTGATAGATAAACCAAATCAATGGATGTTTAAGTGCTGCCTGAATAAGGCTATACTTTGTCATCTATGTTGTGGTTTTGATCTCGTGATTGTTGTTAAAGTTTGATTCGGTTTTTACACTTATGCGTATTGTACTCTGTTATGCTTAGTTATCAGAAGGTTTAGAACCGTGACTACAGACTTGCAAGAAGCTTAATTATCTGAAGGCCCAAAAGCTACAAGCTAGCAAGGTAAGTTCCTCTGAATCGTTTCTAAAATGGGATGTGTTGTTCTATCTGATCGATAATAATTATGGAATCGACTATTTATAGCATCTGTGATATTTGGCAATGATTGATAAGATGATTGAGGGCTGATTGTATGTATATGAAGAGTTTGTATACATAGCCTGGTTATGTGAACATATTGTGCTTACTCTTTTCTTATTAATAGGATGATTGAGGGCTGATTATATGTATCTGATTTAGCTAGTAGAGTTTGTAGACATAGCCTGGTTATGTGAACATACTGTGCTTACTCTGTTCTTATCTGTTTGCCATGATTATATGTGATTGATGTTATAGTCGATGAAAATATGTTTTTTTTTTGAAGAAGATCATTTATGTTAATGAACTTACCAGTTTATACTGAGTCCCAAACATTTTGCGGGCACACATCCTAGCTGCCATGTGATTGCAGGAATTGCAAACAATAAAACTAGCTTATGAAGAGATAGAGGTTTAGAGGGCTGCTGAAGATTTAGATGTCTAGTTAGTTAAATTGATGTAATGTTATTGTATAATACTGCATATGTATAATACTCTTTAAATGTTTAAGTAAAGTTCAGAAGCTCCTGTTGTGAATTCTCTAAATTACTATGTGTTCTGTATATCTGATGCGTAACACTCCTTAGAGCTTATCCTGGGATGCGGGTGTTACAAGTTGGTATCAGATCCGTGGTTTAAGTGAAGTAGATAAAGGATAGTATCTAGACTTAAACTAGGAAAGATGATTTAAGATAAGCTTTGAGATAAGTAGGTTGCCCGCATAGGTTTAGGGTAATAGGTGTTAGTATCAAGTGGGGAAAAATGACTTGAATATTACAAGTACGATAGATAAGCAGTAACACCTGGCCACTGTTGTTTCTTATTTATCAGTACTATTCTGTTCTGGATCATAATCCATCATTTGGATACTAATTCCTTGCTCCCTTTATGTAGGGTTTGAGTATGGTAAAAAGAAGGAAGTACTCAGGGTAGGGTCGTAATAGACCACATGCTACTAGAAGACGATCTAGGTCACCCGTTAATAACGATGATGATAATCTTCATAATACTGGACCCGAGGCACAAAAATTTGCTGGACCACAATTTCAAGCAGCTGTGGCTAGTATCATTACAGATGATATGCTTGCAGTTATAGCCGAAGTTATAAGAACAAATACCCTCTACCAAGAATAGATGTTTTATTTGATCAACTGTAAGGAGCCAAGTACTTTTCAAAGATCGACCTTCGATTAGGGTACCATCAACTAAAGGTACAGGAGGAGGATATTCCTAAGTCAACCTTTTGAACGCGTTATGGGCATTACGAGTTTTTGGTTATGTCTTTTGGACTAACTATCACCCCTGCAACATTTATGGAATAGAGTTTGCAGGCCATACTTAGATAAGTTTGTCATCGTTTTTATCGATGACATACTCATTTATTCTAAGAACCAAGACAATCATGCCAGACATCTGAAAATGGTTCTAGAAACCCTTCGACAAGAGAAACTTTATGCAAAATTCTCTAAATGTGACTTCTGGAAGAGGGAAGTCCAATTTCTTGGTCACATGATAAGTGAGAAGGGTATACAAGTGGATTCAGCTAAGAGAGAAGCTGTGATGAAATGGGAAGCACCAAAGAACCCCAGTGAGATTAGAAGCTTTCCGGGCTTAGCAGGCTACTACCGTAGGTTTATCCGAGATTTCTCAAAGATTGCCACACCCTTAACAGCTTTGACTCAAAAGAATGCAAAGTTTGTATGGGGACCAAAGCAAGAAGAATCTTTCAACCTTTTGAAGGAAAAACTTAGTAGTGCTCCCATACTGGCATTACCAGAAGGTATGAAGATTTTGTAATCTACCGTGACGCCTCACATAATGGTCTCGGTTGTGTGTTGATGCAACGAGAAAAGGTTATAGCCTATGCATCATGACAACTAAAAGTTCATGAAAAGAACTATACTACACACGACCTCGAATTAGGTGCCATAGTGTTTGCCTTGAAGATTTGGTGACACTACCTGTGTGGTACCAAGTGCGTAATATATTCAGACCATAAGAGTCTACACCATATCTTTAATCAAAAGATGTTAAATATGAGGCAGAGAAGGTGGATGGAGCTTATCAACGACTATGATTGTTAAATAAAGTACCATCCAGGGAAGGCTAACGTTGTCGCAGATGCCCTAAGTCGAAAAGGAAGAATTAAATTGATTAGGGTAAAGGCCTTGAGGATTGACGTCAAGCTTGATTGGAAAGATCAAATCAAGAATGCTCAAAGTGAGGCCTTGAAAGATAAAAACATCAAGACTGAAAGAATGTTGGGTAAGCAAAAATTACTAACCAAAGGGGCAGATGAAATCTTAAGGTTTGGTCAGAGAATTTGGATTCTGAAATTTGGAAATATTCAAAGCAAAGTATTGGATGAAGCCCACAAATCCAAATACACAATGCACCCCGGAGCAAACAAGATGTACAAAAACATTCGAGATCAGTATTGGTGGCCTAATATGAAGAGATCCATAGCCCAGTATATTGAGAAATGCCTAACATGTTTACAGGTTAAGACTGAACATCAAAAACCTGCAGGCCAACTACAACAACTGGAGTTGCCTGTATGGAAATGGGATAGAGTAACAATGGAGTTTTTCACAAAACTCCCAAGAACACGAAAGGGATACAATGCAATATGGGCATGGTTGGCAGGCTCACCAAGTGAGCACATTTTAGACCCATAAGCGAGAGTTGTCCAATAGAAAAGTTGGCTAAGATATATATGGATGAAAATGTAAGTAAACACGGAATGCCTTTATCCATTATCTCAGATAGAGATAGCTGATTCACATCCAGATTCTAGACAAGTTTCCAGAAGGAACTTGGAAACAAGATCAGTCTATGCACGGCTTATCATCCTCAGACTGATATCCAGAGTGAACGAACAATTCAAACTTTAGAAGATATGTTGTGCGCCTGCATGATTGATTTTGGAGATAGCTGGGATGATCATTTGCCTTTGATAGAATTCTCATAAAACAATAGCTACCACTCTAGCATTAAGACTGCACCGTTTAAAGCCTTATATGGAAGGAAATATAGAACTCCCATATGTTGGACAGAAGTAGGAGATGATCAGTTAACCAAAACTGAGGTTATTCTTGATACAACTGATAGGATCCAACAGATACGACAATGATTAAAGGCTGCCCAAGATAGGCAGAAAAGTTATGCTGACAAAAGAATGAGACCTTTAGATTCCAAATTGGAGATTATGTAATGTTAAAGGTTTCACCACGGAAAGGGGTGATGAGATTTGGAAAACGTGGAACGTTAAGTCCTAGGTACATTGGAGCATTCAAAATCATTTCAAGAGTTGGCCCAGTTGCATACAAGCTATAATTACCTGAAACATTGAAAGGTATCCATGATATTTTTCATATATCAAACCTAATAAAATGTTTGGCAGATCCAACCCAAGCAATGCCATTGGAAGATGTGCCAGTAAATGAGAAGTTGAACTTCACGGAAAGACCGATAAAGATTCTTGACTTTCATGAAAGAAAACCGAGAATAAAGATAATTCCCCTAATGCTGGTCCAGTGGGAATATCAGAAAGGACCCGAGAAAACTTGGGAGTTAAAAGAAGAAATGAAAGTCAAATACCCTCAACTGTTTGAATAACCTTTAAATTTCGAGGACGAAATTCATTTTAAGTAGGGGAGAATGTAACATCCCAAGTCTTGAGGTCAATAAAAATCCAAAATGTCCTGGATAAATCCGTAATCAAAAGCCCAAGTGCGCAGAAAACTTAGCGATTAAGAAATCTTGCGATCAGTGAACCAATTCTCACAAGGTTAACCTTACGAAACTCACAATTAAAAACGGAACCAACTGGGATCAAGACCCGAGCATACGCGATAAATATCGGCACAAAAATCGAGAAAAACGTGTGATTGGACGAAAAAGGCGGCGGAGGACGCGTGTCACGAGGTGGTGACACGTGGCAGACCTAGGTGGACACATAGCAGCCTAGGCCAGACTAACCTCCCTGGCGCCACGCGAGAGATGCCCCATCTTCTCCCGCGACAGGGCATCTTTGGTTACGAGTGTCTTTATATTCGACAGTAAGTTGCTTGCATTGGCGGTAGCAGCTTACGTCTTCATGCACTCAATGTTAGATTACTTTGATATTCCCAAACTTACTTTAATCACGTACATTAGATTAACTATTACAAATCAGGTCATTTAAAGTCTAGCTAGCCCATTCCAATGCATAGGTTTGCATTTGGTGATCCGTGGGGATTACTTAACGATAAAATTCATCAAGCGAACGTTGGTGATAACCCATTTAATTTCTTAAAATTTAGAATTTTTCTATATGCTTGGAATATAGTTATTTGGTATATTTTACAATATATATATATATATATATATATATATATATATATATATATATGGTAGGATTCATGCGAAAACCACCTTTATTGCAAGAACCAATGTGAACACAAAATAAAATCTAAAAAGTACTCATTTTTTAATATTTAAAAAAATCGTTATATTTCGTAACCAAATTTTTTTTCGAGTAACGGTTATTCATGCACATGTGCATATGTATCATTACTTCGACAAACCGTATGTATTATCAATAGTAGACAATTGCACTTTAATTTACAATACCATCCGTAATACACTACTTTTTACATTACCAACATTCAAAATGCACATGTGCATCATTATATATAACCATGATATAACGTGTTTTGGTACAAAAAGTTTGTGATTTTGAATGATGAAGTAGACCCATATACATGTTTTTTTATTAGTTATATCTAGTGGTTGATGATTTGGTTATAGTTATCACTTTATGATGTAATATGTTGATTGAATGGTATGAATGATGTTGATATACATGTAATAAGGTTAAAATTTATTGGTAATGGTATTGTATTACATGGTAGAAGGTAATGTATTGTGGAGGTAATGGTAGTGTGTTATGGATGGTATGATAGATGAAAGAGAAAGTGTATTCAAAGTAGTGTACCAAAACACCTTATTTTATGTTGATACATATAGATGCACATGTGCATTTCTAATACTAGTCGTTTACCCGCGCGATGCAGCGGGAAACATATCACTTAGGTTGGTGAATTTAGGGCTATGTACGGGGCGGTTTGGTTTTGAGCCATAACCAATGTAACGCCTCGTATTTTTATTAATTTTCCAGATAATAATAATAATAATAATAAACAAAATAAATTCGACGTTTTATGAAACTGGTACTTGAAATCGGATCTCGTCGGTACGTTCGGGCCACTCAAAAACGTTAGATCGGGTTAACAGGCCTTGGCCCAACACACCACCTAAACCTAACTAAACCCTAAACCTAATTTCAAATAAAACCCCCCTCACACTTTACGCACACTCATCTCCCTCACTCATCTCCCTGCTTTTCCCCCCCCCCCTTCACCTCTCCAGCCGCCACCCCCTTTCTCGGCGATTTTCGGCGACCGGCGCCGTCTCTGGCGGCGCCCTTCTTCTCCGGTAACACCTCCCACTCTTACCCCCCTGCAATCTCTTAAAACCCGAACACACACACACACCCGCATATATACTTGCAGTCAGACATAGAGAGAGAGAGAGCTGTGAGGAGAGAGAGTCGAGATAGAGAGAAGGTTTCGATCGATGGCGGCAGCAGCCGTCACATCCAGCGGCGACGGCGGTGCGGTGGCGTGGCGGCGGAGCAGCGTCGCGGCTGCGACGATGCGTCGGACCAGCGGCGGCGGCAGTCGCTGTGACTCAGCGGCGACAACAGCAGCAGTGTAGCTGCGGTTGTCCGGCTCGAAGGACGGCGGCGGTAGTGGTGGTATTGGTTAGAAATCTTAAGCGGTTGTCTCAGGTAAAGTTTTAAGGTTATATAATTCGTTCTCCGGTCAGTTCTATTCAGTCGTTCTTTGTTCGGTTGTTTCAGGTTCAACACGGCAGTGGTGAACGGGTTGAGTCGGCTCGGGTCATACACCTGTTCGATTCAAATTCTGTTCGGGTTTGCACGGTTCAAGTCCCGGTCAACTCAGTCAACTGCCGGCCGACTCGGTTCAGGCTTGATTAGGGTTCGGGTTCGAGCTCAAATGTTTTGGGTTTAGTCAAGTTTGGCGACTCGGCTCGGTACGACTCAGTTGTCCGAGTTTACTCGGTAACACCGGGTCAAACCCGGTCAACATCAGTCAACAGACAGATTTGGTTCAATCGATTCGGGACTCGTTTCAGTTTGGCGTTCGGTCAAACCAGGTCAAACCTGGTCAACTGTGGTCAAACAGTCGCGGGTTCGAGACAACATCAGTAAACGACAGTTCCTGTTCGGGTTTCGGTTCAGACCATGTTCGTTTCGTGTCTCGTTTGGTGTTCGGTCAAACCTGGTCAACTTGGTCAACGAAAGTCAAACCTGGTCAACTTGGTCAACGAAGTCAAACCTGGTCAAACAGTCAACGCCAGTCAAACCAGTCAGATTCGATGTTCGGTTCAGTATTCGGGGCCAAGTTCAGTCAATGCTTTAGTCAACCCAATCAAAATACGTCACGGTATACTTTTAACGCCGCGAATTTTTATGTTATTATTTATATTGTTTTGTAATTAATTAGTGTTATAATCACGTAACCGAACCTTATAAAATTTGTAGACATAAATATATATTGTTTCGTAATTATTGCGTTTTGACAAATAATATCGACACTTGTATGTCGGGATCGTCCAAAAACAAGAGGAAACTCTGCCCGATTTTCTACAAGTAATATATTTATTAAACTATTCGACAAGATATATTTATTAAACTATTCGATAAAATATATTTATTATTTGAACTATTCGACGGAATATATTTATCGATATTAGTTTTTTGTCGACAAAAATATACTTACTTTCTTTATTATGCTTTTCGACAAGAGCATAAATCTATTTATTACAATTCTCGACTAATATACTTATTTACTACACTTTTGACAAAGCATATTTACTTATTATATTCATCGACAAAATATAAATTTATTTATTACAATTCTCGACTAATATACTTATTTACTATACTTTTGACAAAGCATATTTACTTATTATATTCATCGACAAAATATAAATTTATTTATTACAATTCTCGACAAACATACTTATTTACTAAACTTTTGACAAAACATGTTTACTTATTATATTCATCGACAAAATATAGATATATTTATCATATCTCTCGACAAATATACTTATTTATTTTACTTTCGACAAATATATTTGTACACCATTCGACAATATACATATATATCTCATACAATTCGTTGGAATATAAATATATATATACCCAATATGCTTTTCGTCAAATATATATATTAATTATTTGACAACACTCCTACAACCCTTTTGATGAATTTAATTTAGAAATTCCTTTCTTAAACGATGTTAACTATATACGTACTTTCAACTCCAATTCGAATCCTTCGTCGTAGCTTCTATTATTCATGTACATTCGTTTGCCATTTTTAAGGTGACCTCGATGTCCCCTTTCTCCCACTCATCAACTCGTCGTGGAATTTCCAAAGAAGACTTAGCAATTTTGTGAGTACACTCGACCCACATTTGTTTTATATCACTTTTTTTGGGTGTAACATGTTTCCATATACAAAAATCACGAACACTTAAACTTTATGAAACGCACAAACAATCCTATACACATGACTACTTGAATCGTATACTTGTTGCTTGTCTGGGGATAAACGTTGTGCTGTGCTTTAGTCATTAACTATTTTTAGCCTTTGTTTGACATGCTTAGCGCTATAGGAATTCACGCATCCACCTTCATCGCTTTACACGTGAGGTCATGTTAAAACAACGTGATTGCGTTACGGGTTTGATTATTAGCATTGCATGCCTTGATATTGCTCTTGTATAGATTTAGTTGCCATGAGGATTGTTCAAACTTTATTCGTATACGTATGCTATGCTTAAACTTGTGTACTCACCTTTGCTTTTGCATTGACTTTATTTTAAAACATGTTACAGGTTGAAGGAGATGACGCTATGAAAACAATATAGCAAGGACTAGATACACACAAATTAGACGTTAGGTTTAATGTCGACGTATCAATTTTGTTATAACTTTGAAAATGTTAGATTGTTCTTTGTTTTGTTACATTGATGTATTTGACAATTCTTATGAAATGAAATATGGTTTAATTAATTATTGTCACTTAATAATGTTGTGAGCAATGAGCAATCTCGTTTTCGTCTCATCCCGATGTTTCCGCCATCGGTTGGGGTGTTATAACCAAAACCAAATTCGCGATGCAACGGAAAATACAACACTTGTTAGTATTTCGAAGGGTGTGCATGAGAAGGTATTTTCTAAGGGTGTGCTTGAGAAGGTTCGGTTCAGTTGGGTTATAACTAAAATCTAAACTTTCGGTTAAGCTACTTCAAAACCGGTAATGGGGATTTAAAGAGTTTTAAAAGGATGTAAACAAACCGACTGCGCCAAGCCAACAAAAGCACAACCATAAGCTCAAAACTAATCAAACCAATCTGCCTTGGATTGTTTTTCCTAACAAGCTAAAACGTTCAACCCAGCTTGTGTTTCTTAACATTTTGTGTACAACTTATAAACATATCAAAAGGTTAAAATGTAGACAAACTTGCGCCTATACAGAAGTTCCATGAATAGAATGTTGCTTAACGACCCTACAAGGCAAACACCATATGATCATTGGAAGCCGAGGTTATATAATAATCAACTCTTTCTATGACCAATTTGCAAGTGGGTTAACTATACCTGTGGCCACATAACAACTTGTGATAAAACCAATAATGTTCATGGAGCCTAGTGCCACCATTTCTTTGTTTCCATCCGGCTGATAATCTTTCATTCCAGTAAATGTTCTTCCAGTTGCTACAGCTTCCTGAAATTTACACAATGAATATAACTCATGCATATCTCACTGTTTTTAAACTACATGCAACTCGAAGGGGAGAAAATATAACGTGAGTGTGATGGGTCTTTTTTTTTTTTTTTTTTTTGACAAATGGGTCTTTTTTTTAATTTTTGGGTTCGTCGCGGGTAGAGATGGCGACTTCAATGTTTAAAAAGTGAAGATGCTGCCTTAAACCCATAAGTCAAACATTAAAATAGACCGATTTGTCATCGTGGGTTTTCAAAACAACCCATTTTATATAAAGTTTAAGTTTACCCAATTATATTGTATTTACTTATCCGATAAATCATATGGCATAAATTAGACCTGGCAAACAGGTCGGGTCGGCCCGGGTCATGGGTCAAATCGGGTTCGGGTCAAAATGGTTTCAGGTCGAAACGGGTGAATCAAAAAAGGGCTGTTTTGGTTCGGGTCGAAATGGGTTCGGGTCAGAACGGGCCCGGGTCAAAACGGGTTTCGGGTCAGAACGGGTTTTGGTCGGGTCGGTTAAAAAGTGTTTTTTTTAAAGATTGACCCAACCAGTTTTGAGCCATACCATAGTTTATAGAAAAAAGCCTAATATATTTTTTGTTGCAAAACACATCTCCTGTTCTCAACAAGCTGATTCTAAATGACCAATATCGACCAAAGTTGCAAAATAGGGACCAAAGTTGCAAAATAGGAGCAACTACTAAAGTTTTTCTTTTTGGATAAAGGGCAACGCCCGGCAAAATATATAAAACACAATGAAGAAAATTACACCATTAAGGGGGCATTCCCCCGTATCATCCCCAGAACATGCATTGAGGACCGAAAATTTGAGTTCATACAACCCCGAGTCCGGGTACAAAAGAAACGAACATTACTTTGAGTAACACACTTATACTCACCTATCATATCAATGATACAAAAGGTATAAACTTTCCTAACATAAGGCAGACCATAGTCATATTTGTCATATATGCTTTTTAGCCGAGGAGAACACATTGTGACCCAGCCCATAACGAAATGGCGATGAAGAACTACAAGCTTTTTACCAGACTCCAAATACCGAACATGGGCCCAGGCCTTCAAAGTCTGGATAATATTCCCACACCCCTTGTATGGGTGCTTCATCTTCAGCGGCAGCGGAAACCCCAAATGGGCTTTAGGAACCCACTCATGGGCCTTCAATCGGGTCACAAAACCAGGGCCCATATAAAATAGCAAAGCCCGAGCCTTCAACACAATATGGCACATAATAAGAACCCAAACCTGTGCAACTTGAGCGAGAGTAGTATGCCAGCTCTGGGCCTTCATCAGCGGCAACATAATAAACCCAGGAAAGCCTTCAAAGACACTCTGAGATAAGATCCCAAATAGTGGCTACCAACCTGTCTTCAGTTCGGTAGTAGTAGCACACATGTCGATTTTCTAGGACTTCCAAAACACATGCTTCTGGATATGATGTAACCAGCTCTTGGTAGATAGACCGTGCAGCAAACCGAGATCCAGCAACATCATTTCCATTGAGTAGAACAGCAACCATGACCATAATGTGATAAACAGCCACTTCAATGCAAAACACCTGTTAAAATTGTCCCAACCCTTTAAACCCGCACCCCCAATCCACCTGGTAGATAGACTGTGCCACTATTAAAGTTGCAAACTATATTTATATTTAAATATACACACTATCTATCATGTATAAAGTCATTTATACATACACCAATTTTTTTGAACGACCAACAAAACCAATATTATTCACGCGAGATAAATATTTTTACACCAACCAGCAGCCTGCTAAAAGGGTCCTGTGGTCTATACTAAAACGGTAAATGTATAATTATGAACAATAAAGGAGATCATAAAAAACACCTTTAGCTGCACGGGTAGCTTAATAATTCCTCATGCACCCAATAGTGATATTCATATTCAATCATTCTTAACCATTTTCGATCATATCTAAAGGTCCAATGTTGATGTTTTTGTGGTCTTGAAAGTGGCATGGGTCAAATGGAATATGCAACACCAAATCAAACTGGCAGATATTCAGAGTAGGTTGAAAGAGGGGGCAAGAATTCCCGTTTTAGGTGACCAAGTAGGAGAGATCGGACGGTCCCCGGAGATCTAATAGTCCAATCGACCTCAAATTTTTACAGGAGCTTCACAACAACGTGCACACCTGCAATCTCACATGTTTCAAATGAAAAAAAAAAAGGTGGCATGCATAGTGATATGTTATAAGAAGGTAGGTGCAATCAACTAAATGCTACTTGCAACGTGTCCACTTACTAACCCACAACATAATGCATCATATGAAACAACTTTACCTGCAATATGTAATCTTACCCTACCATAGGCAATTCGACCCGTTACCAAAAGATTTGAATTTAAACAAAAATTCAAGCAGCAACATGACACGTTAAAAGGAACATGATCTAAAAAACGCTAGCTTTAATGACCATAATTTTAACCTGCAATATGACCTATTATTGATGCATTACAAATGTAAGGCGTTGTATAACCTAAGATATGGAAAAAAACATGCTTAGGCAGCTGGGGACCGCTTTTTTTGTTGGGTGGTTACGGAAAAGAGAGAATTCAAACATCTAATCGCAAATGCACATATCTTGAGGGACTGGTCTACTACTCCTAATGTGGGAATACTGTAACTGCAACAGTTAATTGAGCTTCGAAGATGCAAAACATGAACAATAAGAGAACAACATGAACAATCAATATGGCATAATCAATTAACAGCTAAGACATTAAATTATCACTACCCACTTCGTTGACCGTATATTATTAGCACATCCTCTCTCTATCCCATAATAATTTCTACATTCAGAAAGTTCGTTTTATGAAAAGTTGAATACATATGACTCATTAGTGTGATTAAAAAATGATGATTTTGGTTTGGACTAATAGAAATCTGTTGTGACCAAACTAATTATAATAGGCATTATTATTTTAGCCAGATCTTTTCAATAATTATTCTTGTCGAATGTGCTTATATAATTATATTATTTCAGTAATAATCTACTTTTTGAATGAAATGATATATTACAGCTTATGCATTACATATACACTTAACCCTTTTTGACCGGTTTTCTTTTAAGCTAAATAATTCTGCTTTATCTGTTTGGCATGTTGGATAAACTTAACCCATATCGACACTGTACACTTACCTGAACACTTTTTATCCAATATCTTTTCAATTAATAATCTTCTCAATCTTGGTTTTAAAATGCGCGTGTTATGCGCGCATAATGTGTGATGCGCCCGATGCGCTGATGAGAGCGGATCACAGCGACTAATGAGTTGCAGTTACGTGATGCGAGGATAATGCGCCGATATCGCATAATGCGTTTGTCGCATTATGCGCTCTGATGCACACATCATTGTGTGTTATGTTTTTTTCCCCAAATTTTATGAAATGGGTTGAGTTTTTTCAATAATTAATATCTTAGTATGCTTGATTTTAACCAAAAAGCACAACCCTTATCTTCTCATTATGCTAGTTGTTCTAGTTTAAGTATGTTTTTATAAGTTGTTATAAATAATTTATATTATTTTTTTATAAAGAGCGCATCGCATACGTGATGTGCTCGCATCGCGCAACACGCATCACGCATCGGGATTTTTGGACCAAACGCATCGGAGCGCATCACGCAATTTAAAACCAAGTTCTCAATTCTCAAATGTGATTACAAAAGGTATATTATTTCAGTAAAAGTCTTGTCAAATGTGATTACAAAAAATTATATTATACATTAAATATACTTTTTTGAATGAAATGTAGTACAGCTTATGTTGTTATGCATTACAATTACACCTACGCCCCTGTTTGACCATTGTTCTTTTAAGCTAAATATTTTGGTTTTATATGTTTGACCCGTTAGAGATAAAACTTAACCAACACTGGTCCGGTATGTAAATGGGTCAAATTCCCCACCTCTACAAATAGTAATACACTTACCTGAACCATGTGCCTATCAACACCACAATATATATACACACACATATATAATATAATCTAGCAACATGAAGCAATAATATATAATGGAAAAGGAGAGAAGATGAAACTCAAAGAAAATACTAATGTACGAACAAGTGCCCTTTAGTAACGAAAGACAAGATGCTTTCTGAAGATTCTTGACGTAGCAAACATAATGCCCAGAAAAATGCAGCATTCATCGTATCTGCATGAACCACCACTCCATAAAGCCTATATATTGGGGATTTATCACTTGTCCCACTGACATATGGAGCCATGTCCAAAATCTCGGGAAAGGAACTCGTTTGTTGAGCTTTCCAAATTTACCAGACTATAAAAAGTAGAACTATAAAGTAAAAACCCCAAATAAACCAAATTCAGTCATAAAGAATTAAAGACTACGGAAACTTACCCGAAAACGATTCAATGCAATAGTAAGCACGCTATGAGCCTCGAGTAATGTCAGTTTCTTTTTGCCTTTCTCATAGGACTTGCACCTGCTGCATTTGTACTTGTTTTCATCATCCAGAATCTCAATACATGTGAATTTATCCAAAGCATCTTCTAATGTTCTTATATCACCTTCTATCTCAACAGTGAGATCCATCATCCTCTCATGCAGCTCCGATTTGCCTCCACACTTCATTCATATCACTTAACAACTAAGAGATTTAATTATCACTTTCTATTCTTTTTACCATCAACAATCAACAGAAGAGAAAGAACATACAGCAAAACAAATTTGCGGATAAAATTAGGGAAAAAACATCATACCTTACTAATGGGTACCCAAATACCGGAAATACCCGTCTGGCTAAACCACTTCATCCACTTGATGAAAGCTTTCATTTGCAAGGAATGAATCATTTTACAACCACAAAAAGCAGTATTTAATACATGGTCATTCCACAATATCAGGATTCAAACTCAATAAAACTGAAAAAATCACAAGATTCAACTTTCATAGTTAGCAAAAAATTCAACATACTCAAGAATCAACAGAGGCCAAAAAACCCTAAATTGCTACACCAAAAAAAGACAAAATAGCATATATTATACCCACAAATAAGTTCATCAAGAACACAAATCTTTATAGATTTCCTCCGGAGAAGAAGTGTCATCCTCAATTTTTTAAACACTTCGAACAGAACATATGCTAGAAATTAAAGGCTTATTTTATCACCACAACAAACAATCGAAGACTTTTAGTAAGATCAAACACAACAAGATATCAAGATCTGGAGTAGAACCATACTTACATGAGGTTGTCGCTGTCACTGGAGCATGATGTTCTTGAGTCGCCGAGAGAGAGAAGAGAAGGTCTGATGATGATGATGTGTGAGAGAGAGAAGGTCTTGAGTCGCAGAGAGAGAAGGTTGATCCGTGTGAACTTAATCTCAGCCGTTAGATCGCGATCCGTGTGAAAAATTAAGAGAAATATATGGCTGAAGATGAACCAGTTGAAGGGTAAAATGTTGTTTTTTTTCTTTAAGAGTTGTACATTGTGCATTGAGGTGTTTTAAGTAATTGGCAAATTACCTTAAGTTACCCTTCATATATGTTTATTATATATAGTAAGATAGTAATGTAAAAAGTAGTGTATTACATATGGTAGTGTAAATGAAAGTGCAATTGTCTAATATTTTAACGTACTACGGAATTTGTCAAAGAAATGATACATATGCACATGTGCATTGATAACTGTTACTCTAATTTTTTTTTTTGAAATTTTTTTATTGATTGACGAAATATACGATTTTTCAAAAAAAAATATAAAAAAATTGGGTGTTTTTTAGATTTTTTAAGTATTTTTGGTTGTGTTCACACTAGTTCTCGCAATAAAGGATGGTTCCTAACGGATCCTTCTCCTATATATATATATATATAAACCCTAATTGTTGTTATTTATGTATATTTCTATTTTTCGGTGTTTTTCATGTCTATATTGTTGTTTATAACTGGTACGCACTATCTAGCACCAATTATATAAAATTAATGTGATTTTGTAAGTACACCTTTGGTGATAAGTGTTGGATTTGGTTCTAAAGATTTTGCAGGGTCTAGTTTGTAAATCTTTTAATTAATTATGTCTTTTGATAATTGTTCGAATTTGTTTTAAATGTCTTGTCTGAATTTATATGTTATATTGATGTTGTCATGGTTTGTTAGTGTTTGTAATGTCCTAATTTAGGTTAAATTCGGATAGGATGGTTGGACATGTTTTCCGAGTTTGTTTTTGTTAATCCATAACTGTTATGTTCCGGATTTAGTCATGTATATATATGTGAAACGTATGCAATGACAAGTGACCTTTTGGGAAACTTTCTGTGCAAGACATCCTCTAGAGAGAGAAACAAACCCTAGCTTGTGTGTGCTTTCACTGTGTGATCTGTGAATACTCAAGTGTATTCACTGATCGATTGATTCTCTCATGTTCTACTCCTTCCGTTACGAGATCTATGGAGGTACAGACACACGATGGTTTCCGCACATCGCGTGTGTGTCGAGCGGTCAAGGTTCGTGTGCACGAGGTTCGTTAGGTAGCCTTACAAGTGGTATCAGAGTAGACTTTGTACAGAGAGTGCTTTTTGGAGGTTAGTTTCTATATCGATTTTGTTGTTCCAGAGGATTTTCCATTTTATAGGGTTGTTCATCTTATTTTAGTGTTTTTCATTGATTCTTCATCTATTTCTTGAGTTTTCTATGATGGATGGTGATTAGGTTTGAGTTTTATAGTTTTATTCTTGATTAGACTATAGAGATTTTGTTCAGTTTGTGTCTGTTGGGATTGAACCTGTACAAAGGAACAGATGATATAAAGCCAAAATACTCTATCAGCAGATTGGTCCTTCTATCAGTACTTAGAACCTCTGATTACCTAAACTCTGCCTTCTATAGTCTGATACTTATGTAACATCTGCCTTCACAAAAGCCAAATGTCTGATAGAAGAAAGGAAGCAGTGCATAGCCATCAGAGTTTAGCTTATATGTTTTTATTTTCAATGTAACAGTGCTTTTGCACTAACAGATGTTAGGGATCAGTGTTTAGATAGTTTGTTATTATTGTTAGATGTCACTATCAACCCTGACGTCATCAATGATGCTCAGAGGTTAGATACTTAGTATAAATAGTAGTGTCGATGTAACAGTATAATTTGTCTTCTTAAAAAGATCTTTACACCAATCATCTTCTTCCATTTTTGTACTATAATAGGCTGAGGGGGAGTTTGTGATCACATGCAAAGTTTACATACTTGAAAGCATGATGATGATGAAAACAAACGACCTTTACTTGTAGTAAAAGTTTTCCATTCTATTCCGCTGCATTTATTTTAAACTTCAATCATATTTCCATTTTTGAAACAAAAACTACAAGTAAATCAAACTCAGATCCTAACAATTGGTATCAGAGCCTGGTCAATCAAAATTTGATTAATATCAATTTGATTTGAAAGATCAGCTCTCCCTGCTAATTAGTTTGATAGTTTTACTTGAATACAGAGTTTTATTACGTTCAAAGTTTTTAAAACACAAATCTATTGTAAACAAGCAGAAATGGCTCAAAACACACATGACTCCAACATTGGATCCATGTTTAAACCACCAATGTTGAAACGAAATGAATATTTTATATGGCAACGTCGGATGGGTCACATCCTGGCTTAGCAAAACACCGGCTGTTGGCGATCTGTTGTGTGTGGACCACATATTCCAATGATTCTCAGCACAGAGGATCCCAATACCCAATTGCCAAAAAGTCCTGAAAATTACTCTGAGCAAGACTTCCAGAAAATAGAGTTGGATGCAAAAGCGTTTAGCATCGTTGCTTCCACGCTACCCAACGGAATCTATGCTGGATTGCTCCACTGTAATAATGCAAAAGAGTTATAGGATGCACTAAAAGAACAGTTCGGTGGGACTGAGGAGGTGATGGAGAATAATAGAGAAGTTTTTAATCAACAGTATGAGACGTTTTGTCATGTAAAAGGTGAGTCGTTAACAGAACAGTTCGAACGTTTTAGCTGTCTCATTAGTGAATTGAAACTGGTTAACGTGGAATTTCCTAATTCGACTGTCAATAGTCGTTTCTTAAGATCGTTACCAGAAAAATGGGAGATTGTAGCTTACGTTACTCGAACATTTGTTGGTTTTAAAGAAATGACCCTCACTCAACTTCATGGTCGACTTCTCATTTATGAGAGAGATTTAAATCAGAAAAAGAAGTTACAAGAGTCTTGGAAAACAACTGACAACTATACTTTGGGTAACACTGCTCTTTATAGTCATGACGAGAGTTCTGGTAGTGGAAGGATCAAGGTTATGATCATTATATTGATATAACATCTGGAAACAATTTTACCTCTGATCCTTTCACACCCAATTTTGCTTTTGCTGCAAATGGAGAAAGCCAAAACTCTAACAATATGTCCTTTGAAATGAATGACTTACAACATTTTGAACCCACTGATTTGGTTGAAATGGACATTTTACATCAGCTGTCACTGTTGAGTGTTAGAGCAAGTAAATTTTATAAAAGGACTGGTAGGAAATTTCCAGGATTGCATGGGGGTTGAAAGTGGGGTTGGATAAATCCAAAATCAAATGTTATAGGTGTAATAGGTCAGGACACTTTGCCAGGGAATGCATATCTCAAACTGCATGTTGATGCATATGTATGTTGCCTACGTCATCGTATAAAGTCGAGTATGTATTTAGGACCTACTGTAACACCCCAACCGATGGCGGAAACATCGGGATGAGACGAAAACGAGATTGCTCATTGCTCACAACATTATTAAGTGACAATAATTAATTAAACCGTATTTCATTTCATAAGAATTGTCAAATACATCAATGTAACAAAACAAAGAACAATCTAACATTTGCAAAGTCATAACAAAATTGATACGTCGACATTAAACCTAACGTCTAATTTGTGTGTATCTAATCCTTGCTATATTGTTTTCATAGAGTCATCTCCTTCAACCTGTAACATGTTTTAAAATAAAGTAAATGCAAAAGCAAAGGCGAGTACACAAGTTTAAGCATAGCATACGTATACGAATAAAGTTTTAACAATCCTCATGGCAACTAAATCTATACAAGAGCAATATCAAGGCATGCAATGCTAATAATCAAACCCGTAACGCAATCACGATGTTTTAACATGACCTCACGAATAACACGATGGAGGTGGATGCGTGAATTCCTATAGCGCTAAGCATGTCAAACAAAGGCTAAAAATAGTTAATGACTAAAGCATAGCACAACGTTTATCCCTAGACAAGCAACAAGTATACGATTCAAGTAGTCATGTGTATAGGATTGTTTGTGCGTTTCATAAAGTTTAAGTGTTTGTGGTTTTTGTATATGGAAACATGTTACACCCAAAAAGTGATATAAACAAATGTGGGTCGAGTGTACTCACAAAATTGCTAAGTGTTCTTTGGAAATTCCACGACGAGTTGATGAGTGGGAGAAAGGGACACCAATGCCACCTTAAATGACAACGAACATGGATGAATAATCGAATCGGAGTTGAAGGTACGTGTACGTTTAGCACGGAATTTGTGTAACGACTCTAAAGTTAAATTCGTCAAAGGTGTCGTAGAAGTGTTATCAAAATAATACAATAGATATATGTATTTTTTAGCGAAAAGCGTATTAGGTAATTATTTATATTTTGACGAAAAGTATATTAAATATATGTTTTATTTTTTTCTTTAAAGTATAATATATATGTCTTGTCGACAAGGGAATGATATACATATATGTATATTGCCTTTTAGATAAGTATAGGTATACGAGGGTTTAATAATTTATTTTGTCGAAGTATAATATATAGGTTTATTTGATGTCGTTTAAGAAATATGCTTCGCCGGAAAGTGCAATAAATATATATACGTATGATTTGACGAAAAACGGGCAGAGTTTCCTCTGTTTTTAGACGATCCCGACAACACAAGTTGTCGATATATGTGTCAAAACTCAACAATCAACGAAGCAATATATTTATACAAGTTATGTAACGAAAATATATATATTTATACAACTTACAAGGACACGTTTAGTGTACAAGTAAGTAATGTTTTACGATTAAAGCGATAAATAATATAAACAATAATAAAAAAGGTTTTGCGCCGTTTAAGATTTTTACCCAGTCTCGGGTCGACAATTGACCAGCAGTTGACCGGTTGACTTTCGTTGACCAGGTTTGACTTTCGTTGACCAGGTTTGACTTTCGTTGACCAAGTTGACCAGGTTTGACCGAACACCAAACGAGACCCGAACCGAAGCCAAAACTTTCATTGACTCACTGCTGACCCGAACCTCTGCACCGAGACCCGAACCCGCTAAACATGAGCCATGAACTTGACTGAACCGAGATTCAACCCGGAGCTGACCCGTGGATTGTTTGACTGTTTGACCAGACCCGAGCTTTGACCAGGTCTAACCGGGTTGACCCGAGCCTGCTGAATCGAGATGGAACCAAAATTGAACTCAACAAACCAACTAAAATCAAATGTGAAACTGAGATAATCAAAGCACGATCCGTACCTGAACCGAAACGTATCTGGACTAAACACGGACCGAAACAAATCTGACTTTGGGCCTGACCCGGTGTTGACCAGATTTGACCCGACAAGAACCCGAGCTGGACCAAGCCCTGAACCAAGATGCATCAGGCCCGAGACTGGCTGAAACCGGAACTCTTGCCGCCGCCGCTGCTGTCGCTTGAAGCCGGAAAGCGGATTCTGTAGCTGCTGCCGCTGTTGTTTGCTCCGGCGCCGTCACCCCCAAGCGGGTGTTGCGGTCGCCGCTGTTTAGAGGGAAAGGAAAGAGTGAGGGAGATAGGTGGTTTGCGACCGGAGAGACGGCTTGAGCCGTTGTCGGAGGAGAACGAGGGAGAGAGACGAGAGGCACAGCACGGCGGCCGACCGCAGCGGCGGCGCCGTCGTCTTCGTTGGGCAGGAGAGGGAGAGGGGGTGTTGTTGGGGGTTTCGGGTGTGTGGGGTCTACGGGAGGAAGGAGAAGGAGCGAGGTAGGTGGTGCGTAGCCAGAGAAGGAGTGTCCGTCGGAGAAGAAAGGTCAGCGCCGGAAACCCGGCTCCGGCCGCCGGAAAACGCAGGGAAGGGGGGCTAGGGTTTCTAAATGATGAAGAAGGAGAGGGTTAGGTTTATATAGGCTAGGGTTTTGAGTGTGTTGGGCCTACGGCCCGGTTCATGTGTTTTACGCGGCCCGTTATGGTTCTGAAACCCGTTTTCGAACCCGAATGTGACGTAACAGGGTATAATATCATTTTTAGGTTTAAACACGCGATTTAAACGTCGGCGCTCGAAAATGATTGCGTTCAGTTGTCGTTTCGTTAAAACGCGTAAAAACGCGTAGTTTTCCGATTTTAAACCGTTTTTCGATCCGATTGAAGTTGCGACTCAGGAAATAGAAAACGAGCGTGAATTTTTATAAAAAAAGTAAATCTTGGAAATACGAGGCGTTACACCTACACTGCAGGTCCAATTGTGATTCACACAGGCTCTAGTCCTCAAAGCACTACTCATTATTCTCATTATACCCCAGCACCACAAATGCTACATACTGCACATTTTGCACATCCTGCTACTAATGTCCCTGTCCATTATATCTAAACTCCTGCTCCACAGATTCAGTATGTTCAAGCACCACTTCAAGTGCATGTGTAACAGGCACCCCAAAACACTCAAACTACTCAAACCACTGCTCAGACAGAGGTTAATTAGCAAAGCTTCTTTACACAAGGCTTTGTTGATTGGAGTAGTTTACCTGAGGATTTATCTGATGAAAACTTTGCTCTAATGGCTAAAAATGATTTTGAAAATGAAAATTTTTGTTTAATGGCCTTAGAGACAATTGTTGAAGGTGATGAGTCTGTGGAACAAGGGTCAAAGTCTGATGAAGTTCATAGTTGCGATGAAGCAGTGGTTACACCAGTGATTGATCAAACACTGTTGATGAAGAAAATATCTCTCTATCTGACCCATGGAATGCTGATGTGTGTGAAGATGATTGTGATTGTGCTCTCATGGCTGCTGCTAAGGTATCACCTCAGATCTTAAAGGATTTCTGTTCAGAAAAATGTATAATAGCTTTTGCTAACATTAAACAGGTGAATGAAAACCTTAGGAATAAAATGTTAGAAAATGAACTTAGTTTTGAAAAACTTATCAAAGAGTTGAAATCAAAATTATTTTTAAAAGATTCTGAGATAAGTAGCCTGAAGCATGAAGCTAGCATAACCAAGGACCAACTCCAAACTATGGTAGATAAATACCAAGTTTGCAAAAATGAGTTAGAGGATACCCAGATCAAATGTGAAAAATGGGTAGAATCTTCAAAAGGTTTTGAAATTATGCTAGATAAACAGATCAAGAGTAACATAAAATTTTCCATTGGTTTTGTAACTGAAGAAGAAGCCAAAGAAAATGTTATAAAAATTGATTTTGGAAAGGTTGAAGTAGTTCCAACAAATTTGGCTGGGAATGAGATAAAAATCACTGATAAAAGTGGTAACAAAATTTCTCTTGAAAAATAAAAAGAATCTTCAACTTTTAAAGAAATTGAGAAATAGCAATTCAAACTCACATGGTCTGATGAATGTGATATTCTTGAAAATTTCAAGCCAATGGACTTCTTAACTATTGAAGGTGTCAAGGCACCAAAGGCTAGACTCATTCCCATCAAAGACCTTCTAGCAGAGGTGACAACATCTGCTGAGAAGAAATCTGATAAAAAGAAAAGGGAAAAGATCAAACATCTGTTTTGTGAATTTTGCAACAAAAGAAACCATGTATCTGAAAATTGTTTTCTTTTAAAAGCATATGACATAAACAGAACTCATATAATCCCAAATGATTCAAAATGCTTTATCTGTGGGAATCATCTAACTCATGAGTGTGCTTACCTTCAAACACATGATCAAAAGATAAAAGAGATCAAAGCAAAAGCTCTTGAGGAAGAAAGTTCAAGTTCTGCTAGAAATAAATTTAAACAGACCTTTGAACCTGTTGAAACATCTTTCACAAAAGCATTGAACAAAACATCTGTTCCCAGAGAGGTACAAGTGACAGATGCTCCACCTGCCAACAGGTATCCAAGAGGACATGGACAACCATTTTATCAAAAGGTTCCTATGAGCTATGAAGGTTACAAGAAACCTTCAAAGCCCAAAGTGAATAGATATCCTCATGGTTACCAACATCTGACAGGAAATGGTTCACAACAGTGGATACAAAGGCAAACTCAAACTACTGACCATACTACTGGATTTGAGAGTGGAACATCTGTGAACCCATCCAAAGCCATGACGTTTATGGTATGTAGATAGTGGAGGCTCCAGGCACATGACAGGATGTAGAGCCCTTCTCAAAGACTTTTTGGCTCATGGAGGGGGTGATATATTTTTTTGGTAACAATTCAAAAGGGAATGTGTTGGGTTCCGGGTGTGTCCAGGCTGGGAATCTCAACTTTTAAAATGTTAACTTAATTGACAATCTAAAATTCAATCTTTTGAGTGTCTCACAAATGAGTGAGAAAGGATATGGATCCTTATTTACAAAGAAAACTTGTCAAATTGTAGGACCAGAGGTTGTAAAAAGATTGATCAGATTATTGCTGAGAGCAAAGCACAACTTATTGCTCATAGGAGTGACAATGTGTATGTGGTTGATATGTTGAAAGATAACCCTATGTCTAATGCATGCCTGTTCTCAGTTGCTTCAAGCAAAGAGACAGAGTTATGGCATAGAAGACTTGGGCACACAAATCTAAAGACAACCACCACTCTCTCTAAAAATTGTCTTGTCAGAGGTTTACCACATAAGCAATTTACTTGTGAAGAGCATTGTGTTTCCTGTTTAAAAGGTAAACAACATAAAAGTTCTTACAAGTCAATTGAAGAGTCCAAAACAACCCAGTGTTTGCAACTGCTGCACATGGATTTGTTTGGCCCTGTAAAAAAATCATGAGTTTAATGAAGAAAAGATTTTGTTTAGTCATTGTTGATGATTTTTCAAGGTTTACATGGACTTTCTTTTTACACTCCAAAGATGAAACAACTGGTATATTGCAAAATTTTGTCAAACAAATTGAACCTATATGACCTCTCTGTAAAAATCTTTAGGAGTGATAATGGGACAGAGTTTAGAAATAAGGAGTTAAATGCCTTCTGTGAGTCAAAAGGGATTTCTAGGCAATTTAGTGTCCTAAGAACTCCAGAACAAAATGGGGTAGTTGAAAGAAAAAATCAAACTCTTGTTGAATCTACAAGAACCATGCTAGCAGACTCAGGTTTACCCTTGTCTTTTTGGGCAGAGGCTGTAAACACTGCTTGTTATGTTCAAAACAGAGTTTTGATTAACCCCAGGCATCACAAGACTGCCTATGAATTGCTTTACAAAATCAAACCTCTGATCTCATATTTCAAAGTTTTTGGCTGTCCGTGTTTCATTTTGAACTTAAAAGATTCTACCTCTAAGTTTGCAGCCAAAGTTGACTATGGTTATTTTCTGGGATACTCAACCACTGCCAAAGCCTACAGAGTTTTTAACTCTAGGACCAAGTGTGTTGACTGAATGTGCAGTTCAATGAACTTTCATCTTTGAAAATCCTAGCAAATCCTGCTGAACTGTTTGATCTAGATAAATTTACATTTGAAGATATGTCTGTCAAGACTAACACTGCAGGTACATCACGTCATCACCACAAGAGCAAGGATATGATTGCATTCTTCCAAATTTCAAGATTTGTCCTTCAAGCAGAGGAGCAGATGTTAGTAACAATGGTGAAAGTTCTGCTGGTTCAACAGTGGTTAATTCTCAATCCTCTGCTAGCTCTCAAAACCAAAACACCATTGATAAAAATCCATCAAATTTGGATAAAAATCAACAAACATCCACTACTATACCACCCATACCACCACCTCCATTCCAATAAGAGGCTGGACCATCAAATTCACCAACAGAGGTTAGCTCAGATGATACACATTTGCAAGCTTTACCTCAAAATGCACTTGTCCTATATCAAGGTGATTTGATCTTCCTCAAACGCCATCCATTGGATCAAGTTATTGGCAACATAAATGAGGGAGTGCTCACAAGAAGCCAATCCTAAAACATTTGCCTCTTTGCTGGCTATCTATCACTCATCCAACCTGTCCAGTACTAAGAAGCACTGAAAGACAATAGTTGGGTAGAGGCTATGCAAGAGGAGCTCTTTAGTTTAGAAGACAACAAATTTGGGAACTTGTACCACTGCCTAAGGATGTGAGTCCAATTGGCACAAAGTGGATCTTCAAGAACAAAACAGATGAAAGGGGTATTTTTGTCAAGAACAAAGCAAGGCTCGTGGTTCAAGGCTACAGACAGGAAGAAGGCATTGACTATGATGAAACCTTTGCTCCTGTAGCAAGGTTAGAAGCCATCAGACTGTTCATAGCTTTTGCTGCTAACCACAACATCAAAGTGTTTCAAATGGACATCAAAAGTGCATTCTTGTATGGAAAGATCAAGGAGGAAGTGTATGTGTGCCAACCTCTGGATTTGAAGATCCATTTCATCCTGATCATGTGTACAAGTATGAAACTCTATCCACTTTTTTCTTATCCATAGGTTTTTAAGAGGTAAAATTGATAAAACCTTGTTTTTAAAATGGAAAGGAAAAGATTTGATGCTTGTCCAAATTTATGTGGATGACATCAATTTTGGATCCACATGCACTGCCATGTGTGAAGAGTTCAGAAAACTCATGGCAGCAGAGTTTGAAATGAGTGCAATGGGTGAGTTGCAATATTTCCTTGGTTTACAAGTCAAACAAATGCACAATGGCACTTTCATCCATCAAAACAAGTATATCAAAGAACTGCTTAAAAAGTTTGATATGGATGATTGTAAACCTTGCAGCACACCCATGGCAACTTCAAAGCTGGTCACTATTGTTGATAAAGATGACTTGGTTTATCAAACACTTTATAGAAGTATGATTGGTCTTTATTGTACCTAACTGCTTCCAGGCCAGACATCATGTTTGCAACATGTGTTTATGCCAGATCCCAGTCACAACCTAGAAAATCTGATCTTATTGCTGTCAAAAGGATATTCAGGTACATAAAAGGTGCTCCCACACTTGGAATCTGGTATCATGCTAATGGAAATATTGAGCTTTCAGGTTACTCAAATAGTGATTTTGCTGGATGCAAGACAACAAGGAAGTCAACATCAGGAGGTGTCCAATTCCTAGGTGATTGCCTAGTGTCTTGGCAAAGTAAAAAGCAAGTTGCAGTTTCCACATCCATGGCTGAGGCAGAATACATTGCTGCCGCAAGTTGCACTGCACAAATCCTGTGGCTTCAAAATCAACTTTTGGATTTTGGTATCACTGCTTTAAAGACTCCTCTCAAAATTGACAGTCAAGCAGCATAAAATATCATCAAAAATCCTGTCTCTCATTCCACAACAAAACACATTGACATCAGACATCACTTTGTGAGAGATTGTTATGAAAGAGGTTTGATTTCTTTACAACATGTCCATACTAAGGATCAGCTAGCAGATGTGCTAACAAAAGAATTGGATACATCTACTTTTGAAAGCTTGATCTCTAGGATTGGAATGCAAAATATGGATTAAAAAACAGTTTTCTGGTGATCCATGTGTAAATAGCATCAAAATGTTTTCAGAAAATCAACATTTTCCTTAAAAATAGTTTAAAATTGAATTTTTCAATAAATCCTTAAAGTATGTTTCAAACCACTGATAGCATCAAAACACTTGTCGCTTAGAAAAGTCTATCCACTGTCAAAGTGTATCCTCTGATAATGTTAAAAACACTGTTCACATTCACTGCCCAAATTCTCAACAGTGTTTGCCAAAACAACTGTCTTCCATTGCCAAACAGAGGATACATGTGGACAGACATTATTCGTCAGTTGTTTGCATCAGATGACACGTTATCATCACTTTTTCAAAACTCTATAAAACCCCGTTCTATCCATAACAGAGGTTTACCTTGCCTTATCAAATTCAAAATTCTCAAATCAATTGTTCTCTCAATGATGGCACCAAAGCTAAATCAAAAGCGAAACCCTCTTAATCAAAACTGCTCATAACTACACAACAATTCTTGAGGCAACCGATTCAAACACAAGATATCATTCAATGATAAAAATCTTGAAAGAATCAAAATTTTTGCATATGTTAACCGTCAAAGCTCCTATCTATCGAGACGTACTACGACAATTTTGGGCACATGCAAAGGTTCATTCACAAAAGGATGTTGCTATCACATCAAAAGTGGGCAAAACACTGATACAAATTAGCCCTCAATCGATTTCTCAAGTTTTCGAATTAAATGATATGGCACATCCTGTGTCATTCTCTACAAATGAGATGAATGTCGAATTTTTGGAAAAGGGTTAGATTGGCCAACTCAAAGGTATGACAATCTTCAAACCAATTTTCCAGCTGAGATGAGATTTTTCTTTCATACTCTTTTAACATGTCTCTCAGCAAAGACCACAGCTTTTAATTTAAATACCATTGAACATTCAGTATCTAGGCTATGCCATTTTAACTAGATCAGATTTAAACTTTTCTCAGATATTGTTCAATGATCTTGTGGCTAATTTTAATAACATTGCAAAACAAAGAGCTTTTCTGATACATCCACGTTTCTTGAGTGTTTATTTTCAAAGTCAGTTACCTGATAATGATGCTAAACAAGGCGTTGTTACACAACCAAGCAGCCTAACTCATGAAACTTTTACAAGAATAACAAATCAGGATAAAGTTTCTAAAACACAAGTAGAGGAGGCTGAGCAAGCTTTACAAGAACAAAATGTTCAATCTCAACCTCCTGCTACTGAGCCCCTGCTCCTGGTGATCAGGGCTTTGCAACCACTGCCTTGAAATCCATGTAACACCCCAAAAACGTCGCAGCGGAAATACAAACGTAATGGTGATGGAAGTTGGTGCCCATAAATATCTTAGTGGACGATGCATCGTTAATTTTGGACATATTACTTAATTAACACATAGTTTTCAAAACACAAAGTTTAAAGTACGTCACAACCACACCACAGTTAAGTTGTCTTGATCCTTATGGATCTTAATACAGTCGGTCCCAGATAAGTTTTAAAAGTTGTCCAAAGTTTATTATTAAACAAAACATGCATCACAACCACAAGACACGTCAAAGATTCCCGAGGCCATGCTCAAGTACCTTAAGAACACGTTAAAATCAAGTGTCAACACAAAGGAGGGTGAGCTCACATATTCAAATTTAAACAAGGAAAATTTCTAGTTATGTGTTTATTATCAAAACATCCAAATAATATTTTCGAAAGTTAATTTATTTCCTTAATAAAATCCATGAGTCAGTCGTCGCAAGCGTTTTCCTGAAACCTTCGAACTAAAGCATCTTCCCAAGTTTTACAAATTAAATTTATAGCATCAAATGTTCAGACTCGTATGTTTGCAAGGCAATACGAACTATATATTAACAATAAGGGTATAATCAAGACTAGACTATAATAGAATATCAGTTCGTCGTTTGACTTGATCTGAGCGACTGATCACGACGGGGTAGTCAACCCGATAGATCTACCAACAATTCCACGTGTTCAATACTTAAATGATTAAACAGCAATACTTGCGCATGCGCCCATAAGGGCCATCTATATCACTTGTCTCATGAACAATATATATATCCTACTAAAATGATTAATTTAATATATAACGAGTTGTACGAATCCCCGATGTCCCCACCGAAACGTAAGCCTAATCCCGATACTTACTCTCTTGAGACCGAGCCAATTCGTCACAACTTTAGATTTAAGCATTATTAAATCTACACGGTCGTTTTCTCTAAAACACCGTAAAATCCCCGTTTTATCCCCGAAACATATTTATTCACAAATGTTACACCCCGATCGCGTAAAACAACAAACCGCGGCGGAGTCTTCGGGGAGTGTCCTAACAGAAATATTGTTTCAACAACCATGGAAATTAAAGTTTTGTATTATTGATTCAAATTGTTTACATTGTCTAGAATTTAACAAAAACATAACATAAATTTATTTGTCTTGCTAGATTTTAAGTCACTAAAGCCCAAGTCCGTCCAAAGTGTCGCATGAATCATCCTTAAGCATTAGCTCCTGAAAACATGTGAAAACAGGTACATCAACATAAAAATGCATGTGAGATACATAGTTTTGTTGATGAAGATTCATGACTTAAAGTTAAATAATAGTTTAACGAAAAGTAGTCATGAACCTGTAAAATGTTTTCTTTTACAAAATCATATGAAAATCAATGTGAAAATCAAATGATAGAGAAGAAGGATGTATGGTTAAATAATTAACTGGAAGATAATGAATTGTATAAAATATGCCATTTGTAAAAAACGTCTTGTGAAAAATATACGATATTTGTACCAAATGTGTCATGTCTTTGTCTTTGTCGAAGTGGTTTAAATAACGCTACGATATGTAATATCATGAAAGCACTTATATATAGGAAGTACCAGCGGCGTATCCACCATGCTTTTATCATATTACACACATCTCGTTATTTAAATTACTTATCAAATAACCACCAAAAATGTCTTGTCAAACAAATGTCAAATGTCATGTATAAACAATGTAATATGTCACAATGTTAGGTATAAACCATGTCTTGTATAACAAATGTCTTGTATGGCAAGTAAAAAGACTTTACTCAAGCCATATGTATAATGTCGTGTATAACCAATGTCATGTACAAAACAATGTGTTGAATAAACCGAAGTTTTAAATCAAAAGTCATGTTTTGCAAAACCAATGCTTTATTTGATATGAACATTTATGTAGTTATGTTTATCGCATACATTTAAGCCTTGAGACTGTCTGATAAACCCTTATCAAGTCAAAGGTTTATCAAAAATGTATTCGGATTCTGTCATTCCCTACTTCCAAACAAACCTAGGAAGCAGGGAACAAGATTTGTCAAGTCCTATGTACCATTACATACTACCGGGCGGCGTGATCAATGTTAATGAATGTATTATGTCCCGTTAAACAAACCAAATGTCATTGTCAATGTAAGCAATGTCATGAAAGAATGTCTTTAAACCATGAATTAAGTATGCTAAGTCAACATACAAAGTAGAAATGTCCATAAAATCGATGTGCTAGCATGCTCAGTCAACATACGTAGCAAAATGTAATGTAAATCAATGTGCTCATATGCTAAGTCAGCATATGCCGCAGAAGGTGTCTTTTGAAATCAATGTGCTAGCATGCTCAGTCAACATACATAGCAAAACATAATTGAAATCATGTACTATATATGTACTAGATAAACATAGCAAGTATATGTCATGAAAGCGTGAAAACATGAAAGTATCGAGTAGGCACATGTGTTTCACCCCAAAATATTTGAAAAATATAAAAGAGGGGACTATGTACTCACATAATCACCTTAAAACATTTAGAAAGGAGGGGTCTATGTACTCACTTGGGGTTGCAAAAGTATCCTTGTTCAAGAAAAATAACAAAGCGCAAGAGTCCGAGGAAAATCAAGCGAATCCTAAGATCAGATAATTATGTTAATAAGTCGGGACTTTAATCGGCGGATTGGATAGAATGATGTCTTATAAATCAAATGAGTGTTGGAACTCATATGGTATGATTTAATAAGCTCAACATTCTGATTTGGAAGTGATCCTAAGTGCTTTTGACCCGTAATGACCCGTTAAGGTAGTTTACGCTACTTTAACGTGTCATTTGCATAACGCATGATCAGATGGTTAAACATGTCCTATGATGAGTCTTAAATGCCCAATCATGTTTAATAATGTTGTAATATCAGTTTATATGTCAAAACTTTAGCCACATATGCTTAAAATGAATTTATGTGCGAAAAGGGCATTTTTTGGTCATTTATAAAGGGCATAATAACGACCTATCATAATACTAACCAAACGACGTGACCATAGGGTATAACCTCAGAGGGTTATTCCCTATATAACTATGGTCACAAATATGAGTTTGGTCGGATCCTAAGATCTACCAAACGGGTCGGATTCGAAAGTCAAAGCGGTGGTCAAAACCGCTCGACTTACGACCCTAAACAAGCACTAAACTAAAAGTGACGAGTTAGACATGTTTAACATGTCTAACTAAGTTTATAAATCAGATTTGGTATCAAAACAAAGTGTTTTGATACCGAAAATAGTTCCGTCGATAATGCGCATTTTGCGCATTATTGACCGAAACCTTGACTCGTCACTTCGACTAGGAAAATGTGGTAATCAGTAGGTATAATCGCAAGGGATTATAACCTTCGTGATTACGATAACGTTGCAAAGTTCAATTGAACTTTGACTTGACCAACTAATGGTCAAACCGAAAGTCAATCAGTAAGTCAAACTGTTTGACTTTTAGCTCGTAATAAGCTAAAAGAATGAACAAGGCTTGGTTAGAGCACTTACTTGCACTCAAGGAAGCCAAGATTATTAGAAAAACTCAGATGGGAGGCCTCCTAATAAGGTAGCAACTCCACTTAGAGTTTAGAGAGAAGAAAGATGGAAATGAGCAAGGAATTTGGTTGAAGATCAAGGGTATTTATAGTTGTTGGAGAGCTTTAGGATATGCCAAGTGTTAGGAGATGTTGTAGGATCATTACAAGTGTTTAGTGAGGTGTTGCAACCAGGAGAAGTGTGGCAAAAACGAGTTATAGATGTCAAGTTAAATGAACAAGAAGCCACAGGTATTTGCTGAATACTGGCATCCCCCGCGCCATGCACCAGGAGCATAGGGGGCTGGCGCGCCACGTGACGGAGCTCAAAAACAAGAAAGTTTCAAAAATGGCAGAAATGGTCCCTGCAGCATTTTTGAAGTGTTTTTGACGCGTTTAACCCACGTTAACCAAAAGTTTAGGCTTTATAAGGATGTTAAAGCATAGGGGACTTGAAATATGCTTGGAAATATCTTTGGATGTCGGTTCGTTAGATCGTACGATTGCGGTTTTCGGTTAATTACGACGGAAATCGTAACGAACGCGCAAATGACCTGTAAGCACGTAACGAATGGAATTTTTGCATTTCAATCACTAAAATTCTATATTTTAATGGTTACAAAAATTTTTGGATGTGCGTATATGTTCCGGATTAGGAAATACGCGATTTGGCATAGTTTCACAGAATTTGCAAAATAGCCCCTGAAGTTGCAAAAGCATGTTTTTGCCATACCGAAGCCTTCAAAACTTATTTCTAAGTTATGTAAAGGGTATTTAAGGTATGTTTAGCTTATGTCTTTGTTCCAGAGTGTACGTCACATTAAACTGATTACGTTTGCGTAACAGTTTGCGATTTCACTTCCAGAAGTGATTCGAAAGATCAGAATTGAACAAGAATTGAAAATATGAAATACCATATATAAATACATAAATATTGGAATAAAACACAACATTATAAAATTTACAAAGTTGATCGGAATAGTACGATGATTAAAATACACAGATTCACAGTCTCCCCTACTTTAGGAAATTTCGTCCCGAAATTTATCTAGAGGAAGCTTGTGAGAATAGATGTGGATATTTCGCCTTCATCTGGTCCTCTCATTCCCAGGTAAACTCTGAGCCACCTTTGGACTCCCAGCGAACTTTTACAATCAGTATTCGTTTGCACTTAAGCTTTTGACTTCACGGTCCAATATTTCCACAGGTTTCTCGATAAAGTGCAACGTGTCATTAACACGAATTTCATCAAGAAGGATGTGGAGGTTTTCATCAGCTAAACACTTTTGAAGATTGGACACGTGGAAAGTTGGATGAACATTTCCAAGTTCAGGAGGTTGCTCAAGTTTGTAGGCCACCTTTCGATTTTTTAATGATCTTGAATGGTCCAACATATTTAGGTGACAAGTTTTCATTTCTTTCCAAATCTAACCACGCCTTTCTAAGGGGATACCTTGAGTAGGACATGATCTCCGACTTGGAATTCCAAGGGCTTGTGTCGTTTATCCGCGTAACTCTTTTGACGGCTTCTAGCTGTCAAGAGATCATCACGAATTGTTTTGACTTTGTCTGTTGTGTCTTGAATGAGTACAGGTCCAGTGAATTGAGATTCACCGATTTCATTCCAACAGACAGGTGAACGACATTTTCGACCATAAAGAGCTTCGAAAGGAGCCATGTTAATGCTGGTATGATAACTGTTGTTGTAGGAGAATTCGATCAAAGGTAGATGCGAATCCTAACTACCACCAAAGTCGATCACACAAGCTCTAAGCATATCCTCCAGTGTCTGGATTGTCCATTCAGACTGTCCATCCGTTTGAGGATGATAAGCAGTGCTCAGGTTAAGTTTGGTTCCCATGGCAGATTGCATGGTCCTCCAAAAATGAGAGGAGAATCGAGCATCACGATCAGATATGATGTCCAAAGGAACACCATGACGAGATACAATTTCATCCACATAGATTTTAGCAAGTTTGCCAGCCGGGAAATCCTCACGGATTGCTATAAAGTGTGTTGACTTGGTTAGACGATCAATGATTACCCAAATGGCATCATGACCTCTAGATGTACGCGGTAATTTGGTAATGAGATCCATTGCAATGCTTTCCCATTTCCAAACCAGAATTTCTGGTTGTTCAAGCAAACCAGAAAGGGCATTTCTACCTTAACTTTAAGACAAGTAAGACATTTAGATACGTACAAGGCAATGTCTTTCTTCATACCCGGCCACCAATACTGGGTACGAAGATCCTTATACATTTTGTCTGCACCTGGATGAATTGAATAACGAGACTTATGAGCTTCATCCATTATTAAGGTACGGATATTGTCTTGACTTGGAACCCACAAACAGTTCAGATTAATAAAATAACCCATTGTCTTTCGTTTCAAGTTGAAGCTCAAGATGATGCGGTAATTCATCACCCATCATGCCTTCTGTAGTACAAGTTCGTTGAGCTTGGAAAATACGGTTTTGAATATCAGATCAAACTTGAACACAATGTAGCATGACTCGTTCTTTACGACTAAGAGCATCGGCTACGGCGTTCGCCTTACCAGGATGGTAGCGAATCTCATAGTCGTAGTCGTTCAGAAGTTCGACCTATCATCGCTGTCTCATGTTTAGTTCTTTCTGATTGAAAATGTGCTGGAGACTTTTGTGGTCTGTGAAAACCACGCATTTTGTACCGTATAGGTAATGTCTCCAAATTTTGAGAGCGAAAACAACAGCACCCAACTCAAGATCATGAGTGGTGTAGTTCTTCTCATGAATCTTCAATTGTTTCGATGCATAGGCTATAACTTTGTTCCTTTGCATGAGAACGCAGCCAAGGCCTAAGTTCGATGCATCACAATATACGACAAAGTCGTCGATACCTTCAGGTAAGGATAAAATAGGAGCATTACAAAGGTTTTTTTCAAGGTCTGAAAAGCTTCTTCTTGTTTGGGTCCCCACTCAAAAGGTTTATTCTTTTGAGTCAAAGCAGTAAGGGGAACCGCAATCTTTGAGAAGTTTGCGACAAAGCGACGGTAATAATCCACGAGACCAAGAAATGAACAACTTCGGTAGGAGTAGTAGGCGTATCCCATTCCTTAATTGCACTGATTTTGGCGGGATCTACATGAATACCTTGTTCATTGACAATATGACCCAAGAATGAACTTCCTTAAGCCAATTCACACTTGGAGAACTTGGCATAGAGTTGCTCTTTCTTTAGGAGTTCCATCGTTAAATGAAGATGTTGCTCATGATCGGCTTGAGACTTTGAGTAAATCAAAATGTCATCAATGAAGACAATGATGAACTTGTCCAAATAAGGCTTACAAACCCTATTCATCAAGTCCATGAAAACAATAGGAGCATTTGTCAGACCAAAAGGCATAACGGTGAACTTGTAATGACCATATCGAGTGCGAAAAGCAGTTTTGGGAATATCTTCTTCGAGAACACGAAGCTGATGATACCCAGAACGTAGATCAATCTTTGAGAAGCAAGTAGCACCTTGTAGCTGGTCAAAGAGATCATCAATACGGGGTAGGGGATATCGATTTTTGATTGTGAGTTTGTTGAGCTCACGGTAATCGATACACATACGGAATGATCCATCCTTCTTTTTCACAAGTAGGACTGGAGCGGCCCCAAGGTGAAAAGCTTGGACGAATGAATCCTTTGTCAGACAACTCCTGAAGCTGTTTAGATAACTCTTGCATCTCAGACGTGCAAGACGGTATGGGGATTTGGCTATAGGGTTGGCACCAGGTACAAGATCTATACGAAACTCGACTTGTCGTGCTGGGGGTAATCCAGGTAGTACTTCAGGAAACACCTCAGGATAATCCTGAACAACAGGAATATCTTGAATAGTTTTGCCTTTGCCTTTTTCCTCTACGATATGTGCAAGAAGGCAACATAGTTCTTTCGTAGGTATTTATGGGCTTGGGTGCAGGTCATGAGTTTAAGGCTACTGACGGGTTTTTCTCCACGAACCTCTAGGATTTCACCAGACGGGAGAGGTATACGAACGATCTTAGCAAAGCAAACCACCTCAGCATGATGTTTAGATAACCAGTCCATCCCTACTATGACATCAAAGCTCCCAAGTTGCATTGGCGTGAGGTCAATGGGAAAAAGATGGTTGTTAAGGTTCAATTGGCTATCACGGATGACAGAATCAAGAACAAGGGGTTCACCACTAGCTAATTCGACTGTCAAGGGTTTTCCTAGTTTGGTTCTAGGCATGGAAAACAAAGGTTCAAAAGCTAGGGATACAAAACTTCTATCGGCACCCGAATCGAAAAGAATTGAAGCAGGATGGTTGTTAACAAAGAACGTACCGTTCACCACTTCGTTATCGGCACGCGCCTCGTTAGCATTAATATTAAATGCTCGTCCACGAGCCTGGTTTGCATTTGCCAACTTCTGGCAGTTATTTCGGTAGTGGGTAAGATCCCCACAATTGTAGCAAAACCCAGGAGGATAGTGAGGTCGTGCAGGCTGCTGAGCAGGGTTTTGGGCTATTTGATTATGGGTAGGAGCAAAACAACAAGTGTTGGCAAGATGACCAGATTTCCCACAGTTAGTGCAAATGCGGCACTATAAATGTGGTTGACGGTGTCTATTACACTTGTTGCACAAAGGTGCATTGCCAACATATTGTTTCTTGGCCGGTGGCTGAGCAGGTGATTGGGAGCAGCTTGGTTACGTTGTGTAGTGAGAGCGAAGTTCTTAGAAGCCTTGCGCTTCCTCAATTTCTTGGAGGTTTCAGCTTTGTTACCCTTTCGCTTCTCAGGTTTAACAGACGGTTTCTTGTCACCCTTTCGGTGAAGCTTACCCTTTTTGACTTGTGATTCAGTAAGGGTTGCAGCTAGCTTAATGGCTTGACAGACAGATGTAGGGTTACTGCCAATGATGATGTCCTGAACAGGATCTGACAGACCATCTATGTACTTTTCAATCGCCTTATCCAAAGGCGTCACCATCTCAGGACATAATAGGCTCAACTCCTCATACCGATCGGTATACGCACGGTGCTCACCACTGTCCTCTTTAGGTCATGGAACTCATTCTTAAGCGCCCTCTTTTCATGACGGGGGCAGAACTCTTTTATCATTAGAGCTCTAAGTTCCTCCCAAGTCTGACCCATTGCAACATCAGCACCCCTATCTCTTACCACTCCGTTCCACCACGTGAGTGCCCTCTTATGAAATACACTAGAAGAAACTCGACTTTACAATTATCAGGACAATGAACATGGGAAAAGTACTCTCAAGACTCTCAACCACTGTAGGAGCCCAGTTGCTCCTTCAGAACCACTAAACTTGAGTGGTTTAGCTGAGTTAAACTGTTTAAAGTTGCACGTAGCATGTGCATTATTATTGTTGTTGGCTTGGTTGATTTGAGTAATGAGATTTGGTAGCATAGCAGCCATCTATTGTGCTATGATAGTTGCCAGTTCGGTGTTACGTGGTGGTACGTTTCGTCGAGGAGGCATTCTAAAAGAGGGAATATGAGAGAAAACGAGTGAGATGAATGTTGGATAATGAGATGTCATAAATATCGACGAAATGAAAGGATGGTGGTCATTCGTTCGTTTACTTGCAACAAACAAATGACACATAGTGACTACTTAAAGTAAATGGGTTTTTATAATGTATCGCAAAGACATGCTTTAGCCTATAGGTGGACACTCACCCCAAGAGTTCGCAGGTAAGAGTGACTGGTCCGATTAAGTGGATTTGTACGAACACTCTAACCTTAGACAGAAAACTCAGGGTACAGGCACCCACCCTTCCAGTAATCAATATTTTATTTGCCTGGTCCGGCTACGTTGCCGGTAATTGATAGTATGCGCGCTGTGTTGCGCAGTATGCGCTTAAATTCGTAAAATAGGGATTTTAAGCGTTTTAATTTATTTTTATCATTTTATAAAAATAAACTTGTCAAATTATTACTAAAATAATTATTGGTTGCCCTGAACTGGCTGTGTTGACAGTATTTTGTCAGGTACGCGTAGTATCGCACAGTACGCGCTTAAACTCAAAAAATAGAGTTTCTTAGCGTTTAATTATTTTTCCTCATGATTATGATTAAATATATTATTTAACTCATAACGGACTATTTTTGGGATTTTAACATTATCCGGCGGTCACCGACGTTCGTTTCGCATTTTAACCGTTACGCGATAAGGGTTTATCTTAAGATTGCCAACGTAATTTTTATCAAACTTTGGATTTATCAACACATCAAATACCATATATAAACATCATATATAACCAAATATGGCCTTTTATTCATTCATGACACGTGTTACATTTGTACGGTATAGCCTAAATAGCCGGGTGTCATAGTCTCCCCTTGTTTAAGGAATTTCGTCCCCGAAATTCTTACACTACAGGTTTCGTTTTCGCACTAGACTTAAAGAGATGCGGATATTTTCGTTGCATCTGGTCCTTTCGTTCCCATGTGAACTCGGGTCCATGCTTGGAATTCGAGCGAACTTTGACCAACTTAATCGGACTCCTTCTAAGCTTCTGAATCTTTTCATCCAGAACTTCAACCGGATCCTCGATAAATCTCAATTTATCGTCTACTTGAACCTCATCAGGGGGTATAATTAGTGTCTCATCCGACAAACACTTTCTCAGGTTGGAAACATGAAACACGTCATGAACTCCATTCAAATCATGCGGCAGCTTAAGCCTATACGCGTCTGATCCAACTCGAGATGCGATTTCGAAAGGACCTATATACCGTGGGCTTAGCTTCCCCCTTTCCCAAATCTAACAACACTTTCCAAGGTGACACTTTCAGCAGAAAATGATCCCCGACTTGAAACTGCAACGGTTTCCTTAGGTTGTCTGCATAACTTTTCTGTCGATCGGCGGCAACTTTCAACCTTTCCTTGATCTGGACAACATTGTTGGTGGTTTCATGGATAAGCTCAGGTCCGGTTAATTGCCTTTCGCCAACTTCAGCCCAGCACAAGGGCGATCGACATTTCCTTCCGTACAAAGCATCAAACGGAGCGGCTTTGATACTAGCGTGGTAACTATTGTTGTAAGAAAACTCTGCCTGTGGCAAATGAGTATCCCAACTTCCACCAAAATCAATCACACACGCTCTCAACATATCCTCTAACGTCTGAATGGTTCTCTCACTTTGACCATCCATTTGAGGATGATGTGCAGTACTCATGTCCAAACGAGAACCCAGTGACTCTTGAAGAGATCGCCAAAATCTGGAGTCAAATCGTCCATCTCTATCGGAGATAATTGACACAGGCACTCCATGTTGGGCTACAATCTCGTTGAGGTACAAATGCGATATCTTTTCCGTCTTGTCTGTTTCCTTAATGGCTAGAAAATGAGCAGACTTCGTTAATTGATCCACAATTACCCATATGGTGTCATGTCCACACGACGTACGGGGTAGTTTGGTGATAAAGTCCATAGCAAGATGTTCCCACTTCCATTTAGGAATCTCTGGTTGCTGCAGAAGCCCAGACGGCCTCTGATGTCCAGCCTTAACCTTCGAGCATGTCAGACACTTACTCACATACACCATAATATATCTCTTCATATTCGGCCACCAATATAACTCCTTAATATCCTGATACATTTTGGTAGAACCTGGGTGAATCGAATATCTGGACTTATGAGCCTCGTTCATAACCAGTTCACGAAGGTTACCTCTAAGCGGAACCCAAACTCAGTTTATGAAGTACATCACTTCATCCGCTTTTGGTATCAGTTCACATTCCAAACCTCTCAAACCTTCTATACTCAGGTTCTCATCTTTCAAAGCTGCTCGCTGTGCATTACGAATTCGATCGGTCAAATTCGTTTGTATGGTCAAACCCAAAGTACGCACACGCAGAGGCTTCTCCCGCTCCTTCCTACTGAGCGCGTCAGCAACAACATTTTCTTTTCCTGGGTGATAACGAATATCACACTCGTAATCATTGAGTAACTCTACCCAACACCGCTATCGCATGTTGAGTTCCTTCTGATCAAAGATATGCTGGAGGCTCTTTGGTCTGTATAAATCGTACACTTCGTGCCATACAAATAATGTCTCCAAATCTTCAAAGAGAACACAACAACTCCCAACTCTAAATCATGAGTTGTGTAGTTCTTCTCATGCACTTTCAGTTGTCTGGATGCATAGGCTATCACTTTGTCCTTCTACATAAGCACGCAACCAAGGCCCAAACGTGACGCATCGCAGTATACAACAAAACTGTCATTTTCCTCCGGCAGTGATAGGATAGGTGCACTACACAACTTCTCCTTCAACATCCGAAAAGCTATCTCCTGCTTTTCCGTCCAATCAAACTTCTTATCCTTCTGGGTCAATAGCGTTAATGGCTGCGCTATTCTGGAAAAATTCTCAATGAATCTTCTATAATACCTAGCAAGTCCTAAGAATTGTCGCACCTCTGACGGAGTCTTTGGCGCTTCCCAATTCTTAATCGCCTCTATCTTCGACGGGTCCACATGTATACCTTTCTCATTTATGACATATCCGAGAAAATGCACCTCTCGAATCCAAACACATTTAGAGAATTTGGCATACAACTTCTCTTTCTTCAACAGCTCCAGAATCATCTTCAAATGTTGCTCATGATCTTCTTTGGTTCGGGAATAGATTAGTATATCGTCTATGAATACTATCACGAATTTGTCCATATAGGGTTTGCATACCCTGTTCATGAGATCCATGAACACTGCAGGCGCATTAGTTAAGCCAAAAGGCATGACTAAGAACTCATAATGGCCATAACGTGTTCTAAAAGCAGTCTTCGGAAAGTAATCTTCAACTGGTGATAACCTGAACGCAGGTCTATCTTCGAGTAGTAGCTTGATCCTTGAAGTGGTCGAACAAATCATCGATTCTCGGTAACGGGTACCGATTCTTGATAGTCACCTTTTCAACTCTCTGTAGTCAATACACATTCTAAGGAACCATCTTTCTTCCTCACGAACAACACAAGTGCTCCCCAAGGCGAAAAGCTTGGTTGTATGAAACCTTTGTCTAATAGCTCTTGAAGCTGATTTGACAATTATTTCATCTCGGACGGTGCTAATCTGTAAGGAGATTTTGCAATCGGTGCAGCACCAGGTACAAGATCAATCTTAAACTCGATCTGTTCGTAGGGGGTAATCCAGGCAAGTCTTCAGGGAAAACTTCGGATAATCGTGAACTACAGGAATTTCTTCAATCTTCCCACTTTCAGCCTTCATATCCACTACATTAACCAAGAACGCATGATAGCCTTTACACAACTTCTTATGCATCTTCGTAACACTAACAACTCCTGATACTCGACTCGATCGGTCACCATGAACAACTAAAGCTTTACCACCACCAGGACGAGGTATCCGCACTTGTTTCTCCGAACAAATGATCTCAGCTCCGTTCTTGGATAGCCAATCTATCCCAACGACTACATCAAAACTACCCAGCTCCACTGGTAGTAAATCGATACTAAAACTATGATCACATAACCAAATTCTACAATCACGAATAACTTCGCTAGTCTCTATCAATTTTCCATTTGCTAATTCTACCGAGTACTTTTTACTTAGCTTACTTGTTTGAGAACACAAAAACGGTTCAAAGTTTTTCGAAACAAAACTCAAGTCAGCACCAGTATCAAATAGTACGAACGCAGAATGGTCATTGATTAAGAACGTACCGGTAACAACTGCAGGATCATCACGTGCCTTCCCAGCATTCAGCTCAAAAGCTCTGCCCCTGGCATTCTGACCCTTCACATTCGGACAGTTCCTCTTGTAGTGTCCCTTTTCTCCGCATTCAAAGCATCCCTCGAGCTTAACTCCCTCCGACGTACTCTTAGCATAGCACTCATGAGTAACATGTCCAGTTCGACCATCTCTGGCACACTTTCCCTGCTCATCTCCGTGAGTCTTCTTCACTAAACCATTCTGCCATCCCTGGCATTATCCTTCCTCGAACCACTCGAATTAGCCACACATGCTTTCCCCGAATCGCGTTTCCTCTCATGCTTCACATCCGAATCCTTTCTCGAGTTCACAGACTTTCGCTTCCGCGAATCCCTAGATCTAGGCTCAGAACGCTCTGATCGGTCAGATTTCCCATCTGCCCTGACTTTTCCCGACGACTTCCCAGTCTCCTCCTTCCTGTTAAGGCTACTTTTGCGAGCAGCATCATCCGCTAATGATTTCGCTAGAGTAGTAGCTTCCAGATAGGTAGTGGGCTTCGCTGACGTAACCATACTACGAATTTGTGGCGACAATCCCCAAATATACCTCTCTACCTTAACGTATTAAGGAGTGACCATTCGTGGAACCAATCTAACCAAATCATTGAACTGAGACGTATAAGCTCTGACATTCAGGCCTTCCATGGTCAAATTCCAGAAGTCAGTCTCAATCTTCTGCATCTCACTACGCGGACAATATTCCTTAAGAAGCATCTCTTTTAGTTCGTTCCAGGTAAGACCGTAAGCCGCATCTTCGCCCAAAATTTGAACTTGAGTGTTCCACCAGGATAAAGCTTCATCAAGAAATGAACATGAAGCATACCCAACCTCTGATCCGCAGCACAACTGCTGATGGCCATCACAGATTCCATCTTCTCGATCCATCTACTGATTTCAAAGGCCCTTCACACCGGTAAATGATCGTGGGTTACAGCCCTGAAATGTTTTATATGTACATCCATGCACTGTTCACAAGGTTAATGAAAAATCAAGATTACTCTCTGATTATGTCATAACACAGGAACTACTAAAACGTTTTTACCTTGCGGGTTTCCAATCTAAATACCACCTTCACCATGCCCAGGAGCACAACGTCCACGTCCTTGCCCAATTTCTGGTTGGCTTCATGCTGTTCCAAGGCAGTATTAACGTGTCGGGCTATGAGTTGTGCCAACTCTTCTGGGGTGGTAGGTAGTCCAGTACCTGTCTCGCTTTTGGCGGCATCTTGTCGTTTCTATTATTGCAATAATAATATCAACATAAGACATTGTTTAAATATTTCAATCATTAAATAAAAGTGGACTAAACAATACACATGCATCCACATAATAATAAGAATAATTTAACCAAAAGAAACCCATGTCATTGATATTTATCACGGAAATTACAAAGCTCGTCCATAGTACAACGACCAATCAAAATTTGGTGTGACACAATCAACCACCAATAACAAGTCTAGATGAAATTTCCTCCTAAATATCCAAAAATTTGGCATGCAAGCCAACATAAGGGTTTATCAAAAGAGACATACAAAACAAACAACACAAACAACAACAACAATCACTTCTTCATACCAACAAACTTTAGAAGCTTCCTCACAAGCTCCTCTAACTCAACTATCCTCTAGTGTATCTGATCCATAGCACTGTCATCCAAATCCACAGCTCATCAAACCAATCCATCTGCCCCTCTGAGTCCTTCACCTTTCCCTTGGTCGCCTCCAGATCTCCGCGTATGGCCCCCAACTGACGGTCGCAATGAGAGCATCGGTCAACCCACACTCCTTCTGCTTCTTCGAAGCAGATGCTGTCTCAGCTCTGGAAGTTGAAGCGATGTCTCCAGTTGGTCGTATCCCCTTCCTACGTCGAAAGTAGACCAAAAGGGGTGCTGTAGGAGGCGCGAATCGATCGATGGAAATGACGACTCGGTAACAACGGGTGGAGGTATCTCAGTAGTGGGCTCAACAACGACAGTAGATTAGACGACCAATGGCTCTAATGGCTGAGCCGTAACAATGGTAGCATCTACTGCTGGTGCGATACTATAAGATCCTCCGATCAGGGAACACCTCTATCCACGTCATCAATAACTGGCACGGTACATGATGATTGCCCAGTCTCGTAGATCGAGGGTGGAGCATCATCATCATCGTCTTTGATCCAACCTTTGCTTGTAAAAGCATAACGAGGGTTAACCTGGCTGGCGAAAGCAGCAGGCCGCATCAACAAACAGTGGAATCGTGGGGGGTACCTCTGGTAATACGGATCTAGGTGAAGTCTCGAATTCTGGCTCGCTCTCAGAGTTAGTAATCTCGATGACCTCGTGCTCGTGCGACATCTGTGACATATATAACCGTACAAAGTAAGTGTGTGCTCAAATGAAAAATAACACATAAGGCCCAAATAAACAGATTAACACGTATGCAAATAACACGCAATGGTTCTCATACATGATAAAAATCCATGTTTATTTAAAAATTTTGGCTTCGCGAATTTGGACTTAAATCTCAAAATTTTTGGTTGAAGTCTAGAGTTTTCCCCTAAAAACATCTAGTTCGCTAGCAACCGTTGGCTCTGATACAACTTCTGTAACACCCCAAAAACGTCACAACGAAATACAAACGTAATGGTGACGGAAGTTGGTGCCCATAAATATCTTAGTGGACGATGCATCATTAATTTTGGATATATTACTTAATTAAAACATAGTTTTCAAAACATAAAGTTTAAAGTACTTCACAACCACACCACAGTTAAGTTGTCTCGATCCTTATGGATCTTAATACAATCGGTCCCAAATAAGTTTTAAAAGTTGTCCAAAGTTTATTATTAAACAAAACATGCATCACAACCACAAGACACGCCAAAGATTCCCGAAGCCATGCTCAAGTACGTGAAGAACATGTTAAAATCAAGTGTCAACACAAAGGGGGGTGTAGCTCACATATTCAAATTTAAACAAGGAAAACTTTCTAATTATGTGTTTATTATCAAAACATCCAAATAATATTTTTGAAAGTTAATTTATTTCCTTAATAAAATCCACGAGTCAGCCGTCGTAAGCGTTTCCCCGAAACCTTCGAACTAAAGCACCTTCCCAAGTTTTACATATTAAATTTATAGCATCAAATGTTCAGACTCATATGTTTGCAAGGCAATACAAACTATATATTAACAATAAGGGTATAATAAAGACTAGACTCTAATAGAATATCAATTCGTAGTTTGACTTGATCTGAGCGACCGATAACGACGGGGTAGTCAACCTGATAGATCTACCAACAATTCCACATGTTCAATACTTAAATGATTAAACAGCAATACTTGCGCATGCGCCCGTAAGGGCCATCTATATCACTTGCCTCATGAACAATATATATATCCTACTAAAATGATTAATTTAATATATAACGAGTTGTACGAATCCCCGACGTCCCCACCGAAACGTAAGCCAAATCCCGATACTTACTCTCTTGAGACCGAGCCAATTCGTCACAACTTTAGATTTAAGCATTATTAAATCTACACGGTCTTTTTCTCTAAAACACCGTAAAATCCCCGTTTCATCCCCGAAACATATTTATTCACAAAACCGTTTCTACCCGAAACATATTGATATCATCAAAATCATATATTTTCCATGAAAATATACATTTTATATAAGAAAAGGTATGTTTTATTCAAAAACATCTTTAATCCTTTTAAGGCGTGTTCTTCCCCCAAAACATATACAAAACAAAACAGTAAAAAGAGGGGGTTAGTGACACTCACCTTTGGGTGCGTATTTAAAATAGCGCGATCCCACAATTTGATTCTACACGTCCTAATATACGTAGGAACGATTTAATAATTAATATTTCACAATATTCCTAAGTTTCTCCAATACTTAGAATTTTTCACATAACTTTGAGATTTTCTCGAAAAGTCATTATTTATGTTGGCATATTAATATATATATACATATATATATGAGTTCATATATACATATTTTTAAGATTTTGCGACTTGAATGATTTTATTGGTGACCTTATGTTATATCCGTTACACTCCCGTTTATAAGTACTATATATCTACGATTTGCGCGTCGTAATATATATACATAAACGTGCACATATTCACAACATCATAACACGCGATCTCGTTAACTCATATAATTTATCATTTTTAAAGCATGCATACATGAAATAACTTATTTAGTTAACCTATGTATAAATTTTCATGCTCGACAAATAAATTACACATTAATCGCGAATTTTACCGATTCTACCGTTTTTAAACATACAAGCGTACATGCATAAACTTAATTCCTGCTATCATGTCAACACTTAACATATTATCATATACACATATTTAAATCACATAACACATTTAAACACATAAGGTTTACCCATGAACAACCCATTCTAGTGTATGTTGAAAAATGCGTATTTTAGCGATTCGGTAACGTTTTCGGGCGCCGGAAGTCACGTATGACCAACCAAACACCAAATAATCTTAATATAAGTTAATACACTTATATTTATATCAAAAATATCAGTTTATTTACTGATCTAAAACAGTTTCGTAAAAACCTCTTAAAAAGGGGATTTTTACCGTTTTTACCGCATAGTTTTGCGTCAAACATTACCCTAACCATCCGAACTCGAAACGACTTCATATTTTAAACAATACAGTATATACTGAATAAAATTATGGTTATAATCATATTAGTGCAGTTTTTGTGTAAGGCACATAAATCATGCGATTTCATGTATTTTACAACACTTTTAAGCACATAGTACAACATGCAAAGCTAGTAAACTTTGTGTCAAGTTTCACACTAATTTAATAATGAAATAACCTTATTTTTAAGGTTTATAATCTGATCAAAAACCATTTTTATCATAACATCATTTATTCATCATTTTATGTACACACACCCACATGCATGTCCATGTACAAGCTCCTAATGGATCCATAACATATCTTCATCAACATGCATGTACTCATATGCATCAAAAATTTATTTATTTCATGTTCACTCATCCAAGAACATCATCATATTCATATTATCATCATCAATCATTTCTCATAAATGCAAGTAACACTTTCAAATTTATGAACTTATGACAAAACTCACATGCATGCATATATATAATTATATATATATATATAATATGCGACATATATACATACACATATGGACTTCCAAAAGTTCACTTTTTAACATGTCCTTTTCAAATCACAAAACCCTTTTTAGAACATTCTCTTATGACAACTTTTTGATGCATGCATGAACTTCAATCTTTCAAGAATCATGTTAATCAAGAATCATCTAACAAAATTCAAAACACAATCATATATACACACACATTCATACCCACAACCATATATATATACACATACACATCCATTTTCATTTCCTTTAAAAACCCATTTGTTATAGTTTTTAAGTTAGTGTTTAAATCCAAGAACAAGAGAAACCTCCATCTTCATCAAAATCATCAAGAATCAAGAACAAAGTTTTTAAAGTAATTTTATACCTTCTTGTTTTTGATGGGTTTTTAGCTAAGTATGATGGTATAGAGCTTGATTCTTGCTTGGAAACACCTTTGAACCTTCAAAACTACTTGGAAACACCTTGATATGAACTTGGATCTTCAAGAAATGAATTGAAAAATGAAGATGGTGGTGCTAATGGGGTTGTTCGGCCGTGAGTTCAGAGAGAGAGAGAGAGAGGAGTGTTTGATTTTTGAATTGATTTTCTTAGGTTTGTGAAGATCTTGGAAGATTTTATAAAAAGGTAATGATTATAACTCTTCCCCATGTCAACACATGGAAGAGGGAGAGAGAGATGAAGCCTCAAATAGCTGCCACCTTTTGCCCACACACATATATATCCGTATATATACATATATATTGCATATATTGGCTTAAAACTGGTATTTAACTGGATACCGAGTGTTTTATCTAGCGTTTTAATCACGTTTTAACGTGTTTTAAATTATTTTCAATGCTCTATAAAAATAAAGACACCAAAATATTACTAATCAATATTTTATTTGCCTGGTCCGGCTACGTTACCGGTAATTGGCAGTATGCGCGCTGTGTTGCGCAGTATGCGCTTAAATTCGTAAAATAGGGATTTTAAGCGTTTTATTTATTTTTATCATTCTATAAAAATAAAATTGTCAAATTATTACTAAAATAATTATTGGGTTGCCCTGAACTGGCTGTGTTGACAGTATTTTGTCAGATACGCGTAATATGCGCAGTACGCGCTTAAACTCGAAAAATAGAGTTTCTTAGCGTTTAATTCTTTTTCCCCACGATTATGATTAAATATATTATTTAACTCATAACGGACTATTTTTGGGATTTTAACATTATCCGGCGATCACCGACGTTCATTTCGCATTTTAACCGCTACGCGATAAGCGTTTATCTTAAGATTGCCAACGTAATTTTTATCAAACTTTGGATTTATCAACACATCAAATACCATATATAAACATCATAAATAATCAAATACGGCCTTTTATTCATTCATGACACGTGTTACATTTGTATGGTACACCCTAAATAACCGGGTGTCACAACCCACATCAACAATCTCCAAAAAGAAACCAAGAAATTATCCAGAAAACCCACCAAACCCAAAAAGGGCCCTCTGGAAGATGAGATCCCCGAGGTTGACCCAGTGATAACACAAAAATCACATGAAAACACTGCTGCTACTTCTTCATAGCAGATGTTAGAATCTCAACCTGGCTTTAAAACTCCTCCTTCTTCCTCACAAAAGGAAAATGTTGTAAACACAGGGAAACCAAATTATGAAGCTCTGGACCCACTTGGTTCCATCTTCCAAAGCCCCTATCACAGGGAAATGTCTCTTTCTGCACCTCAACCTTCACCAACAAAGTCACTCCCACCGACAATATTGCCTTTGCTGAATGCATTTGACCTAGAACAGACACTAACTAGTTCTTCTCAACAACCCATCAATGAGAATATACTCCAACAAGTAACTGGGTCTGATTCTATGCTCATTGCTAGCCCATCAGCATTTGAAGAGGATACATCCCTTGGGTTACATGTAACCCTTGGTGATAGTTCAACAAGAGCAGCTACTACAATTGCTAAACTACCAAGTTTTCAATTGGACAGTGGTTACATACATAAGACTCTTTTGAAGGCAACCACTGTTGAGGCTACCAAGGTAACCTCTGATCCAGTGGGAAGTCCCCAGTACCAAGAAAAAGGGGCATCTATATTTGAAACAGGGGTTGCAACTCTTGTTAATGATGACATAGATAAAACTACCTTTTCTGGTAGGAGTTCAAATGATCCTATTAAATTAGGTGATGATCTAAAATATTAGGATTTGACAGAGAGAGTTACCAAAATAGAAGCTCTGTTGATGAAATCAAGGATTTGCTGAAACAGTTGATAGCTACTAAGAGCCAACCCTCTGTCCTATCCACTGATGACCTCATAAAAGCCGTAGACCCTCTGTTTCAACAACAAAAGTATTTTGCTGATCTACAACACAAGCATCAGATGCAAGAACTTAGAAACATGGTTGATGCCAGGTATATGGATACAACTGCAGATTTCAAGGCAATCAAGGCTCATCTCTTGCAAACCACTGGTACTTTTCCTCCTATAGTAATCTTGGTAAATACGGATGATGCCAAAAAGGGGAGATACCTTTAAAGAAAGAAGTGCTAAAGCTCAATGACAAAGATGCACATCCAACAGTGGTTATCCCTAAGCCAGATGGTTCCAAAAAGATTGATGAAACAGATAACATCTTTGCAAGGGAAAAGGAGAATACAAAGAAAAGGGCAATTGTTGAGAGCAGAGCATTGGTGGAGAAAAAGATAGCCCTGCAAAAAGAAAAAGAAAATGTTGGGTCTTCAACAAAGAAGATGCCTGTTAGAAAAACAAGGCAATCAACATCAACATCCATTCCTTCTAAGACAGCTGCTATCCCAACCATATCTTCTGCTCCCTAAAAAACACTTACACCTTCTTCTACAAAAGCATTGATAAACAAATCCCAACAGATGTTACAACAACTGTTATGTCAACATCTGTTGATACAATAGAGGTTATAACAAATGTTGATACAACACTGCTATGGTCATATTTCCAACTTCCACCATATCTCTACCCACACCTACAAGAATACCACAACCACAATCACCTGATCTCAAGTTCAAGAGGAGAAAAACCACAAATGTTATACTTGATGACAATATCAATCCCTTCTCCTATACCTGTGTCATCAAAACCAGTGTCCACCACAGCAGTTACTCAACTTCCTTCTTCTCAACTTACTAAAGTGCCTCTTGCAACTCAATTCCCATTGGAGCTACAAGTTGTTAAACTAGAGATCAAACCTTTCTTTTTAGAAGAAGATCCAGATAAAAGGGAATTTCTATCTCTGAAAGGTTATTCCAAACCAAGAAACTTGGAAGAATATAAGAAGCTTAAATTCAAACAAGCAGAAGATATCACCAAGAGGGATACTCAGGAAAAGTCTGACAGAGTAATACAAAATTACTGGCAATTTCAGTTGAGGAAAGTCAGAAGTATTGAAGACTATGCAAGAGACTTGTCCAAAAATCTGTCAAGAGAGAAGACAAAAGCCTTAAAGAAGACTACATCAATCACATCATGGAAACCAAGTTATATAAGGCTACAAGGGCACAATTCAAAGATTGGTCTGTGAGAGAGTTGGAAGAAGAAGTGCAAAGAATGCAAGAAATGCTGAAAGATCCTCTTAAAAAGCCAACTCCTCCAGATTGGAACAAACATAAGAAACTGCTGAAAAGAACTTGAAGTTAAGAAGAATGAAGGAAGAGTTAATTGCTGCAAACTATGGGTCAAGAACCAACTCATGAGGTGGACAGAGGTTAAAGTGGTTGAAACATACAAATGGCTTGAGAAAAGAAGAAAAACTGATCCATCATTGCCAAAGAAGCCAGAGTATCCAGCAGAGGATATAGCTCAACAGACCCAACACTCTTCAAAACAATCTGAAACATCTGCTATATCTATTATGGCCTTGAATCAAAGAAAAAGGCAAAGGGATATGGTAGAAGAAGACAAAAGAGTGTTTGAGCATATAAAGGAAGGCATCCTAAATATGATTGACTTCCATACTGATGAGACTAGTCAAAAGCTTGAGAAGATCTGTTTCAAATGGCACAACAAACAATTCTACCTACCTCAACAATAACTTTCCATCCTAGAAAGCATTCAGACCCAAAAATTCTAAAGTGGAAAGTTGACAAAAACTCCCACGAATTGACATTGCTCAAGTCTGATGGCAAAGCTACCAAGATGAGAATGGAGGATGCATATGGCTGTGTGTAGAAAACCTCCAAGAACTTATGGATCCGGTGCTTGAAAAGGATGATGATGATGAGGAATCTCTGTGTTTTGAATTACAGTTTAAAATCCAAATCAGAGATCTCCTGTTGAGGAATAAAGACCAAGAATAAAAGGGTTTTTAGCATCACCTGTTCCAGGGGAGATTGTTGGGATTGAACCTGTACAAAGGACAGATGATATAAAGCCAAAATACGCTATCAGCAGATTGGTCTTTCTATCAGTACTTAGAACCTCTGATTACCTAAACTCTGCCTTCTATAGTCTGATACTTATGTAACATCTGCCTTCACATAAGCTAAATGTCTGACAGAAGAAAGGAAGCAGTGCTTAGCCATCAGAGTTTAGCTTATTTGTTTTTATTTTCAATGTAACAGTGCTTTTGCACTAACAGATGTTAGTGTTCAGTTTTTAGATAGTTTGTTATTATTGTTAAATGTCACTATCAACCCTGACGTGCTCAAAGATGCTAAGAGGTTAGATAGTTAGTATAAATAGTAGTGTCGATGTAACAGTACAATGTCTTCTAGTCTTTACACCAATCATCTTCTTCCATTTTCTAGTACTATCAAGCTTTATAATAGGCTGAGGGGGAGTTTATGAATCACATGCAAAGTTTACATACTTGAAAGCATGATGATCATGTAAACAAAACGACCTTTACTTGTAGTAAAAGTTTTCCGTTCTATTCCGCTGCATTTATTTTAAACTTCAATCATATTTCCATTTTGAAACAAAACTACAAGTAAATCAAACTTAGATCCTAACAGTGTTAGATTTGAAAAAGTTCTTCAAATTCTCTGGATTTTCTGAAAAAGTGAAGAAGATTGTTGAGGTAAGCTTTTGTCAGGATTTATTTGGGTTTTTATTATGTCTGAATTTGCTTATTTCTTTCCGTATTTGTTCATTCTTTAATTTTAAATGACCTAATGTGGAGTTACGATTGTGAAATAAATTTGGAAGTTGGTTACTTGGATATTATTCCGAATTTAGACACTCCGGAGTTTCATTCCGAGTTTACACTGTCCGAATTTGTGGATATTTTGAGAATATAGTGTGTCCGAATTTGAGATCCTTAAATCTTGTTCGAATTTTGGGTCCTTATCTCATGTCCAAATTTGTGTTGTCTCACTCAATCCAAGTTTGTCACTTATCGCATTTGTCCGATTTATCTGTGTTTCTAAGTGTCCGAAATTGTTGGTTATCCTTTTCTGATTTGTTGGTTGCTTATTATATTCTACTTGGTTTGAATTTGTTAGTTCAGGAGAAGTGGTTTCCTAATTTGTTGTTTAGTCTAGTGTCCGAATTTGTTGGTTTATGAGTTTGTTGGTGTTTTGTTATTCCGAATTTGCTAGGGTTGAGAGGTTTCTGAACCGAGTTTATTTGTTAGATTTCGTATTTTTTCAATCAGGTTGTTGATCCGTGTATATTAAGTCTCTAATTCTCTTCGGACTTGAGAGATTGTTGGAAAGTGTTAGCAAAATTTTGAATTCAAAACCTTTTGTCCTTAAAATTTCTTGAACCATGGCAAACAATCTGACCACTGTGGTTCAAAATATAAAACATAATAACGAAGTCGGAAGCAACGACAAACCTCTTGTCTTGCTACATGAATTAGACTATTCGGAATGGAAAGGTCATTTTGAAAGATACATCTGTTGATACACTATGTCTGCTACCTGCGTCTACAAGTCGTGTCGAGCCTGTAACATGATTGAATGTTAGATTATTCCTTTTTTGATTGTATGTTACTTTCTTTCGAAGGTAGTTAGTCCGTACGGATGTAACCAGTTTGTACGCAGATACTTCTAGTCCACACGAAGGAACATGTCTTGTTTAGTATAAATAGACGTGTGGACTCAGGGTTTGAAAGTTTTTTGCTGACCAAATGTCGAAGCTTTGTCAGTGTGTTTTCAGGACTGTAAACGTTAATTGATTCATGAAAATAGGTAAAATTAAGTAATCTTGTGTCGTCGCCTAACTAAAATTGGATTCCGCACAATTATGGATTAGGTTAACAGATATTACTTGAGCTGTTCAACTGGAAAACAGTCCTCACAAGTGGTATCAGAGCTACAGTATCGATTCATCAATCTAATAGTTGATTGAATAACCTATGCTGATGAATTATGGACGTTTAGGGGTTTAGACGTAAATCATCAAATAAACGGACAATCCAAGGACAAAAATTAAAAGGAATAATGGATTTTAATAATCCAAACTATTAGCCGTTGGCTGGCAACGGTCCCAACTTCAAAAATAACTAGTGGTGGTCCCACCTTTTCCCATATTGTAAACAAATGGAACTTTACTAATTCAACTTAATTTCTTTTTGTCCCCTTTTCCTTTTCGGTTAGTAAAGGTTAATTGGTTTACAATATATGAAAAGGTGGGACCACCACTGATAATTTTTGACGTTGGGACTATTGTCGGCCAACAACTACTACTTAGGATTATTAAATCCATTTTTCAAATTAAAATTGAAACAATATGATTGTTTAGAAATGAATTTCGACCTAGTCTGTGAAAGAATCATTATGAAATTCGAAGAAATAAAGATTTTGGATCGAAAAATTGAATCAACACTGTTTGAACGGACGAACCACGTCCGTACGGATGTAATTCATCCGTGCGTACATAATAAATCCACACGAAGGAGATCTCATCCGCACGAACGTACCTTATCCGTTCCAAATCAACCTTCATCCGCACAAAGGAGACATTCACACGAATGTAGACTTTACATCCGGGCAAATGAGTCAAAGTACCTAAAAATGCATTTTTGATCGTGGTGACGAGACGAGTGTCCAGAAAAAATTTGGTGATTAAAAATGTTTTCGAGATTTTAACGACAAATACAGGTTGTTCGGGGACACCGTCAGGGGCTTTAGAGAATAAATTTGATGATGTGATCATAGCGTAGTGAAGATAATGAGGTAGACACGAATACCTATGCAGAATGATTATTATTTGGTATAGTGAGTATTAATGGGCCAACAAGAAAAATCCGCATTGATGAAAAACACACTTTTGTGGACCAAAATGACAATTTTTCTGCATAGTTGAGTTTTTCAGAAAATAGAGAGGATTGAATTTGCCAAGTTTGAGGGGGAAATTCAATGATAAGTTTTAGAGAGGTCAAAATTTTCAAAAATGAGGGGGAATAAAAATTTCAATGGAATATATTGAAATTCCTGCATTTTTGAAATTCAAACGTGCAACAGTATTCAGGTGGTTCCGACTTCAAATTGTCCGGGGATGCATAAGATCTGGATTCGTTAGTTTGTGATCATAGGAAGTTCAGATTTTTTAGATCTTGATCAAATTGATGTTTAGGGGTTGAGTCCCGAGTCTTCATCAAGCCGGATAGCAGGATTAGCGTTAAGAGATGCGTTGGTATTGTTGATACTTAAAAGATATCCCAGCTTTGTGATAGTCTAAAGTGTCAGAATGGTTAATCATCAAGCAGAGGAATTGTTTTTCAGACTAACCGTCGGGAAGGATGATGTTTGTTGATTAAGTTGCTGCCGGGTCTAACAGAGAAGACTATATATCTGGTATTGTGACTGAAGAGGAAGAATGTGATTCTGATCGTGGAAGATTGTTTCTCAGATCTGAATGTGTTACCAGATGATTTGTTTTCCGATGAAGATTTGCCGATTGTGATGATTTTCGAGGGTGTTCATTGAGTTGAAGTTTACCAGTGTGGTGATTTGAAGTTCCCATCAATTATCGGTTTGGGTTTTAGAAGATTAAGAGATTAAGCTAAAGTATTAAATAAAAAACTGAACGCGGATGTGGTTAACATTGAAAGGGAGAAGCTACATTGATTAGTTTCAACTTAGTGATTATTCGTAAAGATTGCAACTAAGCAAATTAAAGGAGGTCGGGAACCGTGAAACAAAGAGCTGAAGATTCAGTTCAGGGGGAATTTGTTTATAATGAAGATAATGCAAGCCCGAGTCATCAATCAAGGGGGAATCAATTGAAGATATCAAATGCTTGATTGAAGCTGAAAAATATTCAAACACGGCTCTTATATTCGAAGATCAAGATCTATAGTGACAGCCAAGGGGAAATTTGTTGGTGCATATTATGTAACTCCGCCACTGTGCGAATAGGCTAGATAGAGAGTGTGTTGAATATTGTATAGTTGAGATACGAACACATGACTTTGGAGGGGATGAGAGAGGTTTGTACGTATGTAACACAATCATATGGATGTAAGTTCGTATGGATGTAACACATTCGTGCAGATGTAACTCATTCGTGCGGATGTTACATCGCACGGACAAGCACATCCTCACGAAAGTGCTAGTCCGTCCCAACCTCATGTATATATATAGTGTCGTGTGTTTGCTAGTTGATAAGTATTGGAGATTCTAGAGGGGAAATGCTGGAGAAATTTTGAATCTCCAGCTTGTAAATGATGTAAACTCTTTCGGTATGAATGGGAATCATTCGACTTGTACTCCGTTCTTAATAACATTATACCAAATTAGCACTATCCCGTCCAAACTTCTATCTAAACCCGCCTGATCCGGATGCACAGTTGGTATCAGAGTTTAGAGCCTAATATCTGAGACAATTCAACAAGATCAAGCCATTGAAGACTTCTTTTCTACTCCTTTTTCTTATTCTCATCATTTCTCACAAATTTAACCGTCAAAATGGACTGATTTTTTCGAGGATTACATAAAACATGTTTTTAACAAAGCCTCTAAAAATTCAGCTAAAATTCAATCAGAATCATGCAAAAAATGAAAAAAAAAAACAGAAAATCTTGAAATTTTACTCTCGTACGAAGGATGTACGTCCACACGGAAGTAAAGTTTTGTTTGAAAAATATTTTACCTTCGCACGAACATAAAATTGTGTGTTTTGAAAAAAGTACATTCACACGAAAGTGAATGTTACCTCTGCACGAACGTAATCAATTTTTGTGTTAGTTCGCACGAAGGTTACCTCCGCACCAAAAGATCTTTTTCAATCAATTTCAAGTACATCTGCACAAACTCTCTTCCACACCAAATTTTTCTACATCTGTACGAATCTGTTTATACGATGGAGAACGAATTCTATAATGCATTTGCCACAACTCCTGCATCGGTGGTTTAGAACCTAAATCTGGATAATGAAATGGGCACAATGACCAAGACACGAAACTCATGAGTATAGATGCTTTCAAAGTCTGGCACAAGTGGTTTGAGAATTGGGTCCAAGCGAATTATCTGTACTGTGGGTATTCAATTAAAGAAGAATATATTGCTCCAGTCGCAAAAATGGTGAACAAAAAAGCCTAATCCAGTTCACTCCAGCTGAAAAAGAAAAGTTTATAAGAGAGAAAAAGATGTTGAATATTCTTCAACAAGCTATAAAAGAAGACATATTCATGCTACTCCAACATCAGGGTAGTGCACAATCCATTTAGAATGCGTTGAAAGTGAAATTTCAAGGGAGTAAGTCTATGCTTAAAAGCAAAATGACTTTGCTTAAGAAAGAGTTCGACATATTCACAACCTTGAAAGGAGAGTCGTTTAAACAACTGGTTGAGAGGTATTGTCATCTTGTGGCGGAGATGAAGCGATTAAAGATTGAAAAAGAGGATGGGGAATGGGTGGATAAGCTAGCTGATGATTTACCCCAAGGCGAATGGTTAACTTATTTGATGTTCCTAAAGAATAATTCTAAAGAGTATAATGATTTGACTTTGGGAAAATTCATTGAAAAGCTTGAGGGACATGAGCTTGAACTTCATAAAATGGCTAAAATGAAAAGTGCAAATGTCCAACAAGATGTTGATCTGTATTTCAAAGGCTCAGCAAATATCCAAAGTCCAAAGATCCAAACCGCTTTTAGTGCAGATAATTCATCTGGATCTTCAGCAAATACAAAGAGTGTTGGTTTCTCATTTATCCGAAGTTTGAATCAAACACTCCAACACCAAGCTCTCAATCTTCTCAGAGCTCAAACAACTACACAAGCCAAGAAAATTCAAAACCACATGTGCTTCAATGCAATATCGCAGTTAATCTGCAAAATGATAAATTTCAACGAAGACACTGCCCAACAACATATGGTTTTTCTTGCATTGATTCTAGAATCTTATGAAAGCTTGGTAGCAGGGCGGATTGGTAATCCAAATATGATAATAGAAGATTATGATCAAATAGACCCTGAAGAAATGGAATTGATAGTCATAAGGTGGTATATGGCAAGTGTTGTTCGACGAGCACAACAGTTCATGGAAATCACAGGAGGAATGGGATTGGGAGTCCGGATTAAAAATTAGGATTCGACAAATCAAAAGTGACATGTTTCAAGTGCAAAGAAAAGGTTCGTTTCAAAAGGGAGTGCACGAACATAGAGATCAACAAGGGTAATAATCCGTTTGGGGAAGATTACTACAAAAGGGCAATCTATCACAAGACTTCCCAAAATCCACCGAGCATGTCAAGGCAATTCCTATTGAAAATGGGTTATCAAAGTTGAAGGATAAGGTGTTGGTTGTAACCCAGGAAGATGAAGGGTCAATTGGAACAACGATATTCCCAAGACCGAAAGTCTTGCTTTCTAGCTGAGATTATTGAAGAACCAGAACAGATGGTGGAGGAAGAGATAGTGGAAGAAGCTGTTGATGAAGCTTGTGTGAGATTGCATTTGATGAAACTCTAGAAATTCAGAAGATTATTATGATTCTGAAGAATCACAAGAAGCTTTATGTTATGCATTTAAAACTATTATGCCTCCTGATATGTTTAAATCTTTTGTAGGTTTCTTCAACAATGAAGCAAGTTATAGTGGTCTACACCGTGAACAAGAGAAGAAACAACCTGTAGAAAAGATTATAGATGTGTCAAAGGAGATGAATTGGAGAATCTAGCAGTGATCACTGAGAAAGCCACGATGGCTCAATTAAAAGAGGTACTTGAAACCTCTGAAGCTGAACAAAATGTTGAGTCTGTGGTAAATGAGGTTAAATGTGAGAAAACAGAAACGCAATTTCAATGCACGAAATGCATAGAACTGTGCAAATTATGCATCAAAAAAGACAAAAAATAGAAAGAGTTGAAAAGACAGACAGACAATGTGGCAAGTGATTTAAAAGAAACAAAATAAGCATATAATAAACTTAGCGGAACTATCAACCAGTATCGTGATGCTAGCAGAGAAAATGAAGCTACACTTTCTATGCTCAAAAAGACTGTCATGGATAAACAAATTGCAATTAATAATCATATTGACACGATCATCAAATTAAAACAAGAGCTAGAAACTACTAGGATAGAAGCGGAACGGGTCGATAAGAAACTGATTAATTACTCTACAACATCTTATGTTTTGGATCACATCCTCCCCAAACCAACATGGAAGATGTGTATGGTTATCATAACCAAGGTGTGTGTTATAATCAAGTTCCACCCCCTATGTGGAATAGTTATTCGAGAAAAAACCAGACGTGGTGGAAAAGCGCTGAATTTATAATTGAAAGCGCTCAATCAAAGTTTGACAAAACAAGTTCTAGTTCGCATTCTAAAAGTGACGAGAGCTTTCATAAGAATTACATTCCAAAATCAGGCTATAGTTTGAGTGATGATCCAAATGTTGTTATCTATAAAATGTGTGGATCTGACAAACTATATTCTGATACAGAGTTTCCGATTCAGAATGTGAACATGAACAAAGACTAAAAAGTGTTCAAGTTGATTGAAGTTGGTTTGTCTGAAATTGAGAATTTGTCATGTGATAAAAGTTCTTCAAACTTCAAAAAGACACAGTCTTACTATTCCAAACCAAAAAGTTCTTACTCAAACAATCAACTATTAAAATTATAATGGTAGGAACGGTTCGGGATACGGTAAGAAAAATTATAACAAGTTTGGAAAAACAAATTTTGTGAAGAAAATGAACTTTGTTTTTGGTACAAGTCCAGAAAGTGATAAAGAGAGTCAATTTTCAAAACAATCAAATGAAGAGTTCTTTCAACAACAAAAACAATGTGAACAGGTTGCGGGATCCACTGTTGTAACAGACAGTAGGACATGTTTTAGATGTAATCAAGTTGGGCATATTGCAAGTCGGTGTCCACCAAAGAATCCTAAACCTATTTATGGTGTCAAGAAATCATTAGAGGATCTAATGCTGAAGAAACCTATGGTTGAACCAATCAAAATTTTAAAGAGAAACAATGAATCCACAGAAAAAGTTAAACCAATAAACGAAAATGTCACTGTTTCAAAAATTAAAACTGGTGAGACTTCTGTTTCAGCTGAACAAAAGGATTCAAAATTTTATACAATGAAAACATTTCTGAAAAATAAAACATGGGTTGTAAAGAAGAAGGAATCCTCTGAGATTGATAAAGAATCTGTTTCAACCAAAATTGTTGTTAAGGTTGATCAGAAAGCCGATTGTGTGAGTGGTGATACAAATATTTCCAACCCACCAAGACCGAGAAGGCCTGGGTCTCACTCTTTAAATGATCAATTCTTTACATGTGCAGGAGCTTCCAATATCCATCATATCGAAGTGGATTATGGATAGCGGAGCATCCAGGCACATGACATGGATGTTGGCACTCCTATACGATGTTAAGCCTATCAGAGAGGCTACGTTTGGTTTGCCGGAAATCAACGTGGTAGAATTTTGGGAGTAGGAATCTTAATGAATCGAATGGTTTCATTTGATAAAGTGAACTACATAGCCGAGTTGGAGAATAATCTGCTCAGCATATCCTAGATTTGTGACAAGAAGTTCACCACACACTTTACTAAAAAAATGTCTCATTTTGAAGCCATGATTCAAAATACCGGAAGTGTGGATCTTAATGCGCGCTCCTTGTGAGAACGATCTCTATGTCTTAGACATGAGCGTCGCAACAACTACAACAAAAACATCTCATTGTTTTTTTTCAAAGGCGACAGAGAAAGAGTCTATATTGTGAAAGATGGGACACATTCATCTTCGGAAAATGAACTTTTTGGTACACAACGATCTAGTGGATGGTGTCAACTTGAAGAGTTTTCACTTGAATGACGACTGCATTAACTGCAAGAAAGGCAAGCAACATAAAAAGTTGCATCCAAGGAAACTTCTAAACTCGATAAAGCTTCCACTAGAAATGCATGAAGTATTTCAGGAGATCTGTACTGCCTAGTTGTTACTAACGACTATTCGAGGTTCTGGTGGGTTATGTACCTGGAGAGTAAGGATGGAACGTTCGACAGTCTGATGATTTTGTTAAAAAAGCTAGAAAATCTGTACCATTTTCCAATTAGACATATTCGAAGCGACAACGGAGCAAGATTCAAGAATAACAAGATGTTAGAGTTGGAAACAAGAAGGAATACTACATGAATTCAGTGCACCGTATACCCCACAACAAAACGGTGTAGCTGAAAGAAAAAAACTGAACATTGATAGCAGACTGCACACACCATGCTCGCCGATTCAAAACTACCAGTTAGTTTCTAGAGCGTAGCTGTGGCCTCTGCGTGTTACACTTTGAACAGAGTATTGACAGTCAAGGCACATAAGAAGACGTGTTTCGAGTTGCTTAACCAACAAAAACCGAATCTGAAATATTTAGAACCTTTAAAGGTCTTCGTGTACGGTAATCGTCTCGAATGGCAAATTTGGGGCTAAATCGTTAGAAAGGTTCTTTGTGGGGTATCTAGTCCGCTAAAGAGAGTTTATCTTCCTAGCATCAACCGGATTATTCAGGCTCAACATGTAGATTACCAAAGATACACATCTCCGACACAAAAACTGGGAGATACTTGGTTGTTTGATTGTGAAGGTCTCTAGAGTTATTTTGCTCTGCCCAGCTAAACCATCAGAAGAGGAACTTGTTATGCTCTACCAGCATAAACAATCTTTTTAACAAGATCAAGTTCCTTGACCAATCATTGTGACATAACACACATTGGCACACAGACTGCTGGAACAAATGAACCCGAAGTCGAACCAGAGGTGAATGAACCGGCTCCTACTTTTGATCAGTCTGACGACTCTGATTCTAAAGCTAAAGCAACATATGACGATAACGGATCTACTTCAGATAGATGGTAAAATTCAGCTTGATAGTCTTCTCGATAATCAAAATGAAGGAACGAGTGCACAAAATGAAGTTATTGTTGTTAATCAAAACGCTGAACAGAATGTAACGAATCTGGAACAAAAGTGAGCGTATCCAACGAAGTTATGCCTAGGACACTATCATACCATCCCCTGGAGTTTATAATTGGAGATTTACAGAGTGGTGTTAAAACCCGACACCAAGTCTGTAACACCTCGACCCGAATAGGGTTGACGTGCACTCTTACAGATATCAAAACTAATACCGATCCATAACATTAAATAAAAGATCCTAGTTACATTTTATTACATTACTAAATTAAAGAATCTTGGTCATCAACTTCCTAACGCTCCTCACCGAAATCCCAGATTACCTGTAAACAAATAAGACAAACACAAAAACAAAAAAATTACGGCTGAGCCAAAAGTTGCTCAGTAACGGAGAAATCAACAGTACAAGTAAAAGTCATATCAGCGGATACAAAACACAACACAAAAGAAATGAGACTGAACTGAAACGCTTACTGACACGAGTTCTAGAAACAGATGCAAACACAAGAGTAATACAAAACGGATACACAAACTGATTTGAAACTGTAATAGAAACTGACACGCAAATAAAAGTCAGTTATATACATAATTGATATCGAGCCTAACGCAAAACCAATGTAGTGACTGATACATCGTTGACTGTGACGACCAAAGCATTTTATCTTGTATAACTTGACTCATTTAAACGTCATTTATTATCTACTACGTGTATAATAAGAAACTTTTCATGCCTAGCGTCTTTAACAAAATGTTTGAAGGAATCAGAAACTATTAACTATCGAATATTTCAACATGGTTTAATAGTGTTAATATTTTTAAAACTAGTTACTTGGCAAAGATATTTTCTTATAGGGAATGTTTAGATAAAAGAAAATAGTTTACCAATTCCATAATGGCACATTATTACACAAAAATATAAAATTTTATTACTTTGAAGAACTATATTTAAGAAATAGAATATTTAATATAACCTTGATTTCAAAATGAAATACTTATGAAAGTTTCATAAACTGACATGGGAAGCCGATACAGAAACGGAACCAAATACGTAAGCGGAAACATTTTAAATACCATTTAAAATCTCATGATCTTTAGAAGAAAGAATGATCAAAACCATTATCTTTAAATAAACATTTAAAGTAAAATCCATATCTAGTTAATCAATATTCGTAAGTTAGTATTTAGTCAAAAATAACTATTTTTTTATAAATCTTCAGATTTATATTTAGCAAACAAAATAATTAGATAATGTGAGTTTACATGTTGAACAATAAAATCCTTACGAAACTTCATAAACCGATCAGAAAATCAACGCGAAACAAATAAAGATTCAAAGACAAATATCGAACAAACACTGAATCAAATACTGAATACAGATACTGACGTATACAAACTAAACGTCTAACACGGAATCTAAATCCAAATCGAGACTGATATTGAGATGAAACTAATATGAACAAGTACAAATATTGAGTTGAAACAGACATAACTAATACATAACTGAACCAGATACTAAACATAGAAGCATAATTAACTCGACACATTATCGGAACATAACCAGATGTGTACAAACATGTCAGATATATAGAGAACATAATCGGAAGCATAACTCGATACACGATCCAAAGCATAATCAGACGCGTACAAAACATATCAGACATATCAGAACAGATATTAAACATATTCACATATAGAGACATATACTAACTTACACGACAAATGTATATATAAAAAAATAATTGTGTAACACAAAAGCACCCAAAGCCAGAAACAGAAGGTACACTATTAGCTATTCAAACTCAGAGCCAAGATCGATCCACACGCCTCTAGTGGCGAAGGTGCTACACAAGCACGAGCTAGAGACGCCGTGAATTCTGATTACGCACTGTCACGATAAGTGCCTTGCCGTTGACGCCCAAACGACAAGCTAGACATACTTGGTTGATAGAGTACAAATACTAAGGTCTTATAAATAATTTACAGCCAACTGAAAATATTAATAACAATAACATGAACATGCGACCATGATACAACTCTGAGGTGTGGCATGCTACAACACACTAATAAGCAAGTAGACGAATACAATACAGACTCGGATAACGTATCCCATATCGACGAATCCAAGTACCAAATCATGAAATCAGACTTAAGACAGAGAAAAATATCCGCACTACAAAGTAACAGATATGATAACGATAAATATTATGATAAGAAGACCAAAAAATTCGTACCGAAAAGTAGCACAAAATAATAAATAAATACTACGATGTAAACGAAACAAAATTCGTACCTTAGTTTAGAAAGGAAAGCAAAAGTCCACAAATCGAGTCATCCTCAAAAACTAAGCAAACCTAAATCCCGTATTTATGAGATTAGTTCATTAGAATTGTTTCATTTAAAAGTTTGTTCCTTCAATTTTTCCCGGCGACTAAGAATTTTGTTATTAAACCTTCATCAAATATAGTTAACTAAAATGAACTATTTATCTAAGACATAATATTCCTCAATTACGAACTTCCTTTACTATGTAAAACATGTCATCATTATATATATGTATAAAAATCGTAAGTATAAATACTGAATTCTAAACTACATAATATATCAGTTTGAAAATAAAAGATATTAATATGTTCATAAAACCCCTTACACACATTCATACATATGTAGCACACACATCTAAAACACACCTACATAACTGGTAAAATATTTTATAATATGTAATATATGTATTAGTGAATAAAATGATTGGTAGTGATTATCGAATATTGCAATAAAAATAGTAATTTAAACTAATTTGATTTTATGATATTTAATAAATTAGAACATAGAAGTGTTCATTTTAGTATTAAAAGGCAAAAAAATATTATTAATTATATATCACATCTCCTTGACACACCATGCAAGACACATAAATTCCAACACACATTTTGACACACACACATACATACCAACATGCACACACATCATAAACACACACGTAACATACAAACACAATATACACACAACACACACTATCTTAGACACCTGTAAATTTACATGCACACCCATACATAACCAACACACACATAACACACTACACACACCTCTCGGAAAACACATGATATTATTACGACTCATTATGTTGGATATTTTAGTGTAATTTGAGATTGCGTGTGACGTTCAAATAAGAGTGCACGCTTATTTGAATGTCGTCGGGACTAACGGGGGATCAAGGGGGCAGCGCCCCTGGGAGCAGGGTCCAAGGGGCGGCAGCCCCTGGCGGGGTCCAAGGGGCAGATGTAAACAAAGTCCTTTATAAAAAATGCATCAGAAATTGAATTTCGGGCTAAATATGCACTTTTGGAAACTTAAGGGACTAAAGGTGTTTTTGTTCAAAATTGAAACTGCAAGCAGTTGTGGAAAACTGAAAATACGCTCCCAAATTTCTAAGAGAACACACTGGACGAATTTTTTATTCGAGACGAATCCCCAAAATCTCACGATCAAAAAATTTCTATACAAAAATCTAGAATTTTTCTGATTTTATCCGATCAAAGATTGGTAGCCACTCCAATTGTTTGATCTGATAGTGATTACACGACTTCAGATTTATCCAAGCATTTTCGAATTATTCCCAACAAAGATCAAACAATTCAGTGAAGATGACAAGCGGTGGTGAATCTTCGAAGGCTATGACGAACAAATTTGCGAAATTGGACAAGTTTGAAGGGCAAGACTTTCGTCGCTGGCAAAAGAAGATGCATTTTCTGTTGACGACTTTGAAAGTGGTGTACGTTCTGAGTACCCCGATGCCCGAGGAAGTGGTGGATGAACCGCTGGAACAAACTAGGAAGCGTGGAAAGTGGTTGAATGCTGATTACATCTGTCGTGGGCATATTCTGAATGGTATGTGTGACTCTCTTTTCGATATTTATCAAAATGTTGAATCTGCAAAAGAACTGTGGGAATTATTAGAGGCCAAATACATGGCTGAAGACACATCTAGTAAGAAATTCTTAGTCAGTGATTTTATGAATTATAAAATGGTTGATGGTAGACCTATCATGGAACAATACAATGAATGTCTAAGAATTCTGGGTCAATTTGAACAACATGGTTTGAAGATGGATGAAGCAATTTCTGTTCCATCTATCATTGATAAACTTCCTCCTTCATGAAAAGATTTTAAACATACTTTAAAACACAAGAAGGAGGAAATGAATCTGGTTGAACTTGGAAGTTGTTTTCGAATTGAGGAGTCTTGTGGGGCCATGGAAAATGTAAACAAAGTCCTTTATAAAAAATGCATCAGAAATTGAATTTGGGGCTAAATATGCACTTTTGGAAACTTAAGGGACTAAAGGTGTTTTTGTTCAAAATTGAAACTGCAAGCAGTTGTGGAAAACTGAAAATACGCTCCCAAATTTCTGAGAGAACACACTGGACGAATTTTTTATTCGAGACGAATCCCCAAAATCTCACAATCAAAAAATTTCCATACAAAAATCTAGAATTTTTCTGATTTTATCCGATCAAAGATTGGTAGCCACTCCAATTGTTTGATCTGATAGTGATTACACGACTTCAGATTTATCCAAGCATTTTCGAATTATTCACAACACATTAATCAAACCCTTCACACACAGATCAAACTCTAATCGATTCTCCTTCACGAAGAAATAGCGTCGTCGAGACCAAAGTAGGATGTGATACGTAATTCAAAAGAAAAAATGCATGGTTTTCTAGGTACATGTTCGTGACTGGTCGGAACGAAACAAGTCGGCAGTGACCGATTATGTTCTTGCGACGCAGTGGCGAGGTGTGATGGTGCAAGACGAAACCAGTATCGATGGCGGCGAGATCTAGATCTAAAGCAATGGGGTGGGTGATTTCGATTAGAAAGCATATTTGTGTTTGGTCGGTACAACGATTCGGGAGTAGCGGCAGTCTTCAAATTTTCGGACCGGTGCGGCAGATGATTGGGATAAATTGCGAGAGAAAAAGAGTGTCGAGGGTTTCGTTTATTTTATAACATTAGTTGTTTCAGTTCTACCACTAAAATAATAGAAAACTTACGGAACAAACCTTCTAGTAAAAAAGTTTTAAATTTTAACCAACCCTAAACTATAATAATTATAATTATACTAAAAGTAAATAAAGAGGTGTGATTATTAGTTTTTCGTATTTACTCATACAAAATTGTTAAGCAAACTACTAAATAAAATTTACGCTCGGAATCGCTAATCGTGTAATCGAATTTAAGATGTATTGAATTCGTTTAAAACTGACATAATAAATAGATACTTATATTTTAGGGTTTTCAAATTTTTTGTTATTACAAAGTCAATCAGGGTTTTAGTTGTTTTTACTTGAAAGTTGCACCTTTACAAAATCGGTTCTCATTTAAATGTTTTATTTCGCAGGTAGAACCGAAGACGTATAAGGAAGAACTAACATAAGAGAGTTGGGTTAATGCAATGCAGGAGGAACCGTCTCAATTCAAAAACATGGTGTGTGGAAGCTTGTAGATCTGCCTAAAGACCACCAGAAAATAAATACAAAATGGGCTTCAAGTGTAAAAAGGATGATCACAGTGTGATTGTGCGTAACAAAGCTCGACTCATTGTTTAGGGATTTGCCAACAAGAGAGAATCGATTTCACCGAAGTCTATGCTCACGTGGCCAGATTAGAAGCAATCAGAATCTTCCTTGCATTCGTGTCTTGTAAAGGATTCAAAGTGTACCAGCTAGATGTAAAGTATGCTTCCCTCTACGGAAATGTGAAAGAGGAGGTGTATGTCAGCCAACCACCGGGGTTCGTCGATCCGATTCACAAAGACAAAGTATACTTGCTTGACAAAGCATTGTACGAGTTACATCAGGCCTCGAGCGCCTGGTATGAGACGCTATCTCAGCATCTCCTCGACAATGGCTTTGTAAGAGGTACTGTGGACATCACACTCTCTTCACGTGGGAAGTAGATGGTCACATCTTGATAATACAAATCTATGTGGACGATATGATATTCGGTTCGACAAACGATGCGTTGTGTAAAGATTTCGAAAGAGTCATGAAGAAAAAGTTCGAAATGAGTTCTATGGGCGAAATGAAGTTTTCTTGCACTTCAAGTAAACCAATTTCCTGATGGGATCTTTATCCATCAAACCAATTATGTGAACGTAGGTTTTGGAGAAATTAAGATGTCTGACGCATCCCCGACGTCTACCCCATTAGCTCATAATCACGGCGTCGGACCCGATACAACTGGGGATAAAATTGAGGAAACTCTCTAGCGTTCGATGATTGGCTCTTTTATGCATTTGAACGCATCACGACCGGATATCATCTATCCAACATGCCTCTACGCATGCTACCAGTCGAGTCCCAGAGTATCACACCTGATAATCATTAAGAGGATCTTACGATACCTTAAGGTTGTCCAAGTATCGGCTTGTGGTACCCTCGCACTCACGATTTCAACTTGGAAGGCTACTAAGACTCTGACTTTGGCAGCTGCAAGATCAATGCTAAATCTACAACTGCTGGTTGAAAGTTCTTTGGCACACGTTTTGCAATAAAAATATTAATTTAAATTAATTTGATTTTATGATATTTAATACATTAGAACACAGATGTGTTCATTTTAGTATTTAAAGGTAAAAAAATATTATTAATTATATATCACATCTCATTGACACACCATGCACGACACATAAATCCCACCACACATTTTGACACACACATACATACCAACATGCACACACGTAACATACAAACACAATATACACACAACACACTATCTTAGACACCTGTAAATTTACATGCACACCCATACATAACCAACACACACATAACACACTACACACACACCTCTCGGAAAACACATGATATTATTACGACTCATTAATCAAACCCTTCACACACAGATCAAACTCTAATCGATTCTCCTTCACAAAAAAATAGCGTCGTCGGGACCAAAAGTAAGATGCGATACATAATTCGAAAGAAAAAAAAGGCATGGTTCTCTAGGTACCTGTTCGTGACTGGTCGGAACGAAACAACTCGGCAGCGCCGATATGTTATGGCGACGCAGGGGCGAGGTGTGATGGTGGAAGACGAAACCAGTATCGATGGCGGCGAGATCTAGATCTGAAGCATTGGGGCAGGTGATTTCGATTAGATAGCTTATTTGTGTTTGGTCGGTAGGACGATTCGGGAGTAGCGGCAGTCTTCAAATTTTCGGATCGGCACTACTAGAAATTTGGAATTTTCTAACAAGCTTTTCCGTCACAAATGCGTAGCAAACTCTGATTTGCAATGCATTTGCAACAAAACCTTGGTGTTGGAAAAAGCCCCATCGGAAACTATTTGCTACAAATCTACTACGCAGTTTTTAACGCATTTCCGACTAAAATATTGCGTCAGAAATTTGTGCGCATTCCTACGTCATTTCCTAATTATCCAGTTTAAGGCTGCAACGCATTTGTGACGGAATACATAAAAAACAAAACAGGGAAATCCAGTTTTTTTTCCTGAAAGATTACAAGAAAAATCATCAAAAGAATTACAAAAACTATTTTAAATGCAACATATTCTAATATGTTTAAGCCACAAACTAACAAACATTTAACGAACTTCTAAAATCATCAATCTACGCTAGAATCGTCATCATCATTCGCTCTAGCAGAAGCATTTAATGCATTCAACCTCTCGATAAGCTTCTCCTTCCTCTCTTCGTAAGCTAGCTTCTTATGGCTGTACCTAAATAGATAAACAAAACATAAATCAATAAAGAAATATTAGAGAGGACACGTCATATAAGAAAATACGATACCAAAACCCAAACCAAGCCTAAATTATAGCTAAACTAGTAGATGTAGCCTGCGCTTCGCCGTGGTATTGCTATTTAGATCTAATCAATTTAGGCCAAAGAATCAACTATTTACAAATCGTGCAGCTACAAAAGACGAGACCCATGAAACTCAAGATATAACAAAATATGAATCAACTATAATCGAGTTTATTAGATATAGATTTACCTTCAATCGCGCCAATTTCTCTCGTCTTCTTTTACGCCAGTTTCTCTTTCAAAGGATTTCTCTCAAATTACATGCTTAAAGAAACTGGTCACTTGTTTAAAATTTGTCTTAAATCAAAAACCGGCTTGGCTTTATGCCTCTTCGCATCCGGATCGGCTTTATGCCTCTCCACAATTGGCTTGGCTTTATACAGCTTCTCCACAATTTTCTTGTACACTGCAGCAAGTAGTAAGTTTCAAAATCGACACATTTATAGGTAGACTGGTGTAATATCTAAACATGCCAACCTGTTCAGGTAAGCTTCCTTCTAGCTTAGATGCCAGATCACCTTCCAGCTCAAGCTTAGATGCCTTTTTAATAGCTCAAACGATTTAGCCTCGCGTGTAATTGAAATATTGGTCCCGCCACAGAGTTCTGCTGATATGGACGACCATTCTTCATTTTCAGCCAATAAATCGTCCACTTTTTACCGATAGTAACAATCCTAACTGGATCAGGGTACACCTGTACCGCATTTGAAATTATAGCGTCCGTGCATTTTGCATATATGAAAATATAAATAAACAACAATTATTTCAGGCACTTACTTCACCAAAAACAGCGCGCAACCCGTTTACTCTTTGTGCATCAGCATGGCTTGCCTCCTTTGCGGGAACCTCCAGCTCAACTTCAATTCGTTCATTCACGATTGATTTAATTCTATGAGGTCATCAGGCTTTACGGGTTTCCATGGGAGAAGTCAAACCGTAACTTTTCTGGAAGAACGGTGGATCCTTTCTGGTTAACATGACTCCCAAGTGCTTCCTACAAAGAAAATGTAATGTTAGGAAACAGAAAATGAGTCAAATAATCAATCAAGGTGACAATAAATATGATAAAATTGTCATTTTTGGATTACCCTGAGAGCAAAATTTAACATGTGAGTACATCGTATGGTTAAGAGCAATGCGTTGACGCCTTCCATAGTCCACCTAAACACGATTCCCAAAAAGATGAAACAAGATATCTAAGACACCATTATTAGCTCTTATGTCAGGAACTTACCTTACAAAGTACTTCATCACCCACGTTAAATTGGGCCGACTCCCCACTAATTTTACCAAGATGAAGCACAAAACCACCGTAAATTTGAACGTTACACACTTCAAATGATCGAGATGGCCCCCAAGTAGACCGGTATTATATACCTAAAATCCAAGAAAATCATGTACAGATTTAATCCAAGAAAACTAGTGCTCTCGAGAATTATACTCGGAGCCTGTGTAAATGGCTTTTATCACACTTGCTATAGGACATAAACTCAAAATGAGACGAGTTTGAGCTCTGTTATGCTATAGTTGTTAATGGCAAATAGCGACAAATAGCGATAAGGTACCTATATGCTACATAGTGATAAATAGTGGGCGGCTATCTTATAAGTAGCAATACACTATTGAACGAGCCTTTACGTAGCATGCGGACCATCCCACTCATTGTAACGCAAATCCAAATTAGTTTTAGATGGAGTATTTACATTGTCTTACCATCAGGTATCGAGACAGTTGACCTTCGCTGGAAATTCGCGAGCCAGTGGAGACAAAACCACCGTAAACCATGGTGCTACCACCATTTGCTCATTTAGGCGAGAAAATATCATAATAGTATATTTTTTTTATTAAAGTCTGTCGTTAGTTGTTTCAAGAATTGTCAAACCTATAATGGCTAACCCTCTACCACATAAAAATTAAAAACCCAATATACTCATAGAAAACTCAACATCTCCATTGGAGACAATATATCATAATCTCACAAACCCTAAAGTTAGCCAATTTATATACAGAGTAAAGCAATTATGAAGAATATGCTATATCATATAATTATCTAACACAATTAAGTTAACTAAAAAGATTAAGTATGTGATTGAACATTTGAAAAACTCAAAAATTGAACAATCCGACAAAATATCCCCAAAATCATTCATAAAACTGTCAATACGATGGAAACAGAGACTTATAAACTTCTAAAAAGATCAAAACAAACAATAATAAAAACTAACAAACCTTCTCACTTGAACACATAACAATCCTCATCAAACTTTTGAGTTTTGATCGACTGTACCGAAACGGTTTTGCGAATACAATTGGAGCGGTGGATTTTCCGACAAACGGAACTACGGTGAGTACAATAGAGCTGCGTGTGACGGTGATTCCCGTCGGAGATGTGAATCTCACCGGTGATTTTTGTCGGAGATGCGTGACGATCCACCGGATTTGTGTCTCTCCGGTGACGTGATTGGAATTGTGGTGAATTGATGGATGAATTTGAGGATTTAGATCAGAACTGGTGAAAAATTGGGGATTAGGGTTTTCAATATAAATCTGGTAAACATATTGTGATTGTAGGTAGGCGTATTGGGGTTTGGGGTTTACTAGTTTATAAGGTAATGGCAGAAGTGTAATTAGGGTTGAAAGTGGTGGTTACTTTGGGCACTTCCAATGTTGGTACGTTTTCTTTCACAAGAATAGTAGAATACCAGTTCCGTTTACCATGTTGGCAAATTCCTACGCATTTCCAACTCAACTAATACTTAACAATAGTATTGTTTAAACGTTTTAAAATGTGAGCATTTTTTACTTCTTTTTTCTATAAGAAAACTAGTTCCGTTATAAATGAGTAGCAAAAATGATACGCAATTTGTAACAAAACTGTGACAATACAGGGGTTATTTTTATTTGTGTCGCTATTGGGTTGCAATTCTGTTTAAAAACTAGGATTTTATTTTCCGTTAAAAACGCGTCGCAAATGTGTCAGAATTTGTAACACATTTTTTTTGCGTAGGAAATTTTCGTAGCAAAATGACCACTTTTCTAATAGTGCGGTGCGACGGATGATCGGGATAAATTGCGAGAGAGAAAGAGTGTCGAGGGGTTGGCTTATTTTATAACATTAGTTGTTTCAATTCTACCCCTAAAATAATAGACGATTACGGAACAAACCTTTTAGTGAAGTTTTAAATTTTAACCAACCCCAAACTATAAAAATTAGAATTATACTAAAATAAATAAAGAGGTGTGATTATTAGGTTTTAGTATTTACTCATACAAAATTGTTAAGCAAACTACTAAATAAAATGTACGCTCAGAAACGCCAATCGTGTAGTCGAACTTAAGATGTATTGAATTCGTTTAAAACCAACATAATAAATAGATACTTACTATTTTAGGGTTTTCAAATCTTTGGTTATTACAACTCTATCCCCCTATAAAAAAATTTCTTCTTCGAAATTGCTAACTAGAGTACCTTGCGGGCCATGTACATATATTTTATGTCCAGATCCCGAAGTATCCAAGCCATATGATTTCAAATTTAGGATTAAAACTTCATAATTTAAAATTTAGTTGACTGAGGAATAATATGATATCAAAATTCAAACTCGAACATAATTGGTTTAGATAATTAGAAATACATTACATCTAGATAAAATAGATTGGATAGCATAAATACATTTATACCTTACTACAAGATAAAATACAGTCAGTTAGTAATGAAATTAGTTAAATCACTAATAGCTTATTTACAATTATTGTTTTTATCCATAAAATTGTTATTCATCGCTATTATTACTACTCAAGATTAAAGTTTCTAGGATATAACAATAGTGCACCTCTTAAAACAAATTTGTACTCAAAATTAATGCTTTACAAAAACTACATGGTACGATTACACATATTATTAATTCAAATTCAAAATAAAATTTAGATTATTCAAAAGGTTAGATTATTTAGTAATCTACATCTTAAGTTCTAAGTCATACAAATTCAATTGTTACAAATAAAGGTATATATCTTACTACTGTGCATCAAAAGCTAGTATATTATTTAATACTAAAATGATAAAAAAGAAAGTAGTAATATTAACGTTTTTTTTATGTTTCATAAATTCTCTAAGACGAGTAAGTATCTTGTCTATGATATGAAATCCATCTAACACATAAGAAACATACTTTAGACAGCCTAAATGTGTATTTATACGCTAGTTCAATAATACGAAGTTACCTACACAACAAGCTAAGCGGGGACTAGAACAATTGAAATTAAAATGTGATCAAACCCAAACCGAACAAAATAGATATCTAAGTCCTAAGACATAAACGTATTAGATAGGCATTAATCCACATAATAGGAATCCAAAAGCACACATATGTACCTGTAATTCACGATTATGTTCGCGGCCATAATTGTCAATTACCTTACATAAGTGCCCTAACGGTCCTCTTGTAATACATCTCAATGACCTATTCAAAATGTAAAGAAAGGCATCCTGACGATAAACGAATCAAGGTCGAATGCAAAAATCCTAAGAATTCGTGAGTTGCTAGCTAAAGCACATGCGTCGATTTTTCCAAACGTACGTGAAACACTCATTGAAGTACGTGTGGTAGCAAGTCTCTTGTAGCACGTAGTCAAGTACGTTTGATATCGTAGTCACTTCCGTCGTGTCACTTACTATGTTCCAAGTCGTCTTTTGAATTCAATAATGAGAGCCTAATGATAATGATGAAAGAATAACTATTTGACATAGTCGAGATACAAAATAGATTTGTATCAATTAAAGACAAAAATTCCTTTAACTAATAGATTCATAGATCACAAACAGAAGAGTATGAAGTATCAAGATTGGTCGGAAACGAACAAGAGTGAAGTATTAAGATTGGTTGGAAGCGAAATCCTAACCCAATGTCTACCCATTACCTCACATGTTTTATTTTAAGGTTTAGGTTTTCTACATTGTAATACCCCGACCCGAATAGAGTTGACGTGTCACTCTTACAGATATCAAAACTACTACCAATCCATAACATTAAATAAAAGGTCCTAATTACATTTTATTACATTACTGAATTAAAGAATCTTGGTCATCAACTTCCTAACCACCTGTAAACAAATAAGAAAAACAAAAAAGTCACTCATATACATAATTGATATCGAACCCAATGCAAAACCAATATAGTGACTGATACATCGTTGACTGTGACGCCCAAAGCATTTTATCTTGTATAACTGGACTCATTTAAACATCATTTATTATCTACTATGTGTATAGTAAGAAACTTTTCAACCTACCGTCTTTAATAAAATGTATGAAGGAATCAGAAACTATTAACTATCGAATATTTCAAACATTGTTGCTATTTTCAAAATGAGTTACTTGGCAAAAATATTTTCTTAAAGTGAATGTTAAGATAAAACAAAATAGTTTACCAATTCCAAGGTGGCTCATTATTAGACAAAAATATAAATTTTTATAACTTCGAAGAACTATATTTAAGCAATAGAATATTTGATATAACCTTGATTTCAAAATGAAATACCCATGAAAGTTTCGTAAACTGACGTGGGAAGAAAATACAGAAACGATACCAAATACGTAAGCCGAAACATTTTAAATACCATTTAATCTCATAATCTTTAAGAAAGGATGATCAAAACCATTATCTTTAAATAAACATTTAGAGTAAAATCCTTATCTATTAGTTAATCAATATTCATAAGTTATTATTTAGTCAAAATAACTTTTTTTATAACTATTAAGATTTATATTTAGTAAACAAAATAATTTAGATAATATGAGTTTATTTGTTGAATAATAAAATCCTTTCGAAACTTCATAAACTGATCAGAAAATCGACTTGAAACAATGAAAGGTTCAAAGACAAATATCAAACAAACACTGAATCAAATACTGAATACAGATACTGACGGATACAAACTAAACGTCTAACACGGAATCTAAATCCAAATCGATGCTAATACGAAGACGAAACTAATACGACCATGTATAGATATTGAGTCGAAACATACATAACTAATAGATAACAGAGCCGGATACTAAACATAGAAGCATACTTAACTCGACACATTATTAGAACATAATCAGATGCGTACAAACATATCAGACATATCGAAACAAAGAACATAATCGGAAGCATAACCCGATACATGATCCGAAGCATAATCAGACGTGTACAAAACATATCAGAACATATATTAAACGTATTCACATACATAAACATATACTAACTTACACGAAAAATGTATATATCAACAAAATAATTGTGTAACACATAAGCACCCAAAGCCAGAAACAGAAACAGACCGGTACACAGCTAGCTAGTCCATGCACCTATGAGATGTTGAGTGTGGCGTGCACCCATTATTCCAATCTCTGGACAAACAAACTCAAACTCAGAGCCAAGATCGTTTCATACGCCTCTAGTGGCGAAGGTGCTACATAAGCACGAGCTAGAGACGCCGTGAACTCTGATTACGCACTGTCACGATAAGTGCCTTGTCGTTGACGCCCATGTAACAACTCCAAATTTCGTTGTTATTTATTTTATCCTCTTTTTCCGTGTATTTTGTTTATCTCAATCATCTTTACTCCGAGATTTGGATTATGAAAAGTTTATGGTAATGGAATTATATTTTGTCACATTTACATCGCATTTAATCGCTTATTAATCGCTAATTCAACGCAAACACAAGTAGTTATGCTACTATACGAGCCGAGTGTGTTATTGTTTAATGAACACTTGTGCCATCGCATCGCTTATCTCATCGCATCCCAAAACACAGTTAATTATGTGGAATTACGTCTTATATGTGTTATGTTTATTTATGTTGTGGTTTAATATCGCTAAAACGCTCACACACACTCGCAATTCCCTCTCTCTCAAATCAATGGTAACTTTTAACGCTTCGCTAAAACGCTTAATGTAACTATCTAATACGAACCGAATCGCCAAATGAACTCTTAACGCGAAAAAAATTGAACAAAACTTGGCCACTAGGTCAAGTTCGGCCGAACTTGTATATCACAAGTTCGCCCGAACTTGTCTGAGCCATCAATAATTCTTCAGAAACTACAAGTCCGCCCGGACTTGTCTCTTAAACACAAGAAACACACAAGTTCGCCCGAACTTGATATTTCAGCCCATTATTTCACCTCACCTATAAATACCCAGCTCCTCTTCTCATTTGAACTTGCTGCAAGTTCGCCCGGAGCTCCCCAAAACCGAAAACTTTTGTGTTCTAAGTAAGATTCCACCCGTTTTCAAGCTACAACAACGTTTCACAATGATTTTGCACAAGGCTTTGCCTTCGTTTTTATCAAATCTCTTCTGTTTACGAAAATCTTCATCTTTTTATGCAAAACTTCTGTTTTTCACTCAGATTTATGCTTAGATATGAGTAAAACCTTTAAAACATTGATTTTTACACAATATTCGGACTAAACGACGTATGTTTCGTTCACTTTGAAGTGGAACGAGGCGTTGTCAAGCTAAATCTTAGATCCAGAAGCACAAGGACGAAGTCGTCACTTTGCACAAACTGAACTAAACCGTTCGAACCTTCAAGTTCGCCCGGATTATTCCGAGTTTCTGTAAAATGGCTAAAACTCGCTCCAAAAGACCTCTTCAGCCTTGGTTTTGCTCAGTAGCCTAAGGTTGGAGGGGTGGACACTCGATTTCCTCAGCAAACGACGTGAAAACGCACGATTTGGATGCCAAAACAGTCAAGTTCGCTCGGAAGGCATCAAGTTCGCTCGAACTTGTCACCAGTTTGGTGATCAAGTTCACCAAAACTACACAAGTTCGCCCGAACTTGTATCCCACCTCAGCAAATGCGACAAGTTCACCCGAACTTGTCTCGTTTCCTAGGAAACTAGGCAAGTTCGCCGGAACTTGTACTCTCAGTAAGTCCATACATACAAGTTCGCCCGAACTTGTACCTTCAAGTACAAGTTCGCCCAAACTTGTCTGTTGTTCTCTCAAGCCGTTAACCATTTCAGCAATTCGGAAGACTGATGCACTTCTGTTTGCTTACAGGCTGATCTGGCACTCTCCACAACTCCTCCCAGATCCCGTCTCATCTCCTGATTCGCACCGACAGTGAGTATACTTGAACCCTTTTTCGCTTTATCGCACTTTTGGTGTTACATACGTCTCTATATCAAAAAACGCTACACGCAATCTCCAAACTGTTTTAAAACGCTAACCGCTCTCGCATGCTATGTGTGATAATGTGTACTGTGTAGACCACCCTTAGCAACGATAGTACTATAGTTTGGACTCAGCACCCGATTGGTTCGGGGTTGTTAAGGCTTGCAAATTACTTTACGTGCGTGTTCGCTATTGTGAATACGTATCGCGCATACTCCACATCACAGTCGTGTTGGTTGGCTTGTATCGTTATTAATTAGCTGCTTATATTCACTTTCTCTATGTATTGCATGTTGGTTATGCGTAATGCTTTATCTCTATTATTATGCTATTAAACATGTATGCTCACCTTTACTTTATTGTATTGACTTGTATTTTAACGTATGTAACAGGTTGAGGACGTTATCGCTACAATCGGATTAGGTCTTATGCTTTAGAAACTTGTAATAATTTAGTCGGTGAACTTTGATTTGTTTGGGAACTTATTGGATTTGTAATGATTTTGAATGATGATATGTTAATTGTATGGGAAATTGATGTTTAAGTATTGTCGTTTAAATTAGTCGTTATGGATTCTCTTGAGCAATCTGGTTCGCCTAGTGCCGCGCCCCGATGATTCCGCCATCGGTTGGGGTGTGACAGATTGGTATCAGAGCCATTACTGTACGGAATTAGGTAGAATTGCCATATTCGACTTAGTCTACAGTTAGGACGCCAAATCAGACCGTTACGCATCAATTAACACCGAAAACGAATACGAACAGACAAGTCCGCCCGAACTTGGGGGACAAGTTCGCTCGAAATTGATCAAGTTCGCCCGAACTTGATCAAGTTCGTCCGGACTTAACAAAGTTCGCTCGAACTTGTCTGTCCCCTCAACATCAGACAAAGTTCATCAGGGATTGAACAAGTTCTCTCGAACTTGACATCAGGCTGATGCCAAGTTCGCCTGAACTTGACCAAAATCCTTCGAATTGAACTTCCAAACATTGCTTTTCCTAAAGCAACCACAACACACGCTGAAGAACGCTCGTATCACACAAAACGAGTGATCAAGTCGAGATTAGGTGTGAAAACCAAGAACTCTCGATAAGATCATTCACTCCACGCATTCTCTCGCACGAGATACCTTCGTCGAGTTAGGAGTGATATCCAAACCTCGACAAAAAAATCTCCATCTTATCTAGTGGAACTCCCGATTTGATCCGTGAGCATAACCACAACTAGGAATGAAATTGTTAAGTTAGGGGTGAAACCCGCATCTTAATAACTAGTTCCACTCCTTGATTTTCAATCTTACCAAAGTCTCGAATATTTCGATGACTCGGAACATGACGTAACTGGAAGGATAAATGCCGTTAACCGTTGTACGGAGAAAGCATTTGTCTATTAGGCCAAATCGTGTGTCCGAACTCAGAGAATTTTTGAATCACTTTGGTAGTCACTGTCTCAAAATCCAGGACGCTCCCAATTGATTTAAGCCTACAATCGTCGATTTTACGCATCATCGAGTTTATTTATTATTTATGTGTTTAAATTTATGGATTTTACGCTCATTCGATTTCTCGCTTAATCGATTTCTCGATTTACCGCTTTTACGCTCCATCGATATATGCACAAGTCGCACAGCTCTCGTAATCTAAAACGCTAATTAATTCACCAACCAAACTAAAACGCTCAACTCTCCTACGCGTATGTTCTCATACACAGCTCTACTCGCTATTTACGCTATTATATCGCATCTCGTACGCGCTATGCATAATTTAGTTTGAAGATGAATACGTGCAAAATATGTGCCTATGTGCTTATGTGATTATGTGCCTACGTGATTATGTGCTTACGTGCTTACGTGTAGCGTATGTGTTATATGCCTTAATTGTATAATAATAATAATAATAACAATAAACTTTTAAACGTAAACCTATCATAATTAAATCTCATCCAATCAAATCCTTGTGTAGATGTCTTCTATGGAATCTCACGAGGAACATCCAGCGCAGCAACGCCGATAAGCGCATCGCTTCAATGGTAGCCAAGGAAATGGCTAAGGTGATTTCACAAATCGTCAGCGAGATCCACGCGGTCAGTAGCAACACTTCCGTGGACTCAAAGGCCGACGCGCCCAAATCCCATTTTAGCTTCAAGCAGTTTAAAGCCTACGGTCCTGCAGCATTCACCGGCGAAGACGGACCAACCAAGTTGTTTCATTGGTTCGATTCGATAAAAGTCACCTTCAGACAAAGCGCCACTAGAGTCTTTCAGTCAAGGGCACTTGACTGGTGGACCGCCGAGCGCAACAGGCGTGGCAACAACGAAGCCTACTCTTTCGCGTTAGAAGAACTTAAGGAGCTAATGATCAAAGAGTTCTGCCCACCTCACGAAATCCAGAAGTTGGAAAATGAGTTTGGGGTATCAAGCAGAATGGTGGTGACAATGCTGGACACACTGCTCGCTTCAAACAGCTCAGCCTTATCTGCCCAGGTCAGGTAGATACTACCGAAAAGGCTATCAAAAAGTATCTCCGCGTTTTACCAGATTGTGTAGCCGACTTTATTCAAGCAGCCCGACCCACTACCATCGAGGAAACTTACCAGATCACCACAGAGATCAACGACAAACGGGTTTAAGCTGGTTATTTCAAAAACTCGACCAAGAATCTCAGCCAAGCACCGATACTGCTCCACTTCTAGCCCCCAAGATAAGTAACCAGAACCACAAGGGAAACAACAAGAACTGCGCAATGGTCCCCGCTCCAAGCTCTCAGCATCGCCAAGCCGCTACTCCGAACGCACCAGCTACTAAGCGTGCGTACACAGGACCTCACCCACTGTGCTCCAAGTGCACATATCATCACGCAGTTGGAGGAAACTGCCGCTTTTGCGCCAACTGCAACATTTATGGTCATTTCACGACGCATTGCCGTACGGGTCCTCGTCAACAAGCTCCTCCTGCCCTTGCAGCTCCGCCAGCTCCTATCAATGCTGCTCCCGTTAACCAAGCACCGCCAGCGCCAGCAATTCAGGCCCGCGCTTGTTACACATGCGGTGACCCGAATCACTTCAGTAACGTCTGCCCAAACCGAGCCATCAAACAAGAGCCGCAGCAGGAGCCACCACCGCAGCAACCACAGGCTGCGCGTGGACGAGCCTTCAATCTGAATCATCGCCAGGCTCAAAACGACAACAATGTTATCAACGGTATGTTCCTTGTCAATGGTATTTATGCTTCATGTTTGTTTGATACTGGTGCCGATAATTGTTTTGTATCATTAGAATTAGAAAAGGTTTTAAAATGTAAATGCGCTAAACTCCCAAAGACTTTCGATGTGGAAGTCGGCACCCAGAAGAACCATTACCGTTAACTCCGTCCTACGTGGTTGTACTCTCGATCTCAACAACCATGTCTTCTCGATCAATCTCATACCTATGCAGTTAGGTAGCTTCGACATCATAGTAGGCATGGATTTTCTTCGTGAAAATCATGCTGAAGTTGTTTGCTTCGATAAATGATTCGCTTTCCTCTCCCTAACGGTGATCAACTCTATGTTTATGATGAAACTCTCTCAAAGAGGTTGATGCTTATGTCATGTACTCAAGCGAGCAAACATTTGCGCAAGCAATGTGTTGCATTCCTAGCCCACATCGTGAACCCGGAAAAAGAAAAGAAAACCTGGAAAGATGTACCCGTTGTTTGTGATTTTCCCAAAGTCTTTCCCGATGATTTACCCGGTTTACCCCCTACTCGAGATGTCGAATTCCGTATCGATTTGATTCCCGGTGCTACTCCCGTTGCAAAAGCTCCCTATCGTCTTGCACCATTAGAAATGCGTGAGCTATCTAGCCAACTTCAAGGGCTTCTTGATAAAGGCTTCATACGCCCGAGCACTTCACCTTGGGGCGCACCCATTCTTTTTGTGAAAAAGAAAGATGGGACGTTCCGAATGTGCATCAATTATCGTGAACTTAATAAGCTTACGATAAAGAACCACTATCCTCTTCCTCGAATCGACGACCTATTTGATCAGCTTCAAGGTGCTACTTGATTTTCTAAGATCGATTTACGTTCCGGTTATCATCAGTTATGCGTATTGGAAGAAGATATTCCGAAAACCGCCTTTCGTACCCGTTATGGCCATTTCGAATTCGTGGTCATGCTTTTCGGTCTCACAAATGCACCTGCGGTCTTTATGGATTTGATGAACCGTTTGTGTAAAGCTTTCCTAGATCGTTTCGTCATTGTGTTTATCGAAGACATCCTTATCTACTCGAAGTCGAGAGACGAACACGTGCGCCATCTCTGTTTAGTCCTCGAACTTCTCCAAGGTAATCGCATTTATGCTAAGTTCTCAAATTGTGAATTCTGGCTCGAAGAAGTCCAATTTCTCGGCCACATCGTTAATAGTTAAGGAATTCAACTCGACCCTGCAAAGGTTGAAGTTGTCAAGAGTTGGATTACACCGAAGAATGCTTCCGAAATCGGTTCATTTCTTGGATTGGCGGGTTACTACCGTCGCTTCATCGCCGACTTTTCAAAAATCGATGTTCCGCTTACCGCTTTAACTCATAAGGACAAACCTTTCGTTTGGGATTCCAAACAAGAGGAAGCCTTTCAAACTCTCAAGCGTATGCTACGCAACGCTCCCGTACTCGCTCTTCCCGACAGAAACGACGATTTCGTTGTTTACTGCGATGCCTCTAATCTTGGTCTTGGTTGTGTTCTTATGCAACGAGACAAGGTTATCGCGTATGCGTCTCGACAACTCAAGATCCACGAGAAGAACTACACAACCCACAATCTCGAACTCGGTGCAGTTGTTTTTGCATTGAAGATATGGCGACACTACCTTTACGATACTAAGTGTACGGTCTTCACCGACCATAAGAGCTTACAACATATCTTCAATCAAAAGGAACTGAATATGCACCAACGCCGATGGGTTGAATTCCTCAATGACTACGATTGCGAGATACGCTACCATCCTGGCAAAGCAAACGTCGTCGCCGATGCTCTCAGTCGACGAAGCTATGTGTATAGTGTTCATGACTCTCAAGCTTTGAATGATCTCGAAATAATGATTCGCTTCGCTCAGTTCGCTTGTTTTAACGAGAATACCCTGGAGGAAGAAATGAAATGTGGTGCCGAAACTCAGCTCGCTGTTAAACCTAATGGTATCTATTATTATCTCGATCGCATTTGGATTCCCAGCCGTGATAATCTTTGTGAATTGCTAATGACCGAAGCTCATAAATCTCGATACTCCATTCATCCCGGAGCCGACAATGTAACATTTGTAAAAATCGGGTCTCCAAAACCCGCTCCGTTTTGTAATCAAGTACCAAGTTATAAAAGTTGCATTAAATTTTTATGATTATTTTGAGTTAAAACGATACATAATTAATAAATAAACTAAACTATAAAAATTACATTTGATAAAAAGTTAAAATAAAATAAATAAAAAAATATTTGAAGCTGCCGGTACTCGAACCCGGGTTAGCCAAGACTCTTCAACAACTTAACACTCACTCCCTAAACCACTCCGCCACATTGTGTTTTCTGCTAACTCTAGGAACACAAATGAATTTTATACACAAAATCAGTAAAACCGATGGCGCCATCTGAGAAACGGTAATCGGCAAATCAATCGTCTAATCGTTGTTTAATTCGCATATTCAGCTTATAACCGATGTATAACGGTTTCTAATCAAGCTGAAATTGATTGAACTTAAAGTTTCATCATTTTCGGTTTTTGAAACTGAAAGGTCATCAAAGTTATGAATAACTCAAGCTTCAGACCATTCTCGCGATTCAGAGCTATCATATCAATACTCCATTTCAATTTCGTCGCATTTTCGGACCACCAGATCATCTGAATCAGCTCGCCGGAAAAATTCTGCAAGTCACCGGAAAACCGGGACTCACATCCACACGGTATTTCCTCCGACTCTTTCTGTTTAAATCATGTGATTAATCAGTCTCTAACACAACTCCTCCATCAGAATCGATCCTAGTCAACGTTTATCGAAAATCTTATCTTCGCCGGAAAACTTCTGGAATTGCCGGAAACTCGATAATTACCGGTATGCACATTCCAACGTACTGATAATCAATACTCACTAGTTCAATTTCATATCTAATCCCTTAAGCCTGTTGATAGATTCTCTCAGCCGAAGGTTCAAAAACAGAGCCGACAAGTTTCGCCGGACTCTCTGAAGAAGACAACCTGTTCGGTATCTTCTTTCCCCAAACTGTTCGGTTTAATGCATTCAAACTAGACATCATGTTTATTAACTAATTTAATCAGGAATCGGATTGTTGATTGATGTCTGCGTTCGTAATGAAGAAGACGAGTTCAGTAATGACTTAAGATTAATTAAAATCGGAAGTTTAAACGGGTTAGACACACAGTCCAGCGGTGGACTGTGTGCAAACAAAAACTATACACGTCCCGAGTTCGATCCCTGCTACACGCACACTTTGTGGAATAAAATGCCTTTTTTGATCAAGAACTAAACCGGGTTAAATCAGATAGTTGTTAAGTACAATAAAAACCGAGATAATAACCGGGTTAGACACACAGTCCAGCGGTGGACTGTGTGCAACATGAACTACACGTCGCGCGTTCGAAACTCGTCACGAGCACCGGTTCGATTGAATTAAAATGTTTTTGCAAATAAAGGAAATTCAGTTTAATCGAATAAGTGTATAAATATAATTAAACACGAGATTATTTCGGGTTAGACACGTAGCTCAGTTGGTAGAGCTGCGTGCACGCGAACGGGAGGTCGCCGGTTCGAATCCCACCCGGCGCAGATTTATTCGCTGACCGAACCGGTCAACGGTCAATGGTCAACGCTAAAAAAATAATATTTTTTTTAATTTAATCTAAAAATCAATTAAAAATACTTAAAAATAACATTTTTAAAGATAGAAAATAGCCATAAACTCACAAAAATATATCTAAAAATTTCATTAAAATCCTTAATAAAATCCATCCATTTATTGTATTTTTCCATTATTATTTAGGTTAGTATTCCTCGTTGATCCGCTCATCTAAATCGTGCGCATCTCACCATCTCTAATCCAACGCACCCAATGTGAGTGAATCTTACAAATTCCCCGTTTTAATCACGTTTTTGGGGTGTATCATGTGTCTTTGTTTATATACATATTATAACTAAACCATTGTGCATACATCATATCATGAACATGTGTATTTAGTTTGTTGCTGTTAAGTAGTTATTATTGGATGCAATTTATTATTTCAGTACATGCAATTGCCGAGGCCGCCGCTCCCCATTTATGAGCGTTGAGCATGTTCCCCATTTTATTATGCGGTTGAACCTGGCGTGCCAGCATACGATCGGCTCCGTTTGATTGAGCCTTGATCGCACAGTTCATTTTACATTTTCAGTACATGCAATACGATCGGCTCCGTTTGATTGAGCCTTGATCACACAGTTCATTTTACATTTTTAGTACATGCAATACGATCGGCTCCGTTTGATTGAGCCTTGATCGCACAGTTCACTTATGTTATTTATCGTATGATATTGGTATGTTCATGTATGCAATCAAGTGTTATTGTATGTTATAATTGTAACTGCTTTTTGCCATTGCTTGATTACTTACATTTGCTCATTTATGATTATGCACGATTTTTCATTGATAAACTAACCATTAATTCATTAATAAATGTTTATCTAATAAGGTTCACTCGCCAACTTATGTTGACCCAAAAACTCCCATTTACACATGATACAGGTGAACCAGCAGCAGCTAGGAACACATAGGACCTGGATTAGAAGAATAAAATGATTTAGAATTGGGATTGTTATGTTTGGTTATTTCCTTTGTATTGAATGAACAAGTTTGGATATTTGAAAATGTAACTTTGACTTTATTAATTATGAAACATAATAGTAAATGTCATGTGCTCTGGTGATAACCCAATTATGCCCCGACTCTTATTCCGCTGCGGGTCGGGGTGTGACAGATTGGTATCAGAGCCATGACTATAGGGATATAGGATAGGTTATTAGACCCTTAGAGCCTATACTATAGTCGATTAGAAACTTATAAGAATTTTGTGTGTTATATGCCAAATTTCATGATGTTTATATGTTTTATGTTAAATGTTACATTTGATATTGTGCAAGCATGTTCATAAGTATGTATTATCATATAATGCCTATCATGAAATCGTATGCTCATAACATATCACATCCATGAAAGCACACACCACATCATGATTGTTTTTACAATGATTTTCGTGTTTTCAAATCTCATCAAAGTGAGTTCTCATGACGGGCATGTAGTAACTGGAAGGGTACCAGTACCGGTAGTCGGAACGTCCTGTCTAGGCTGGCATTCGTATAAATCCAAAATAAAGGACCAGTTTGCCTACCTGGGGACTAACGATGAGAGTACGAAGTACCTATTAGGCCAAAGCATGCTATACCAAACGTCGTGTGAACTAATCCCACTTTGAGTTGTCATTGTGTCTACACCTGGACACGTTCCGACCAAACATCTCATGAACATATTTTGTGGTTTGCATTCGGGGGGATGCGAGTGTTAAATTGCCAATACTAATGTGAATCCTACCAAGCCAATAGCCATGGGGGCCCACATGACTATATAGGTGAAGGTATGGGGGACATTTGAGGCCTAACATGAGCGAACCCAAGACATCCTATGGATGTAGTTGCATTATTGAATTTTATGTTATTTTCATTTTCTTAAAGACACATGACACCTAAAAAGACACCATAAACTCACAATCTTCTCATTTTATGATCCTGTAGATGTCGTCTAGACAGCATTGAAGGGGTAAAAGATCGGGAAAGTCTCAGGAACGTTTGGCCACTCATATCGCGAAACAAATGGCCACGATATTGCCTGACATCGTGGTACAAGTACAACAAGCCCTTGCTACAAATCCTACTAACCCTCCTCAACAACAGGACCAGAACATCGACAACCCTCCTACCAACAAGTGCTCTTACAAACATTTTAAGTCCTGTGATCCTCCGAAATTTGAAGGGACAGAGGGTGTCACTGCTCTCCTACATTGGTTTGAGGAGATGGAAAACACCTTCCTAAACTGCGATTGTCCTGAGGATCGCAAGGTTCGTTACGCCACCGGGAGACTACTTGGTGTAGCTCTCACTTGGTGGAATACTGAGAAAGGGAAGAGGGGAACTGAAGATGCGATGGCCTTAACTTGGGAGGAGTTAAGGGAAATCATGACTAGGCGTTTCTGTCCTAGAAGTGAAATTAAGAAGTTGGAGGATGAATTTCATGCCTTAAAGCAAAAGGAGGGTGATCACTCTACTTACAACAAGAGGTTTTTGGAGTTGAACCAAATGGTTCCAAATCTGTTCACACCAACCTATCGTCTGATCGAGCATTATATTCGAGGACTTCCCTCGAAAATCCAAGATTCAGTTCTCAGCGTTTCACCGGTAACACTTGAAGCTGCCATGGAGTTGGCAACTGAACTGACCGAAAACCGAATTCGCAACGGGAAGTTCAAAGAAGAGAAGAAGAAAGCCCCTGTTGAGGGACAAACTTCAAATCACCCCATTCCTTCCTCTAAGTTTGCTAACAAGAGGAATCGTAACCCCAGAAATTTTGCTGTTACCCAAATCAACACCCTATTCCTGCTGCACCCATAACCCAAGTCACTCCTCCACCCGCACCATACAGAAGACCCTACACAGGCCCATTACCAAAATGTAACCGTTGTCAGTATCACCACTCCCCTGATCATCCTTTCCAATACTGCACCGGCTGCGGTCGCGCAGGACATACTGTTCAAAACTGCCGCATGCCTCAACGAACAAACCGCCACCAACCTTTAACCCAAACCCACCAACAGTTAATGGGTCAAGCACAACAAAAACTACCATTTCCACCCACCCAACATTTAGCCCAAACATACTATCAACCCAATTACCCTATGGGCCAACCTATGCGGGCTTGTTTCAATTGCGGCGACCCAAGTCATTTCGGAAACACATGTCCAAGGCTGGTTCATATTATTCATGCTCAGGCCTAAGCCAACCCAGTGAACCAAGCGAACCAAGCTCCTCCACCTGCAAGAGGAAGAGCTTTCAATATTAACGCGAACCAGGCCAGAGCTGACGGCAATGTGGTCAACGGTACGTTCCTTATAAATGGTAGATATGCCTCTATGTTATTTGATACTGGTGCGGATAGAAGTTTTGTGTCATTAGAATTTGAACCCATCTTAAGCAAAAATCGGGATAAGCTCGCGGAATCCATAACGGTGGAAGTTGCGGACGGAAAACCAGTTTCATTAGACTCTATTTTACGCAACTGTACACTCACCTTAAACGACCATGATTTCTCAGTCGACCTTATTCCTATGAAGCTGGGAAGTTTTGACGCCATAATCGGTATGGATTGGCTCAGTCAACATCAGGCGGAAGTTGTATGTCGTGAAAAATTTATTCGCATTCCTCTTTCAAACGGTCAGACTCTTCGAATCATTGGAGAAACCTCGTCGAGAGGGCTCAGCTTAATGTCTTGTCTTCAAGCTCAAAAATATCTTCGTAAGAATTATGTCGCGTTTTTAGCCCATATCATCAAGAAGGGGACCACAGAGAAGAAACTTGAAGACATTCCTGTAGTAAAAGACTTTCCACAAGTTTTTCCTGACGACATTTCAGGACTTCCTCCAGTTAGAGACGTCGAATTCCGTATTGATCTTATACCTGGTGCTACACCAGTTGCAAAATCTCCATATAGGTTAGCCCCCTCTGAAATGCAAGAGCTAGCCAGTCAATTGCAAGAGTTGACTGACAAGGGATTCATACGTCCTAGCTCGTCACCTTGGTGTGCACCTGTTCTTTTTGTAAAGAAGAAGGATGGATCTTTTCGTATGTGTATCGACTACAGAGAGCTCAACAAGTTAACCATAAAAAATCGCTATCCTTTACCTCGCATTGATGATCTTCTTGACCAACTACAAGGTGACAGCTGTTTTTCAAAAATCGATCTTCGGTCTGGCTATCATCAACTTAGAGTGCATGAAGAAGACGTCCCAAAAACTGCATTTCGAACTCGTTATGGTCACTATGAATTCATGGTTATGCCATTTGGATTAACCAACGCACCAGCTGTCTTCATGGACCTAATGAACAGAGTCTGTAAACCTTATCTTGATCGATTTGTTATAGTCTTCATCGACGATCTTCTTATTTATTCAAAATCTAAAGCTGATCATGAGCGTCATCTTCGACTCGTTCTTGCACTTCTAGAAAAGGAAAAGCTTTATGCCAAGTTCTCTAAATGTGAATTCTGGTTAAAAGAGGTGCAATTCCTCGGGCATGTAGTCAATGACAAAGGAATACATGTTGACCCTTCAAAGATCAAAGCAGTTCAAGAATGGCAAGCTCCACGTACACCAACTGAAGTAAGATCTTTTCTTGGACTAGCTGGCTATTATCGTCGGTTCATTTCAAACTTCTCTCGCATTACTGTGCCACTCACGGCTTTAACCCATAAGGGAAAACCTTTCGTATGGGGACCCAAGCAAGAAGAAGCTTTTCAAACTCTTAAACAAAAACTTTGTGATGCACCAATCCTCACTCTTCCTGAAGGTTGTGATGATTTTGTAGTCTATTGCGACGCGTCAGGGCAAGGATTAGGCTGCGTTCTCATGCAAAGAGGAAAAGTCATAGCTTATGCCTCGAGACAACTCAAGACACATGAAAAGAACTACACCACTCATGACCTAGAACTTGGAGCCGTTGTATTCGCTCTTAAGATATGGAGATATTATCTCTATGGTACTAAGTGTGAAATATACACTGACCACAAGAGTCTTCAACATATCTTCAATCAAAAAGAGTTAAATATAAGGCAACGAAGATGGGTCGAACTCCTGAATGATTACGACTGTGAAATTAGATACCACCCTGGTAAAGCAAATGTGGTGGCTGATGCACTTAGTCGAAAGGGTTATGCGAACTCCATTCATCTTCTATGTTCGCAAATTATAACCGACATTAAAGATCAAATTCGTGAAGCTCAACACGTTTCAATAACAGAAGAAGATGTACGAAAAGAGATGTCCTGTGGAGCCGAGCTAAAACTTGAAACTAAATCAGACGGTATCCTGTATTACCTAGATCGTATCTGGATTCCTAACCACAACAATCTTCGTGAAACACTTATGAATGAAGCTCACAAAACGCGATATTCTATACACCCAGGAGCCGATAAGATGTATCAAGACCTACGATACACCTATTGGTGGCCTGGAATGAAGAAGGATATTGCCGTTTTCGTTTCCAAGTGTCTCACATGTTCCAAGGTGAAGGCTGAACACCAAAGACCCTCAGGACTTCTAGTCCAACCGGAAATACCTGTATGGAAGTGGGAAAATATAACCATGGATTTCATTACCGGGTTACCTCGCACTTCTGGTGGGTATGACACTATATGGGTGATTATAGGCCGACTTACAAAATCAGCTCACTTTATTCCTATTCGAGAAGATTTCAAGAACGAAAAGCTTGCTCGTATTTATATCAACGAAATCGTAAGCCGACATGGGGTACCATTAAGTATTATTTCTGATCGTGATGGTCGTTTCACCTCACGAACATGGCAAGCAGTACAATCCGCTATGGGCACACGATTAGATCTCAGTACCGCCTATCATCCTCAAACTGATGGACAGTCTGAGCGCACCATTCAAACTCTTGAGGATATGCTTAGAGCATGTGTCATAGACTTCAAGGGAAATTGGGACGCCCACCTACCATTAGTTGAATTTTCGTACAACAACAACTAGCATTCGAGCATCGGCATGGCACCTTTTGAAGCCTTATATGGTCGTAAGTGTCGATCTCCTGTGTGTTGGCACGAAATTGGGGAAGCACAAATTACTGGTCCAGAATTGATCCAAGAAACCACAGATAAGATCCATCAAATTCGAAACAATCTTTCTAGCGGCTCAAAGTCGTCAAAAGAGTTATGCAGATAAACGACGGAAGCCCTTAGAGTTAACATTGGTGATCATGTGCTTTTAAAAGTATCACCGCGGAAGGGAGTAGTTCGTTTTGGTCAAAAGGGGAAGCTAGCACCACGTTACGTAGGACCTTTCAAGATACTCGAAAGAGTAGGTCCTGTAGCATACAAGCTTGACTTACCAGAAGAACTCAACAGGATTCATCCCACATTCCACGTGTCGAACTTGAAGAAGTGCCTCGCTGATGAGAATCTCCATATTCCGCTGGAAGATATTCAGATTGATGAATCTATGCATTTTATTGAAAGACCAGTGGAGATCATGGACTTCGGGGAGAAGCGTCTTCGACGAAGTCACATTCCAATTGTTAGGGTACGCTGGGAGTCGAAACGGGGACCTGAGTTTACTTGGGAACGTGAGGACTCAATGCGTGAAAAATACCCGCATCTTTTTCCTACTACTTCAACTACTTAAATTTCGGGACGAAATTCCTAAAAGTAGGGGATACTGTAACATTTGTAAAAATCGGGTCTCCAAAACCCGCTCCGTTTTGTAATCAAGTACCAAGTTATAAAAGTTGCATTAAATTTTTATGATTATTTTGAGTTAAAACGATACATAATTAATAAATAAACTAAACTATAAAAATTACATTTGATAAAAAGTTAAAATAAAATAAATAAAAAAATATTTGAAGCTGCCGGGACTCGAACCCGGGTTAGCCAAGACTCTTCAACAACTTAACACTCACTCCCTAAACCACTCCGCCACATTGTGTTTTCTGCTAACTCTAGGAACACAAATGAATTTCATACACAAATCAGTAAAACCGATGGCGCCATCTGAGAAACGGTAATCGGCAAATCAATCGTCTAATCGTTGTTTAATTCGCATATTCAGCTTATAACCGATGTATAACGGTTTCTAATCAAGCTGAAATTGATTGAACTTAAAGTTTCATCATTTTCGGTTTTTGAAACCGAAAGGTCATCAAAGTTCTGAATAACTCAAGCTTCAGACCATTCTCGCGATTCAGAGCTATCATATCAATACTCCATTTCAATTTCGTCGCATTTTCGGACCACCAGATCATCTGAATCAGCTCGCCGGAAAAATTCTGCAAGTCACCGGAAAACCGGGACTCACATCCACACGGTATTTCCTCCGACTCTTTCTGTTTAAATCATGTGATTAATCAGTCTCTAACACAACTCCTCCATCAGAATCGATCCTAGTCAACGTTTATCGAAAATCTTATCTTCGCCGGAAAACTTCTGGAATTGCCGGAAACTCGATAATTACCGGTATGCACATTCCAACGTACTGATAATCAATACTCACTAGTTCAATTTCATATCTAATCCCTTAAGCCTGTTGATAGATTCTCTCAGCCGAAGGTTCAAAAACAGAGCCGACAAGTTTCGCCGGACTCTCTGAAGAAGACAACCTGTTCGGTATCTTCTTTCCCCAAACTGTTCGGTTTAATGCATTCAAACTAGACATCATGTTTATTAACTAATTTAATCAGGAATCGGATTGTTGATTGATGTCTGCGTTCGTAATGAAGAAGACGAGTTCAGTAATGACTTAAGATTAATTAAAATCGGAAGTTTAAACGGGTTAGACACACAGTCCAGCGGTGGACTGTGTGCAAACAAAAACTATACACGTCCCGAGTTCGATCCCTGCTACACGCACACTTTGTGGAATAAAATGCCTTTTTTGATCAAGAACTAAACCGGGTTAAATCAGATAGTTGTTAAGTACAATAAAAACCGAGATAATAACCGGGTTAGACACACAGTCCAGCGGTGGACTGTGTGCAACATGAACTACACGTCGCGCGTTCGAAACTCGTCACGAGCACCGGTTCGATTGAATTAAAATGTTTTTGCAAATAAAGGAAATTCAGTTTAATCGAATAAGTGTATAAATATAATTAAACACGAGATTATTTCGGGTTAGACACGTAGCTCAGTTGGTAGAGCTGCGTGCACGCGAACGGGAGGTCGCCGGTTCGAATCCCACCCGGCGCAGATTTATTCGCTGACCGAACCGGTCAACGGTCAATGGTCAACGCTAAAAAAATAATATTTTTTTTAATTTAATCTAAAAATCAATTAAAAATACTTAAAAATAACATTTTTAAAGATAGAAAATAGCCATAAACTCACAAAAATATATCTAAAAATTTCATTAAAATCCTTAATAAAATCCATCCATTTATTGTATTTTTCCATTATTATTTAGGTTAGTATTCCTCGTTGATCCGCTCATCTAAATCGTGCGCATCTCACCATCTCTAATCCAACGCACCCAATGTGAGTGAATCTTACAAATTCCCCGTTTTAATCACGTTTTTGGGGTGTATCATGTGTCTTTGTTTATATACATATTATAACTAAACCATTGTGCATACATCATATCATGAACATGTGTATTTAGTTTGTTGCTGTTAAGTAGTTATTATTGGATGCAATTTATTATTTCAGTACATGCAATTGCCGAGGCCGCCGCTCCCCATTTATGAGCGTTGAGCATGTTCCCCATTTTATTATGCGGTTGAACCTGGCGTGCCCGCATACGATCGGCTCCGTTTGATTGAGCCTTGATCGCACAGTTCATTTTACATTTTCAGTACATGCAATACGATCGGCTCCGTTTGATTGAGCCTTGATCACACAGTTCATTTTACATTTTTAGTACATGCAATACGATCGGCTCCGTTTGATTGAGCCTTGATCGCACAGTTCACTTATGTTATTTATCGTATGATATTGGTATGTTCATGTATGCAATCAAGTGTTATTGTATGTTATAATTGTAACTGCTTTTTGCCATTGCTTGATTACTTACATTTGCTCATTTATGATTATGCACGATTTTTCATTGATAAACTAACCATTAATTCATTAATAAATGTTTATCTAATAAGGTTCACTCGCCAACTTATGTTGACCCAAAAACTCCCATTTACACATGATACAGGTGAACCAGCAGCAGCTAGGAACACATAGGACCTGGATTAGAAGAATAAAATGATTTAGAATTGGGATTGTTATGTTTGGTTATTTCCTTTGTATTGAATGAACAAGTTTGGATATTTGAAAATGTAACTTTGACTTTATTAATTATGAAACATAATAGTAAATGTCATGTGCTCTGGTGATAACCCAATTATGCCCCGACTCTTATTCCGCTGCGGGTCGGGGTGTGACAGATTGGTATCAGAGCCATGACTATAGGGATATAGGATAGGTTATTAGACCCTTAGAGCCTATACTATAGTCGATTAGAAACTTATAAGAATTTTGTGTGTTATATGCCAAATTTCATGATGTTTATATGTTTTATGTTAAATGTTACATTTGATATTGTGCAAGCATGTTCATAAGTATGTATTATCATATAATGCCTATCATGAAATCGTATGCTCATAACATATCACATCCATGAAAGCACACACCACATCATGATTGTTTTTACAATGATTTTCGTGTTTTCAAATCTCATCAAAGTGAGTTCTCATGACGGGCATGTAGTAACTGGAAGGGTACCAGTACCGGTAGTCGGAACGTCCTGTCTAGGCTGGCATTCGTATAAATCCAAAATAAAGGACCAGTTTGCCTACCTGGGGACTAACGATGAGAGTACGAAGTACCTATTAGGCCAAAGCATGCTATACCAAACGTCGTGTGAACTAATCCCACTTTGAGTTGTCATTGTGTCTACACCTGGACACGTTCCGACCAAACATCTCATGAACATATTTTGTGGTTTGCATTCGGGGGGATGCGAGTGTTAAATTGCCAATACTAATGTGAATCCTACCAAGCCAATAGCCATGGGGGCCCACATGACTATATAGGTGAAGGTATGGGGGACATTTGAGGCCTAACATGAGCGAACCCAAGACATCCTATGGATGTAGTTGCATTATTGAATTTTATGTTATTTTCATTTTCTTAAAGACACATGACACCTAAAAAGACACCATAAACTCACAATCTTCTCATTTTATGATCCTGTAGATGTCGTCTAGACAGCATTGAAGGGGTAAAAGATCGGGAAAGTCTCAGGAACGTTTGGCCACTCATATCGCGAAACAAATGGCCACGATATTGCCTGACATCGTGGTACAAGTACAACAAGCCCTTGCTACAAATCCTACTAACCCTCCTCAACAACAGGACCAGAACATCGACAACCCTCCTACCAACAAGTGCTCTTACAAACATTTTAAGTCCTGTGATCCTCCTAAATTTGAAGGGACAGAGGGTGTCACTGCTCTCCTACATTGGTTTGAGGAGATGGAAAACACCTTCCTAAACTGCGATTGTCCTGAGGATCGCAAGGTTCGTTACGCCACCGGGAGACTACTTGGTGTAGCTCTCACTTGGTGGAATACTGAGAAAGGGAAGAGGGGAACTGAAGATGCGATGGCCTTAACTTGGGAGGAGTTAAGGGAAATCATGACTAGGCGTTTCTGTCCTAGAAGTGAAATTAAGAAGTTGGAGGATGAATTTCATGCCTTAAAGCAAAAGGAGGGTGATCACTCTACTTACAACAAGAGGTTTTTGGAGTTGAACCAAATGGTTCCAAATCTGTTCACACCAACCTATCGTCTGATCGAGCATTATATTCGAGGACTTCCCTCGAAAATCCAAGATTCAGTTCTCAGCGTTTCACCGGTAACACTTGAAGCTGCCATGGAGTTGGCAACTGAACTGACCGAAAACCGAATTCGCAACGGGAAGTTCAAAGAAGAGAAGAAGAAAGCCCTGTTGAGGGACAAACTTCAAATCACCCCATTCCTTCCTCTAAGTTTGCTAACAAGAGGAATCGTAACACCAGAAATTTTGCTGTTACCCAAATCAACACCCCTATTCCTGCTGCACTCATAACCCAAGTCACTCCTCCACCCGCACCATACAGAAGACCCTACACAGGCCCATTACCAAAATGTAACCGTTGTCAGTATCACCACTCCCCTGATCATCCTTGCCAATACTGCACCGGCTGCGGTCGCGCAGGACATACTGTTCAAAACTGCCGCATGCCTCAACGAACAAACCGCCACCAACCTTTAACCCAAACCCACCAACAGTTAATGGGTCAAGCACAACAAAAACTACCATTTCCACCCACCCAACATTTAGCCCAAACATACTATCAACCCAATTACCCTATGGGCCAACCTATGCGGGCTTGTTTCAATTGCGGCGACCCAAGTCATTTCGGAAACACATGTCCAAGGCTGGTTAATATTATTCATGCTCAGGCCTAAGCCAACCCAGTGAACCAAGCGAACCAAGCTCCTCCACCTGCAAGAGGAAGAGCTTTCAATATTAACGCGAACCAGGCCAGAGCTGACGGCAATGTGGTCAACGGTACGTTCCTTATAAATGGTAGATATGCCTCTATGTTATTTGATACTGGTGCGGATAGAAGTTTTGTGTCATTAGAATTTGAACCCATCTTAAGCAAAAAATCGGGATAAGCTCGCGGAATCCATAACGGTGGAAGTTGCGGACGGAAAACCAGTTTCATTAGACTCTATTTTACGCAACTGTACACTCACCTTAAACGACCATGATTTCTCAGTCGACCTTATTCCTATGAAGCTGGGAAGTTTTGACGCCATAATCGGTATGGATTGGCTCAGTCAACATCAGGCGGAAGTTGTATGTCGTGAAAAATTTATTCGCATTCCTCTTTCAAACGGTCAGACTCTTCGAATCATTGGAGAAACCTCGTCGAGAGGGCTCAGCTTAATGTCTTGTCTTCAAGCTCAAAAATATCTTCGTAAGAATTATGTCGCGTTTTTAGCCCATATCATCAAGAAGGGGACCACAGAGAAGAAACTTGAAGACATTCCTGTAGTAAAAGACTTTCCACAAGTTTTTCCTGACGACATTTCAGGACTTCCTCCAGTTAGAGACGTCGAATTCCGTATTGATCTTATACCTGGTGCTACACCAGTTGCAAAATCTCCATATAGGTTAGCCCCCTCTGAAATGCAAGAGCTAGCCAGTCAATTGCAAGAGTTGACTGACAAGGGATTCATACGTCCTAGCTCGTCACCTTGGTGTGCACCTGTTCTTTTTGTAAAGAAGAAGGATGGATCTTTTCGTATGTGTATCGACTACAGAGAGCTCAACAAGTTAACCATAAAAATCGCTATCCTTTACCTCGCATTGATGATCTTCTTGACCAACTACAAGGTGCCAGCTGTTTTTCAAAAATCGATCTTCGGTCTGGCTATCATCAACTTAGAGTGCATGAAGAAGACGTCCCAAAAACTGCATTTCGAACTCGTTATGGTCACTATGAATTCATGGTTATGCCATTTGGATTAACCAACGCACCAGCTGTCTTCATGGACCTAATGAACAGAGTCTGTAAACCTTATCTTGATCGATTTGTTATAGTCTTCATCGACGATCTTCTTATTTATTCAAAATCTAAAGCTGATCATGAGCGTCATCTTCGACTCGTTCTTGCACTTCTAGAAAAGGAAAAGCTTTATGCCAAGTTCTCTAAATGTGAATTCTGGTTAAAAGAGGTGCAATTCCTCGGGCATGTAGTCAATGACAAAGGAATACATGTTGACCCTTCAAAGATCAAAGCAGTTCAAGAATGGCAAGCTCCACGTACACCAACTGAAGTAAGATCTTTTCTTGGACTAGCTGGCTATTATCGTCGGTTCATTTCAAACTTCTCTCGCATTACTGTGCCACTCACGGCTTTAACCCATAAGGGAAAACCTTTCGTATGGAGACCCAAGCAAGAAGAAGCTTTTCAAACTCTTAAACAAAAACTTTGTGATGCACCAATCCTCACTCTTCCTGAAGGTTGTGATGATTTTGTAGTCTATTGCGACGCGTCAGGGCAAGGATTAGGCTGCGTTCTCATGCAAAGAGGAAAAGTCATAGCTTATGCCTCGAGACAACTCAAGACACATGAAAAGAACTACACCACTCATGACCTAGAACTTGGAGCCGTTGTATTCGCTCTTAAGATATGGAGATATTATCTCTATGGTACTAAGTGTGAAATATACACTGACCACAAGAGTCTTCAACATATCTTCAATCAAAAAGAGTTAAATATAAGGCAACGAAGATGGGTCGAACTCCTGAATGATTACGACTGTGAAATTAGATACCACCCTGGTAAAGCAAATGTGGTGGCTGATGCACTTAGTCGAAAGGGTTATGCGAACTCCATTCATCTTCTATGTTCGCAAATTATAACCGACATTAAAGATCAAATTCGTGAAGCTCAACACGTTTCAATAACAGAAGAAGATGTACGAAAAGAGATGTCCTGTGGAGCCGAGCTAAAACTTGAAACTAAATCAGACGGTATCCTGTATTACCTAGATCGTATCTGGATTCCTAACCACAACAATCTTCGTGAAACACTTATGAATGAAGCTCACAAAACGCGATATTCTATACACCCAGGAGCCGATAAGATGTATCAAGACCTACGATACACCTATTGGTGGCCTGGAATGAAGAAGGATATTGCCGTTTTCGTTTCCAAGTGTCTCACATGTTCCAAGGTGAAGGCTGAACACCAAAGACCCTCAGGACTTCTAGTCCAACCGGAAATACCTGTATGGAAGTGGGAAAATATAACCATGGATTTCATTACCGGGTTACCTCGCACTTCTGGTGGGTATGACACTATATGGGTGATTATAGGCTGACTTACAAAATCAGCTCACTTTATTCCTATTCGAGAAGATTTCAAGAACGAAAAGCTTGCTCGTATTTATATCAACGAAATCGTAAGCCGACATGGGGTACCATTAAGTATTATTTCTGATCGTGATGGTCGTTTCACCTCACGAACATGGCAAGCAGTACAATCCGCTATGGGCACACGATTAGATCTCAGTACCGCCTATCATCCTCAAACTGATGGACAGTCTGAGCGCACCATTCAAACTCTTGAGGATATGCTTAGAGCATGTGTCATAGACTTCAAGGGAAATTGGGACGCCCACCTACCATTAGTTGAATTTTCGTACAACAACAACTAGCATTCGAGCATCGGCATGGCACCTTTTGAAGCCTTATATGGTCGTAAGTGCCGATCTCCTGTGTGTTGGCACGAAATTGGGGAAGCACAAATTACTGGTCCAGAATTGATCCAAGAAACCACAGATAAGATCCATCAAATTCGAAACAATCTTCTAGCGGCTCAAAGTCGTCAAAAGAGTTATGCAGATAAACGACGGAAGCCCTTAGAGTTTAACATTGGTGATCATGTGCTTTTAAAAGTATCACCGCGGAAGGGAGTAGTTCGTTTTGGTCAAAAGGGGAAGCTAGCACCACGTTACGTAGGACCTTTCAAGATACTCGAAAGAGTAGGTCCTGTAGCATACAAGCTTGACTTACCAGAAGAACTCAACAGGATTCATCCCACATTCCACGTGTCGAACTTGAAGAAGTGCCTCGCTGATGAGAATCTCCATATTCCGCTGGAAGATATTCAGATTGATGAATCTATGCATTTTATTGAAAGACCAGTGGAGATCATGGACTTCGGGGAGAAGCGTCTTCGACGAAGTCACATTCCAATTGTTAGGGTACGCTGGGAGTCGAAACGGGGACCTGAGTTTACTTGGGAACGTGAGGACTCAATGCGTGAAAAATACCCGCATCTTTTTCCTACTACTTCAACTACTTAAATTTCGGGACGAAATTCCTAAAAGTAGGGGATACTGTAACATTTGTAAAAATCGGGTCTCCAAAACCCGCTCCGTTTTGTAATCAAGTACCAAGTTATAAAAGTTGCATTAAATTTTTATGATTATTTTGAGTTAAAACGATACATAATTAATAAATAAACTAAACTATAAAAATTACATTTGATAAAAAGTTAAAATAAAATAAATAAAAAAATATTTGAAGCTGCCGGGACTCGAACCCGGGTTAGCCAAGACTCTTCAACAACTTAACACTCACTCCCTAAACCACTCCGCCACATTGTGTTTTCTGCTAACTCTAGGAACACAAATGAATTTTATACACAAAATCAGTAAAACCGATGGCGCCATCTGAGAAACGGTAATCGGCAAATCAATCGTCTAATCGTTGTTTAATTCGCATATTCAGCTTATAACCGATGTATAACGGTTTCTAATCAAGCTGAAATTGATTGAACTTAAAGTTTCATCATTTTCGGTTTTTGAAACCGAAAGGTCATCAAAGTTCTGAATAACTCAAGCTTCAGACCATTCTCGCGATTCAGAGCTATCATATCAATACTCCATTTCAATTTCGTCGCATTTTCGGACCACCAGATCATCTGAATCAGCTCGCCGGAAAAATTCTGCAAGTCACCGGAAAACCGGGACTCACATCCACACGGTATTTCCTCCGACTCTTTCTGTTTAAATCATGTGATTAATCAGTCTCTAACACAACTCCTCCATCAGAATCGATCCTAGTCAACGTTTATCGAAAATCTTATCTTCGCTGGAAAACTTCTGGAATTGCCGGAAACTCGATAATTACCGGTATGCACATTCCAACGTACTGATAATCAATACTCACTAGTTCAATTTCATATCTAATCCCTTAAGCCTGTTGATAGATTCTCTCAGCCGAAGGTTCAAAAACAGAGCCGACAAGTTTCGCCGGACTCTCTGAAGAAGACAACCTGTTCGGTATCTTCTTTCCCCAAACTGTTCGGTTTAATGCATTCAAACTAGACATCATGTTTATTAACTAATTTAATCAGGAATCGGATTGTTGATTGATGTCTGCGTTCGTAATGAAGAAGACGAGTTCAGTAATGACTTAAGATTAATTAAAATCGGAAGTTTAAACGGGTTAGACACACAGTCCAGCGGTGGACTGTGTGCAAACAAAAACTATACACGTCCCGAGTTCGATCCCTGCTACACGCACACTTTGTGGAATAAAATGCCTTTTTTGATCAAGAACTAAACCGGGTTAAATCAGATAGTTGTTAAGTACAATAAAAACCGAGATAATAACCGGGTTAGACACACAGTCCAGCGGTGGACTGTGTGCAACATGAACTACACGTCGCGCGTTCGAAACTCGTCACGAGCACCGGTTCGATTGAATTAAAATGTTTTTGCAAATAAAGGAAATTCAGTTTAATCGAATAAGTGTATAAATATAATTAAACACGAGATTATTTCGGGTTAGACACGTAGCTCAGTTGGTAGAGCTGCGTGCACGCGAACGGGAGGTCGCCGGTTCGAATCCCACCCGGCGCAGATTTATTCGCTGACCGAACCGGTCAACGGTCAATGGTCAACGCTAAAAAAATAATATTTTTTTTAATTTAATCTAAAAATCAATTAAAAATACTTAAAAATAACATTTTTAAAGATAGAAAATAGCCATAAACTCACAAAAATATATCTAAAAATTTCATTAAAATCCTTAATAAAATCCATCCATTTATTGTATTTTTCCATTATTATTTAGGTTAGTATTCCTCGTTGATCCGCTCATCTAAATCGTGCGCATCTCACCATCTCCAATCCAACGCACCCAATGTGAGTGAATCTTACAAATTCCCCGTTTTAATCACGTTTTTGGGGTGTATCATGTGTCTTTGTTTATATACATATTATAACTAAACCATTGTGCATACATCATATCATGAACATGTGTATTTAGTTTGTTGCTGTTAAGTAGTTATTATTGGATGCAATTTATTATTTCAGTACATGCAATTGCCGAGGCCGCCGCTCCCCATTTATGAGCGTTGAGCATGTTCCCCATTTTATTATGCGGTTGAACGGGCGTGCCCGCATACGATCGGCTCCGTTTGATTGAGCCTTGATCGCACAGTTCATTTTACATTTTCAGTACATGCAATACGATCGGCTCCGTTTGATTGAGCCTTGATCACACAGTTCATTTTACATTTTCAGTACATGCAATACGATCGGCTCCGTTTGATTGAGCCTTGATCGCACAGTTCACTTATGTTATTTATCGTATGATATTGGTATGTTCATGTATGCAATCAAGTGTTATTGTATGTTATAATTGTAACTGCTTTTTGCCATTGCTTGATTACTTACATTTGCTCATTTATGATTATGCACGATTTTTCATTGATAAACTAACCATTAATTCATTAATAAATGTTTATCTAATAAGGTTCACTCGCCAACTTATGTTGACCCAAAAACTCCCATGTTACACATGATACAGGTGAACCAGCAGCAGCTAGGAACACATAGGACCTGGATTAGAAGAATAAAACGATTTAGAATTGGGATTGTTATGTTTGGTTATTTCCTTTGTATTGAATGAACATGTTTGGATATTTGAAAATGTAACTTTGACTTTATTAATTATGAAACATAATAGTAAATGTCATGTGCTTTGGTGATAACCCAATTATGCCCCGACTCTAATTTCCGCTGCGGGTCGGGGTGTGACAGACAAGATGTACCAGGACCTTCGTCCTAAATACTGGTGGCCAGGCATGAAAAAGGATGTCGCCGTTTACGTCTCAAAGTGCTTAACTTGTTCGAAGGTTAAAGCCGAACATCAAAGGCCCTCTGGCTTGCTCGAACAACCCGAAATCCCGATGTGGAAATGGGAAAGCATAGCTATGGACTTTATTATGAAACTTCCTCGCACTTCCTCTGGTCACGATAGCATTTGGGTTATCGTCGATCATCTTACTAAATCCGTACATTTTATTGCTATACGAGAAGAGTTTAAGGTAGAACGATTAGCAAGAATCTATACCGACGAAGTCATTGTCGACACGGGACACCTCGTGACATCATCTCTGACGCGACGGTCGCTTTACCTCGCGTCTCTGGGAGACTTTTCAATCCGCCCTCGGTACTATGCTTAATCTTAGTACCGCTTTTCACCCTCAAACCGACGGTCAGACTGAGCGCATGATCCGCACCCTCGAAGACATGCTTCGTGCGTGCATCATAGATTTCGGTGGTAATTGGGATACACATTAACCTTTAATTGAATTCTCATGCAATAATAGTTATCACACCAGCATTCAAATGGCTCCTTTTGAGGCACTGTATGGAAGAAAATGTCGATCGCCTATTGCATGGCACGAGATCGGAGAAGCACAAGTCACCGGTCCCGAGCTGATTCAAGTAACGACGGACAAGATCCTCCAAATCAGAGACAATCTCTTGAAAGCTCGGAGTCGTCAAAAGAGTCATGCTGATAAACGCCGCAAGCCCCTACAGTTCAAAGTGGGAGATCACGTTCTCTTAAAGGTTGCACCTTGGAAAGGAGTGACCTGCTTCGGGAAGAAAGGAAAGCTAGCGCCACGATACGTAGGTCCCTTTAAGATTCTGGAAAGAATCGGCAAAGTGGCATATCGACTCGAACTACCGGCGGAACTTAATAATGTACATCCGACTTTCCACGTGTCGAACCTCAAGAAATGCCTAGCTGAAGAAAATCTCCACGTCCCCCTCGGGGACTTGCAAATAAACGAGACTCTGCATTTCGTGGAAAAGCCTGTCGAGATCATGGACCGAGAAACCAAGAAATTACGGCGCTCTCGCCTACCTATCGTGAAGGTCCGATGGGAAGGCAAACGCGGTGCCGAATTGAGAATTTTACCGTTTTGATGAGAGACACGGTTTTCCGACGAAAGTCCGGCGAGTTCAGAAAGCGTTTCCGACGAACAGAAAATAGAGCGAAAGTGAAATTGGAGGTTCTGTGAGTGTTTTTGAGTCGCGAGATGATGATATTGCCGGTGTAAATTAGGAAGTAAATGATTTCGGTTATTAAACCTGAAAATCATATGAATTCAAGTTCAATAAAGGCTGAATTGATTGAGATCGCGCGTCGTAATGTTTTCATCGGTTATAACCAGTAATATCAACACTCAAACGTCTGGAAAGTTGAAAGTCGATTACCGGTTTCAGTTTGGCGCAAAACAGATGACTTCACAGATGAACTTATGTTTTATTTGTTTCCTAGATTACACAAAGACATCAAGTGGCGGAGTGGTTAAGTGTTTGATGCTAAGGTTTTCCGGCTGACCCGGGTTCGAAACCCGGCAGCCCCTTTTTATTTCTAATTGCTTTATTTTTATTTTCTAACAATTTTAATTTCCATATTCTAAAATGTTTATTAGTTATGTATTGTTTAAAATTAAAATAAGCATTAAATGAGCAACAAAAATTTGAAACTGATTATTCGATTAATAAACGAAGCGGGTTTGGAAAACCCGTTTTTCGACGGATGTTACAGTATCCCCTACTTTTAGAAATTTCGTCCCGAAATTCAAGTAGTGGTGGTAACAGGAAAAAGATGCGGGTATTTTTCGCGCATTGAGTCTTTACGTTCCCAAGTAAACTCAGGTCCCCGTTTCGACTCCCAGCGTACCCTAACAATTGGAATACGACTCCGTCTTAAACGTTTTTCTCCGAAGTCCAAGATCTCTACTGGTCTTTCAATGAAGTGCATAAATTCATCGATCTGAATAACTTCCAGGGGAATATGGAGGTTTTCATCGGCGAGACACTTCTTTAAGTTTGATACGTGGAATGTGGGGTGAATTCTGTTGAGTTCTTCTGGTAGATCAAGCTTGTATGCTACAGGTCCTACTCTTTCGAGTATCTTGAAAGGTCCTACGTAGCGTGGTGCTAGCTTGCCCTTCTGGCCAAAACGAACTACTCCCTTCCACGGTGATACTTTTAAAAGTACATGATCAGCAATGTTAAACTCCAAAGGCTTTTGTCGTTTGTCTGCATAACCCTTTTGACGACTTTGCGCCTCTAGAAGATTGTTTCGAATCTGATGGATCTTGTCTGTGGTTTCTTGAATCAATTCTGGACCGGTGATTTGAGCTTCTCCAATTTCGTGCCAACATACTGGAGATCGGCACTTACGACCATATAAAGCTTCGAAAGGTGCCATGCCGATACTTGAATGATAGCTGTTGTTGTACGAAAATTCAACTAATGGTAGATGAGCGTCCCAATTTCCCTTGAAGTCTATGACACATGCTCGAAGCATATCTTCAAGAGTTTGGATGGTGCGTTCAGATTGTCCATCAGTTTGAGGATGATAAGCGGTACTGAGGTCTAATCGTGTACCCAAAGTGGCTTGTACGGCTTGCCATGTTCGTGAAGTGAAACGACCATCACGATCTGAAATAATGCTTAATGGTACACCATGACAGCTTACGATCTCGCTGATGTAGATACGAGCTAACTTCTCGTTCTTGAAATCTTCGCGGATTGGAATGAAGTGAGCTGATTTTGTAAGACGATCAATGATTACCCATATAGTGTCATACCCACCGGAGGTGCGAGGTAACCCGGTAATGAAGTCCATGGTTATGTTTTCCCACTTCCATACAGGTATTTCAGGTTGGACCAGAAGTCCTGAGGGTCTTTGATGTTCAGCTTTTACTTTGGAACATGTAAGGCACTTGGAAACAAAAACAGCAATATCCTTTTTCATTCCAGGCCACCAGTAGGTGTATCGAAGGTCTTGATACATCTTTTCGGCTCCTGGGTGTATAGAGTATCGTGTTTTGTGCGCCTCATTCATAAGGAATTCACGAAGGTTGTTGTGATCGGGAATCCATATGCGATCTAGATAGTACAGAATACCGTCGGATTTGGTTTCAATTTTAAGTTCAGCTCCACAAGACAGCTCCTTGCGTACGTCATTTTTCGTTACTGAAACATGTTGGGCTTTTCGAATTTGATCTTTGATATCGGTTATGATTTGCGAACATAGAAGACGAATGGAGTTCGCATAACCCTTTCGACTGAGCGCATTGGCCACCACATTTGCCTTGCCGGGATGATACTGAATTTCACAGTCGTAGTCATTAAGATGTTCGACCCATCTCCGTTGCCTCATGTTTAACTCCTTTTGGTTGAAGATATGTTGGAGGCTCTTATGGTCAGTGTATATTTCACACTTGCTACCGTAGAGGTAATGTCTCCATATCTTAAGAGCGAACACAACGGCTCCAAGTTCTAGGTCATGGGTGGTGTAGTTCTTCTCATGAGTTTTGAGTTGTCTAGAAGCATAGGCTATCACCTTTCCTCTTTGCATTAGAACACAGCCTAGTCCTTGCCCTGACGCGTCGCAATAAACCACGAAGTCATCACAACCTTCAGGAAGTGTGAGGATAGGTGCGTCACAGAGTTTCTGTTTAAGGGTTTGGAAAGCTTCTTCTTGTTTGGGTCCCCATATGAAGGGTTTTCCTTTATGTGTTAAAGCCGTGAGTGGTACAGCGATGCGGGAGAAATTTGCAATGAAACGGCGATAATAACCAGCCAAACCAAGGAATGATCTTACTTCGGTTGGTGTACGTGGCGCTTGCCATTCTTGTACTGCTTTGATCTTTGAGGGGTCGACATGTATTCCCTTGTCATTGACGACATGTCCAAGGAATTGTACCTCTTTTAACCAGAATTCGCATTTGGAAAATTTGGCGTAGAGCTTTTCATTCCCTAAGAGTGTAAGGATGAGTCGAAGGTGTCGTTCATGATCAGACTTAGACTTTGAGTAAATGAGGATGTCGTCGATGAAGACTATAACAAAGCGATCGAGATAGGGTTTGCAGACTCTGTTCATTAGGTCCATGAAGACAGCTGGAGCGTTGGTTAGACCAAATGGCATGACCATGAATTCATAATGACCATAACGAGTTCGGAAGGCAGTCTTTGGGACGTCTTCTTCATGTACTTTGAGTTGATGATAACCAGAACGAAGGTCGATTTTTGAAAAACAGCTGGAGCCTTGAAGTTGGTCAAGAAGATCATCGATGCGAGGTAATGGGTAGCGGTTCTTAACCGTTAACTTGTTGAGTTCTCTGTAGTCGATACACATTCGAAACGTTCCATCTTTCTTCTTCACAAAAAGGACAGGTGCACCCCAAGGCGATGAGCTAGGACGTATGAATCCTTTGTCAGTCAGCTCTTGTAATTGACTGGCTAGCTCTTGCATTTCGGATGGGGCTAACCTATAAGGAGATTTTGCAACTGGTGTAGATCCAGATATAAGGTCAATGCGGAATTCGACTTCTCTCATGGGAGGAAGTCCTGAAATGTCGTCAGGAAAAACTTGCGAAAAATCTTTTACTACTGGGATGTCTTCGAGTTTCTTCTCCATGATTCCCTTTTTGACGACATGAGTTAGGAATGCGACATAATTTTTGCGGAGATATTTTCGGGCTTGAAGGCAGGACATTAATTTGAGTCCTTTCGAAGGGGTTTCTCCAAAGATTCGTAGAGTCTGACCGTTTGTAAGAGGAATGCGTATAAACTTTTCGCGGCATACAACTTCAGCATGATGTTGGCTGAGCCAGTCCATACCAATTATAATGTCAAAGCTTCCTAACTTCATAGGTATGAGGTCAACTGGAAAATCGTGATCGTTTAGGGTGAGAGTACAATTGCGTATAATAGAGTTTAATGAGATCGGTTTTCCGTCAGCAACTTCTACCGTTATGGATTCCATGAGTTTATCACGAGTTTGGTTGAGGATGGGTTCAAATTCTAAGGACACAAACTTTTATCCGCGCCAGTATCAAATAACATGGATGCATAACTACCATTGATGAGAAACGTACCGTTAACCACATTGTTGTCAGCCCTAGCTTGATTGGCGTTGATGTTAAAAGCTCTTCCTCTTGCAGGTGGAGGAGCTTGGTTAGCCTGGTTTACTAGATTAGCTTGAGCTTGAGCATGGATGATATTCACCAGACGTGGACAGGTGTTCCTGAAATGGTTCGGGTCTCCACAGTTGTAACAAGCCCGCATAGGTTGCACCATGGGATAGTTGGGTTGGTAGTAGGATTGGGCTACATGTTGGGCAGGTGGTAGGAGTAAAGGTTGTTGGGCTTGACCCACTATCTGATGGTGGGTTTGGGTTGAGGGCTGATGGCGGTTCGTTCGCTGAAGTACGTGACAGGTTTGAATGGTGTGACCTGCGCGACCAGAGCCGGTGCAATGTTGGCAGGGATGATCAGGAAAGTGATGGTATTGGCAACGGTTGCATTTTGGGTATGGGCTGGAGTATGGCCTTTTATATGGTGCGGTTGAGGGGGCAACTTGAGTGATGGGTGCAGCAGGGATAGGGAAATTTGTTTGTGTGACAGCAAAGTTTCTGGTGTTTCTAAGGGTCTAATAACCTATCCTATATCCCTATAGTCATGGCTCTGATACCAATCTTTCACACCCCGACCCGCAGCGGAATAAGAGTCGGGGCATAATTGGGTTATCACCAAAGCTCATGATGTTTACTAATATGTTTCATATTTATTAAATTCAAAATTACATCCTCAATATTCCAAACAAGTTCATACAATTACAAAGAAAAGTAACTAAACAAACAATCCAAAGTCTAAACCGATTTATCTTCTAAGCCATCCTATATGTTTCTTGCTGCAACTGGATCACTTGTATCATGTGTAAAAATGGGGGTTTTTGGGTCAACAAAAGTTGGCGAGTGAACCTTGTTAGAAAAACATTTATTATTGATTTCTTGTTATATTTATTATGGAAAATTGTGCAATAATCATATGTGAGCAAACGTAAATAAACATACAATAACAATAACAATAACAATAACAATAACATACAATAACAATAACAATAACATACAATAACAAACCACCTTGCATGAATATATGACATGAATGATAATGTAAATGTTGGCAACGTCACGTTCACGCTCATAGGTAATGGGGAACAGACAGCCTATGATGAAATGTATGTGCGATCAAAGCTCAATCAAACGGAGCCGATCGTATGTTGGCAACGCCTCGTTCACGCTCATAGGTAATGCGGAACGGCTCACGCTCATAGGTAATGGGGAGCGGCGGCCTATGATAATGTATGTACTGAAAATGATAATTTAATCTAAACATTAACCACGCAAACAGTTGATACATAATGAATACACATTTGATCATTGATATGATGGATGCACAATTGTTTAAATGAAATAAATGATATGACACATGATACACCCCAAAAACGTGATTAAGACGGGGAATTTGTAGAGATTCACTTACATTGGGTGCGTTCGGTTGGTGATGTTGAATGCGCACGGGTTTAGAGGATTGATCGACGAGGAATAACTAACCTAAATAATAACAAAAAGGTACGGTAAATAAGTGGATTTTATTAACAATTTTAATAGGATTTTTTTTAGATATATTTTTGTGAGTTTAAGATCATTTTCCAACTTTAAAAATATTATTTTTAAGTATTTTTAACTGATTTTTAAATTAAATAAATAAATAAAGATATAAAAAATTGTTGACTTTTTTTTTGACTTTGACCGTTGATCGTTGACCATGACTGTTGACTGTTGACCGGTTCGGTCGTGTATTCGTTTGCGCTGAGTGAGGTTCGAACTTGTGACCTCCCGTACGCGTGCACGCAGCTCTACCAACTGAGCTACGTGTCTAACCCGAAATATTTCTGTAATTAATTATATTTATATACTATTTTAACTTATTCAAAATTTATTTATTTTTAAAAAGGATTTTAATCATCGAACCGTTGTGTATAACAGGTCTCGAACCCGGGACCTGTTGTTTAACGTTGCACACAGTCCACCGCTGGACTGTGTGTCTAACCTGGTTAAAACACTTGTTTTTATTTCTCTTATATACTAACTGGAAGTCTCCGTATTTGGGTTTTATAAAAAGGCTGAATATTGTGACGAATCGGAACAAGGACAGACTCGAACCCAGGACTCTATGTTTTAAATGCACACAGTCCACCGCTGGACTGTGTGTCTAACCCGAGATATAATCCGATTTATATTAAATTTATACACAAACTAGACTTCATCTTCTCCGTTAAACAACACAGACAACGATTATTCTACTGATCTTGTTCAATTCAATTAACGGACATATGACTGATTAAAATGAAATGGATAAAGAAGGTTTTGGAAGTGAATGTACCGGAAAGATGATCTTTCTCAGAACTCCGGCGAAATCGTCGGCTCTGTTTTATGAACTCCGTCTGAACGGGCCAATTAATAGTTTTAATTAACCAATTGTGAAATTGAATGACTAAACAAGAGTTATCAGAGAGTTTAGATGATTATACCGATTCACAGCGCGATTCAGAAATTTTCAGAAGTTTTCCGGCGATTGCAGATTATCCGGTATCGTCGTCTAGGACCGATTCTGATTGAAGGGTTTAAGTTAGTAACAGTCTAACAACAGATAGAAGATGAAAGAATTGAGAATTTTAGTTTTGATGAAAGATACGGTTTTCCGGCGAAAGTCCGGCGAGTTCAGAAAGCATTTCCGACGAACAGAAAATAGAGCGAAAGTGAAATTGGAGGTTTTGTGAGTGTTTTTGAGTCGCGAGATGATGATATTGCCGGTGTAAATCAGAAAGTAAATGATTTCGGTTATTAAACCCGAAAATCATATGAATTCAAGTTCAATAAAGGCTGAATTGATTGAGATCGTGTGTCGTAATGTTTTCATCGGTTATAACCAGTAATATCAACACTCAAACGTCTGGAAAGTTGAAAGTCGATTAACGGTTTCAGTTTGGCGCAAAACAGATGACTTCACAGATGAACTTATGTTTTATTTGTTTTCATCGGTTATAACCATTATTTCACCTCAACAATAAATACCCAGCTCCTCTTCTCATTTGAACTTGCTGCAAGTTCGCCCGGAGCTCCCCAAAACCGAAACCTTTTGTGTTCTAAGTAAGATTCCACCCGTTTTCAAGCTACAACAACGTTTTACAACGATTTTGCACAAGGCTTTGCCTTCGTTTTCATCAAATCTCTTCTGTTTACGAAAATCTTCATCTTTTTATGCAAAACTTCTGTTTTTCACTCAAATCTATGCTTATATCTGATTAAAACCTTTAAAACATTGATTATTACACAATATTCGGACTAAACGACGTATGTTTCGTTCACTTTGAAGTGGAACGAGGCATTGTCAAGCTAAATCTCAGATCCGGAAGCACAAGGACGAAGTCGTCACTTTGCACAAACTGAACTAAACCGTTTGAACCTTCAAGTTCGCCGGATTAGTCCGAGTTTCTGTAAAATGGCTAAACCTCGCTCTAAAAGACCTCTTCAGCCTTGGTTTTTCTCAGTAGCGTAAGGTTTGAGGGATGGACACTCGATTTCCTGAGAAAACGACACGAAAACGCACGATTTGGATGCCAAAACAGTCAAGTTTGCTCGGAAGGCATCAAGTTTGCTCGAACTGGTCACCAGTTCGGTGATCAAGTTCGCCCGAACGTGATCAAATCTTCACCAAAACTACACAAGTTCGCCCGAACTTGTATCCCACCTCAGCAAATGGGACAAGTTCGCCCGAACTTGTACTCTCAGTAAGTCCAGACATACAAGTTCGCCCGAACTTGTACTCTCAGTAAGTCCAGACATACAAGTTCGCCCGAACTTGTCTGCTGTTCTCTCAAACCGGCTGATCTGGCACTCTCTGTAACTCCTCCCAGATCCCGTCTCATCTCCCGATTCGCACCGACAGGGAGTATACTTGAACCCTTTTTCGCTTTATCGTACTTTTTGGTGTTACATACGTCTCTATATCAAAAAAACGCTACACGCAATCTCCAAACTGTTTTAAAACGCTAACCGCTCTCGCATGCTATACGTGAATCGCTGAATGTTTGTTTGCTATGTGTGGATAATGTGTACTTGTAGACCACCCTTAGCAACGATAGTACTATATTTTGGACTCAGCACCCGATTGGTTCGGGGGTTGTTAAGGATCGCAAATTACTTTACGTGCGTGTTCGCTATTGTGAATACGTATCGCGCATACTCCACATCGCAGTCGTGTTGGTTAGCTTGTATCGTTATTAATTAGCTGCTTATATTCACTTTCTCTACGTATCGCATGTCGGTTATGCGTAATGCTTTATCGCTATTATTATGCTATTAAACCTGTATGCTCCCCTTTACTTTATTGTATTGACTTTATTTTAATGTACGTAACAGGTTGAGGACGTTATCGCTACAATCGGATTAGGTCTTATGCTTTAGAAACTTGTATTAATTTAGTCGGTGAACTTTGATTTGTTTGGAAACTTATTGGATTTGTAATGATTTTGAATGATGATATGTTAATTGTATGAGAAATTGACGTTTTAAGTATTGTCGTTTAAATTGTCGTTATGGATTCTCTTGAGCAATCTGGTTCGCCTAGTGCCGCGCTCCGATGATTCCGCCATCGGTTGGGGTGTGACAGCCCAAACAACAAGCCAGACATGCTTGGGTGACATAGTACAAATACTAAGGTCTTATAAATAATTTACAGCCTACTGAAAATAATAATAACAATATCAGGAACATGCGACCATGATACAACTCTGAGGTGTGGCGTGCTACAACACACTAATAATCAAGTAGACGAATACAATACTGACTCAGATAACGTATCCCATATCGACGAATCCAAGTACCAAATCATGAAATCAGACTTTAAGACAGAGAAAAATATCCGCACTACAAAGTAACAGATATAACGATAAATATTATGATGGGAAGACCAAAAAATTCGTACTGAAAAGTAACATAAAATAATAAATAAATACTACGATGTAAACGAAACAGAATTCGTACCTTAGTTTAGAAAGGAAAGCAAAAGTACAAATCGAGTCATCCTCAAAAACTAAGCAAACCTAAATCTCGTATTTATGAGATTAGTTCATTACAATTGTTTCATTTCGAAGTTTGTTCCTTCAAATTTTCCCGGCGACTAAGAATTTTGTTATTAAACCTTTATCAAATATAGTTAACCAAAATGAACTATTTATCTAAGACATAATATTCCTCAATTATGAACTTCCTTTGCTATGTAAAACATGTCACTTATTATATGTATATTAATCGTAAGTATAGATACTGAATTCTAAACTACATAATATATCAGTTTGAAAAGAAAAGATATTAATATGTTCATAAAACCCCAAACACACATTCATACATATGTGGCACACACATCTAAAACACACCTACACAACTGATAAAATATTTTATAGTATGTAATATATGCATTAGTGAATAAAATGATTGGTAGTGATTATCGAATATTGCAACAAAAATATTAATTTTAACTAATTTGATTTTATGATATTTAATACATTAGAACATAGAAGTGTTCATTTTGGTATTAAAAGGTAAAAAACTATATTTATTAATTATATATCACATCTCAATGACACACCATGCAAGACACATAAATTCGACCAAACATTTTGAACACACACATACATATCCACATGCACACACATCAAAAACACACACGTAACATACAAACACAATATGCACACAACACACACTATCTTACACACCTGTAAATTTACATGCACACCCATACATTAACCAACACACACATAATACACTGCACACCCACCTCCCGACAAACACATGATATTATTACGACTCATTAATCAAACCCTTCACAAACAATGGCGAGGTGTGATGGTGCAAGACAAAACCAGTTCGATGGCGGCGAGATCTAGATCTAAAGCAATGGGGTGGGTGATTTCGATTAGAAAGCTTATTTGTGTTTGGTTGGTACAACGATTCGGGAGTAGCGGAAGTCTTCAAATTTTTGGATCGGTGCGGCAGATGATCGGGATAAATTGCGAGAGAAAAAGAGTGTCAAGGGTTTGGTTTATTTTATAACATAAGTTGTTTCAGTTCTACCCCTAAAATAAAGAAAACTTACGGAACAGACCTTTTAGTACAGTTTTAAATTTTAACCAACCCTAAACTATAATAATTATAATTATACTAAAAATAAAGAGAGAGGTGTGATTATTAGTTTTTTCGTATTTACTCATACAAAATTGTTAAAAACTACAATAAATTACTTCGGATCGCTAAGTGTAGTCGAACTTAAGATGTAATGAATTCGTTTTAAAACCGACATAATAAATAGGTACATGTTATTTTAGGGTTTTCAAATTTTTAATTATTACATAGTCAATCAGGGTTTTAGTTGTTTTTACTTGAAAGTTGCACCTTTACAAAATCAGTTCTCATTTAAATGTTTTATTTCGCAGGTAGAACCGAAGACGTACACGGAAGAACTGACAGAACAGAGTTGCGTTAATGCGATGCAGGAGGAACTGTTTCAATTCAAAAAACTTGGTGTGTGGAAGCTTGTAGATCTGCCTAAAGACCGCTAGAAAATAAATACAAAATGGGTCTTCAAGTGTAAAAAGGATGTTCGCAGTGTGATTGTGCATAACAAAGCTCGACTCGTTGTTTAGGGATTTGCCAACAAGAGAGAATAGATTTCACCGAAGTGTATGCTTCCGTAGCCAGATTAGAAACAATCAGAATTTTCCTTGCATTCGTGTCTTGTAAAGGATTCCAAGTGTACCAGCTAGATGTAAAGTCTGCTTTCCTCTATGAAATGTGAAAGAGGAGTGTATGTCGGCCAACCACCGGGTTCGTCTATCCGATCACAAAGACAAAGTATATTTGCTTGACAAAGTACTGTACGAGTTACATCAGGCCTCGAGAGCCTGGTTTGAGACGCTATCTCAGCATCTCCTCGACAATGGCTTTGTAAGAGATACCGTGGACAACACACCCTCTTCACGTGGGAAGTAGATGGTCACATCTTGATAATATAAATCTATGTGGTTTATATCATATCTGGTTCGACAAACGATACGTTGTGGAAAGATTTCGAAAGAGTCATTAAGAAAAAGTCGAAATGAGTTCTATGGGCGAAATGAAGTTTTCTTGCACTTCAAGTAGGCCAACTTCCTGTAAGATCTTTATCCATCAAACGAAGTATGTGAACGGCGTTTTGGTGAAATTTAAGATGTCTGACACATCCCCGATGTCTACCCCATTAACTCATAATGACGGCATCGGACCCGATTCGACCAGGGATAAAATTGACGAAACTCTCTACTGTTTGATGAATGGCTCTTTGATGTATTTGAATGCCTCACGACCGGATATCATGTATCCAACATGCCTCTGCGCATGCTACCAGTCGAATACCAGAGTATCACACCTGATAATCATTAAGAGGATCTTACGATAACTTAAGGTTGTCCAAGTATCAGCTTGTGGTACCCTCGCACTGATGATTTCAACTTGGAAGGCTACTTAGACTCTGACTTTGGAAGCTGCAAAATCAATGCTAAATCTAGAACTGCTGGTTGCAGTTCTTTGGCACACATTTGGCAACGTGGCAGTGTAAGAAGCAGACCACAGTCGCTCTCTTGACCTGCGAGGCAGAATACATTTATGCTTCTAGGTGTTGCTCGCAAATCCTTTTAATTCAGCAACAGATGAGGGACTAGGGTTTAATTTCTCAACACACCCATATCTGTAGATAATGAGGCTGCCATTAACATAATGAAAAATCCGGTTCAACACTCTAAAACAAAACTGTTTTATAGAACAAAATTTAAATATCTTTTGAAATTAAATGGAATGAAAGATTTGTCATCAGGGGGAGCAAAGAGGTTGAACCGAGATGGATGGCGATTTGACGTAATCCCCATTGGCTAGGCATTTTTCTTTCTTTAAAAACAAAAATCCAAAAATATGTTTTTGATTTTAGGGGGAGAAAGTTTTAGAAAAATATAAAAATATATAAAATGTGAAAAGTACAAAAACATGAAAAAGACAAGAATGAGTTTTCTTGTGAAAAAGAGGAAATGATAGTATACCAGTGGGATGTCACAACATGCTAAAGAAATGCAAAGTTTAAAAGTTTTTAAACAGTCTCACTGATGATGTGCCAGTAGGCTTCACACGTTTTGTAAATTGGTTTCGAGATATAAACATAATGAAACTTCTTAATTAGTGGTTTAATATCTCTTGGATATATGGTTTTAGTACACCGAAATATCGTTTGAGAGATTGCCGGATTCTAAGATACTAGGTCTTTATAACTAGTTGATATATGGGGTATTATACAAGTTCTTCTGATTTTCCGGAAGCAATGACCTAGAACTTGTAGAATACTTTGCATTAAAAAACATAAATAACATCAAAATTGAGAGTATCGAAAGATCTGACAATCGCAGTAAACAGATTCCAAAATATGGAACACACTTTAAGTCGAGCCTTCATCTCTTTTTCTGTATGGTGGTACTAACCTGAGCTCTCAAAGCCTCGCACAACCCAGATACAAATATCAATTAGGCATATTCACCTGTAAGATGAAATCTAGGGAATCTTTATACGAGAGTATATTCTGAGGTTGGATACACTCTTAAGTCAATTCTAGGACATTTATTACTGTATCTTGAAACAATTGAACTTTGTGTAGAGGTTTAAGTGGACAAAGAACACTGACAATCTAGGTGAACTTGTTTACAACTTAAAGTTTATCAAAGATCAACGGTGTTGATGACATGTCTCAAAAACTAATATGATCCTCTTAGACAAACTCACAAAAATATGTTTTACATAGCTATTTCATTTCAGAAACTAAAGAGATTTTCAGCGTGTTTTAGCATAAAATTGGAAAATTCAAAAAGATTTTATTTAATCATATTTCGACTGACGGTGATGGAATGCTGATCTTCAAAATCTAAAGGTTGCTAAATAGAATCTGAAGAACAACAGGTTGAGAGCTAATCTTAAATGAGAAAATGTTTTTGAAATATCACAAGTTCATTAATTTGAAACTTAACTTTGACAGAAAAACATCAGTCTGTTCACAAAGTGTTCAACCAAGGTAATTAATTTGGACTTGTAGACAAATCAGGTAACCAGGGTCATTAACTTGGACTTGGTTAACTGAGTGGGCTGTTAAAACTGGTAAAATGTTTAAAAATTGAAAAATTTGAAAAATTGGTTACCTCCGCATGAAGGTACTCATTCGCATAGAAGTAGTCACATTCGCACGAAGGTACTCCTTTGCACGAAATTGAAACATGCACCTATAAATACATCTTTGCACGAATGTATCTTCATTAGCACAGACTTGTCTTCTCCTTACCAGTTGAACTTTTGAGAGAATTTTGATTCAAATTAACCGAACTCTGTCAAAATCAATCCTTGGGGGGTTGATTCACACAACACTTGCAATGGGAAAGGTAAAACATGGACAAATTGGACAAAAATCAGACTTTCGGACTTAAACTATATAATCTTAGATTTAGGACATTTGAACGGTCAAAACATTAAATTGATCACATATATGTTAATATCGGCACTTTAGGTGTGTGTATAACTATCAATTTGTTCAAAACATGTAAAAATCAAGAAAAATGAATGTTATGTTTGATACGGATATAATTACCTCCGTACGGAAGTAATTCATTTGCACGAATGTAATTACCTCCGCACGGAAGTAACATTGTTTTGGTAAAAAGGTGTTTATCTTCGCATGAAAGTAAATAATGATGAACATGTTTGATTTTCCTTCGCACGGAGATAAAATGGTACATCCGTTCATAATGATACCTTCACATGAAATAGTGTTTGTATCTTATTGTACATCCGTACCGATGTATCTTCGCACCCAATTTGATAATTTTTGAAAAATCTTCTAAGTGTTGAATTGTATCTTTTGTGCAGGAGAAAGCTACAAACTTCGATCTGAAGCACAACATATGTTGTGTTCTTGATAAGAAATTAACAATGATGGAGTCGTCCAAGCCTATTCTGAAATTTATGGAGTGTATTCGGATCAAGAAAGCGTTGACGGATCAACACACGGCGTATAGATCTCATATAGAATGTTTTTGGGAACATGCAAGATCTGTTGAGGATCCGCTAGCTATTTATTCTTTCGTTAAAGTCGGAAATGAAGACAAAGAGGTGGTTATAACAGAAGAGCTGATCAGGAGGGTGTTAGATTTTGGTGATAAATCTGGTGATCCCATTGCTTATCCAGATCATATGGTTAAAGGAGTTTCTATCGAATGGGATACACAGGGCATGTTAACGAAACTAATTTTTCTAAAGAAAATGTGTCAAGGCCTTACAAATTCTTCTTGCATTCAGTGATTCATGCAATGTGGCACACGAAGGGAGGTTATGACGTTGTGGTTGACTACTTGATGTGTATGATTACAACTTTAATGTTAAACTTACCATACAACTTTTCAAAGTTTATCTTCGAGCAGATGAAGGCAAACATTGTTCAAGAAAAATTCTTACAATATCCAAGATTTGTCCAGATGTTGTTAGATGATCTTGTTCTGAATCCTGCTAAAGAAAAATCAGATGTGCTGCCGTTAGAACATATGGAAAATCTGTCATTGGACCATATTCAGGAATATTAGTCGAAAGATATTCCTGAGTATAAGAGATTGTTCGGTCATTTAAAAGATGAAAAATTTATCGCACCACCGAAAGGCAAGTGGAGAAAAGATGAGAGTAACTCCGACAATGAGGATAAGAAGTTAGAAAGGTTTGTTTGAAAGATGTGCAAATGGTTTGAGAAGGAAGATGGTAAGAAAAGACGTACAAAAAACAGACAACTACGAAGTAGTCGACAAGAAAGAGAAAGCCAAAAGTGATGCTACGTGATGAAAGCAGTGATGAAGAGGAAGAAAATGTAAATTTTGAAGATGGTGTTATTTCTGCGATTTCTGTTCAAGAAATAGCTGAAAAGAGTACTGCAGATACTGATGAGATTGCTGGTGATATTGATAAAGAAGCATTTGAAGGTGGTTCTGGAGAAGAAGTTGATTCTAAGTCAATGGAAAGTGAAGAGTTAGATGTTCTAACTATCAGAAGTGAAAGAGTTATGCATGATTCTTGAGCTAGAACTAGAACTAGAACTGAACAAAGAGTTGCTAAGAGAAAGAAACCTTCTGCTGAAAGTGATGATGAGCCATATGTACCATCTGATGTAGAACTGCCAGTAAAAAAGTTTCTAAAAGAGTAAAGAGCAAGTTTGTTGATCTTAGCAAGAAGAAGACAGGGTCATCATTGACAAAGAAACCACGAAAGAGAACTAAAGAGCCTATCAAAGAAGTAACAACTGCTGGAGCAGAACCAGTAGTTACTGAAAAGAGTGTACCATCAGTCGAAGCAGAAGTTGAAGTAGAACATGTAATTCAGATTCAAACTCCAACTACTTCACAACCAGCTCCTACAACACCAATTCCACCAATATCTCAACAACAAAGAGCACAACGTCAATCAATCCAAGATTGAGATGTACACCTCGTCAACAAGCACATCCAACTGGTTCTTCTTATAATTTATTTAATGAGGATCTTCCATTTCCCAACATTGATTCGATGAACTTGGATTTTCTAAATGATCCAATTGAAGAGAAGATCAAGCTGATGGAAGCAAGAGTAAAGTTTCTAGTAAATGAACGAGAACAAATGGAAGCTGTGATTGCAAGCCTTGTTTATGAGAATGACAGATTGCGAAAGAGATCAAGTGATTTGGATGTCTTTTAACAAAAAGTTAAAAGATCGAAAGCTTGATGTTTTGTACAAAGTGTTAGAGAAAAAAATGGGTATTGATTTTGAGGCTGAATATAATCAGATTGAGAGAGCTCGTAAAGCTGCTGCTGAAACAGAATTGACAAGTTATGGTAAAGTCAAAGAAAAGATTGATGCTATGCAAGATAATATCATTGAACCTGAGATAGAGAAAGAACCTGAAACTGAAATAGATATTTCAAAATTCATTCTTATAGGTGGAGTAAGAGATGTACCGTATGAGAAAGAGGATGATGAGAAAGAGGGTAATGAGAAAAAGGATGATGGAGATGTTGATGTTGAAGGTCCGGATCATGGTAATGATGATGCAAGGGTGATGATGATGATAATCATGGGGTACAACTATGGTGGTGTATATTCCGAGAAACCCTAAAAATGATTCTCAATATGATTATATGAATGACAATTCAAATCAGGAAGATGATTCTTATAGAAAGAAATTTTCGATGACCACTGGCGTTCTTTTCAAGACATCCTGATGTTTCCCATATTTAATCAGGTGGATTCTACTCTTCCAAGAGTTTGACATTGAGATAAAAGACAAAAGAGGAGCTGAGAACACCGCTGCTGACCATCTATCTCGCTTGGAAGATCCATCGTTGGAGGCAACTATGGATGAGCTCACTAATGAAAAATTTCCAACGGAATCTTTAGAAATGGTGGAATGATGAGAAGAACCATGGTATGCCGATTACGCCAACTACTTAGCTAGTGGAATAATCGTGAAGGGATGGTCACATCAACAAAGAAAACAATTCTTTGCCGATGTAAATCATTATTTCAGGGAAGATCCATATCTTTTCAGAATTTGTGCCGACCAACTTATCCGATGATGTGTACATGGTAACGAAGCAAGAAAAATACTCCGCCATTGTCATAAAGGTCCGTACAGAGGACATCATGGAACCACTAGTACCGCTCGAAAGGTATTCAATTCAGGATTCTATTGGCCAACCATCTACAAGGACTCAAAGAGTCTTATCAGAACATGTGATGCCCACCAAAGATCAGGTAATATTTCTTCCAAAAACGAAATGCCACAAAATGGTATTCTTGTTTGTGAGATTTTTGATGTATGGGGGTTAGACTTTATGGGTCCTTTCCCACCATCAAAAGGAAACAAATATATACTTGTGGCCGTGGATTACTTGTCAAAATGGGCTGAAGCCGAAGCTCTTCCAACAAACGATGGAAGGGTTGTGGTAAGATTCCTAAAACGACTATTCTCTCGTTTCGGAACTCCAAAAGCTTTAATAAGTGATAGAGGTACCCATTTTTGTAATCATCAACTTGAAAAAATCTTAACAAGGTATGGGGTCTATCACCGAATCTCAATCGCATATCATCCTCAAACGAACAGACAAGCTGAAGTGACCAATCGAGGGTTAAAGCGAATACTTGAAAAAAAGGATTAAATAAAAAAGAATGGGATGATAAATTAGACGACCCTTTATGGGCTTTCCGGAAACGCTTTTGAAACAACGATATGTACCACCCAATATAAGCTAGTCTATAAAAAAAGTTGTCATTTGCCAGTAGAATTAGCACGTAGAGCCTACTGGGAATTAAAAAACATAAACCTGGACCACGAAACTGCCAGTAAAAATCGATTTTATCAATTAAATGAACTCGACGAATTAAGAAATCAAGCATACTCTAACTCCGAAATCTATAAGGAACGTATAAAGAACTTACACGACAAAAATATTAAACCTAATGAATTTCGAGAAGGAGATCAAGTGCTATTTTTTAATTCACGACTTCGATTATTTCCCGGAAAGTTAAAGTCTAGGTGGTCGGGACATTTTCCATTACCCATATCTTCCTACACGGTGCAATCGAGATTAAATTTCAAAATGGCATTCCGTTCAAGGTCAACGGACAAAGGCTTAAGCTATACCGAGGATTCATTAAGGATGAAGAATAACAGATTTCATTACAAGCAAGCGAGGTATGATTAACAAGGGCTTGTGTATATACAATTTAACATCATGTCTTGTAGGTAATGAACATCAGGAGACCTTCTAAACAGGTAAGATAAATAAAGGAACTTCTTTAGGGAAACAGTCAATGACCACGCGGCGTGGCCACATATGCATGCTGAACACGGTGCGTGGTCAGTGACCACGGGTCCGTGTCCAGCTGTCTGTTTTCATGTTTTCCCGGAACTTTAATCATAAAGCACTGATTGATCTTTGGTTCTCTTATGCATACATGGCTAACAAATTCCTAAGAAATCAGAATGGGAGTACCAAAACCTCTTTGAAGTCCTCCAAAATAGGCCAGAAGAAGCGCCAAGACAAACATGATATGAAACTTTGGAAGCCGTGGGTCAACGAGATCGGTATGAAATGCTAGTCACAGGTCTACTCCGAGCTGCTCTTAATAAAAAGCTCCACTCTGTCTATGAGTTATATGGAGTTTTACAACACTTTCAAGTTCAACACCAAGGCAGACCCGTTCGATTCTGATGCAGTCGAGTTCAGATGTGCAGGGAAACTTTTCTCTATCTCCATGGCAAACTTCGGTGTTAACATTGGTTTATACACCAAGGATGAGTCGGTTGAGGATGCATTCACGGGTGGTCTCTGTGAAATTCCGATCAACATGAGGCAAAACAGCATGGTCACAACTTGGAGATGGACCATACAACCCTAGCATCACCAAGAGCTCGCACTTGGGAGATCCACTTTACCGGTACATCCATCGGGTCTTGAGCAACTCCCTCAGTCAACGGCGAGACAGCTCTGTAGTAGTAAACCTCCGTGACCTCACCTGCCTCTACTGTATCTACACCCGACAACCACTTGATGTCACCTACATACTCCTCAAGAACATGCAACTTAACCAATTGGCATCCCCTCCCACACCAATCTTCTTTGGGGGGTGGATTTATAAGCTATTCAAGAACTATGTCCAAAGTGTCCTGAAGTCATTCACTCAAGGTGTGAAGTCCAAAAAGGTCGATCTAAGCCCAGTGCCGTCCATGGGACTGTCCGCTTCCGAAATGCCCAAGGAAATACATGGGGCTGGAGGAGGTCCTAGCCCTTCAAGATGACCCTAATCGTCCTCCTCCCAATATCATGGCTACCAAACGGGTTCTTCCTCCCAAGGAGGTGGGTTTCCTAACTTTCAAAGTTTGACTGACCTTTTGTAGGAAAACCTCTTATGCACTCGTAACACTTACAACATGGCTAGCAACGCCAACACCCTGATAGGAGTGATGGAACGTTCCATCACTAATATGCAAGGAGACATCACGTATATCCGGGAGCATATGGCGTATCGTGATGATGAGGAGGTTGATGAGGACGAGGACATGGACTGAGCGGAGGCATTGATAATGGTGTAGGTGACGGATGCAGCTTTCAGGTTAATCTCTTTACCCCTTGAACAATTGACGGGTCTGCGTTTCCGTGGTTTGAACAACTTACTCTTTTGAACAACTTTTATTTTCTGCACTTTACTTTCATGTTTATGATGGTGATGGATGTTAAACACTCGTAATCTAGGATTTGGTATTGTAGTATGCTTCGTGTGGTGTGATGTTGGTAAACAGGTACAGGAGGGCTAAGTGCACTAAAACATTAGTACTATAAGAGCCCGGAGACCAGACGCAGAAACCAAAAAAGAAATAACCTGATTTTCAACTCTTACAGACTGTTACCACGGGGCTGTGGCCAATGACCACGTCCCCGTGTCCTACCCACTGATCTGCTATTTTGTCTGCATATCCTGACCACGGGTCGTGGCCACCAGACACGCCTCATGGACAACCTTCTGTAAGTTTTGACACTGGCGCTCTGAACACGGGGCCGTGCCCGGATAACACGGGCCCGTGGCCAGAAGCCCAGTATCACAAAAATTTGTTTTTAAAAACGCTTTTAGATGTTCGAATCAACCGAAAGACTTATTTTTGGACACATTGAGGACAATGTGTAATTTAAGTGTGGGGGAAGCTAAAACCTTGAATCTCGCAAGTCCTAATAACAAGCCTTACACAAAACTCGTATTGGAACCGCTGATCACCCCAAATCGTTTTCAAATTTTTTTCATTTTTTACTTGTCTTGGTTTAATTTGGGAATAACAAGTTCTAAAAAGGTTATGTTTTTACAAATTTACGACCGATAGCGTCGTGATAAAAAGAACCAAACAAGAAATTATAAAAAAGGCATGACAAATCTTTTTAAAATTTGATTATATATACTTGTTCATAATAAAAAGCCATTCCCACAATAAGTGAGTTTTTGAGCCTTTATTGAGCATACATACATACATCTTTGAACTAAATGCTCACTTTTCCTTCTTGTGTGAATAGCCGCTTGGTTCTTACGACTCTAGAACGTGCCAAGATGATACATTGCCGGTCCTTACCAACTTAAACCCAAGTAAGGAAATGATGGAGGCATTAGGACTAACCTATTTTTTTATTCAAAACCATTGTTTTCCTTCTTTCTACTCCACTACCTAAAATCTACCTAGTTAACGCCTTTGAGCCTTAGCCTTTTTCATTTCAAAAACCCGCAAAACAAACACCCAATCACCACCAAAACTTTTTAAAACCCATTTGATTTAGTAGAAAGCTCGGTTATCTGGTGACATATGTAAAAAAAAACCTAGTTCTTTCTATAACCAAACAAGTTCCTCAAAAAAAAAAATCTTGTTTGAAAATGTTTAGTTTTAGTGTCACAAAAAAAAAAAAACAATTTTTTTACGATAACCAATGCCTTTTACGCTTTCCGCCATTTTACTAATTACTAACCAAATCACCTACCTTTAGCCCAAGCCTAACCTTTCTCAAAGACCTCTTGATATTTAAAAAAGTTTATAGTTAAAAAGGAGGAGGATTGATCGCTTGGCAAGTGTATGGTAGAAGTAAGTTCCAAACCGGAATCGAATGTCATCACAAAAATACATCTTTGGCCAAGTGTTGAGTGATCTCTTGTGAGGTAAGTGAACTTGTATATAAATAGAATTTTAAAGAGGCATGTTATGCCTAAATAAAATGATTTTTCTTAAAGATGTTCTAAATAAATCATGACGAATAGGATTGTAAATAAAATAAAAACAAAATTTAAGAAAAGATCTTGGATTCCCGACACTCAAGACAAACCACAAAAACTTCTTCTCTACCTACTCCGTTTGGGTGTGTAAGCCGCATTTAAAGAGTTTTGCTTGAGAACAAGCAAAGATTCAAGTGTGAGGATATTTGATGTGTGCAAAATGTAACATATAAATTACATCAAATGAGGCATAAAACTAACCCTTTTTTAGTACTAATGTTGGAAAAAGCACGTTTCTTTGTTCCTTTTATATTTTCCGGATAAAATGAGCTCAAAAGAAGCAAATAAGCAGCTAAAACCAACATAAATACACAAAGAAGGAATAACGTGCCATGCCCGACCCCTCAGCAACACCCACAAAGACAAAAACAAGAGACATAAGTTGACCACGGAGCCGTGCCAAGCCAGGCATGGGGCATGGTCAGTCATTACACTTGAAGACAAAACCTGAAGAAGCTTCTACGCCCACCACGGGGCCGTGCCCAGACCAACATGGGGCGTGGTCAACTCTAAGATTTGCAGAATCTTAATAGTACAATGAAGAGTTGACCACGGGGCCGTGCCCAGGAGACACGGAGTCGTGTGGGGCCCTCTACTGACAGCTGCAATTAATGAAGGAAGAGAATATGATGGCCACGGGCCGTGTCCGCTAGACACGGGGTCGTGGCCAGGCTACTGTTTGGGCTATAAATAGGGGTGCTTGATTCACTTCAAAGGCATCCCTTGGCAAACCACTTCTCTCTCACTTTGCCACCACTCCACCACCACTACAACACCAACACCCACCACCATCATCCATCTATCATCTAGAGTGTATAGTAGTCTCGGGATCCAAGATTGATAGTAAGGGTTCTTGTCAAACAAAGGCCATGCTTGGCTAAATTCCTTACATCACTTGATGAAGATTAATTTTTTATGTATTACTTTTAGGTTTTAGTCTTTTGGCACTTTTTAATTGGGTATGTATTAATGACTTTAATAACTAATTTCTTATGTTGAAAGTGAATTTTCCTAACCATTTCTTCATGATGTCATTGATTTGCTCATTCGTGTCTTTACGGTCTATATAAAGCACGTTAACTACTTGGAAGGGGGTTAGAAGGGTGGTTTGGTAAAATTCTTGTCTCGTTCAGTCTATATGTCACACCCCGACCCGCAGCGGAATAAGAGTCGGGACATAATTGGGTTATCACCAAAGCTCATGATGTTTACTAAAATGTTTCATATTTATTAAATTCAAATTACAACTTCAATATTCCAAACAAGTTCATACAATTACAAGGAAAAAGTAACTAAGTAAACAATCCAAAGCCTAAACTGATTTATTCTTCTAGGCCGTCCTATATGTTTCTTGCTGCAACTGGATCACCTGTATCATGTGTAAAAATGGGGAATTTTGGGTCAACAAAAGTTGGCGAGTGAACCTTGTTAAAAACATTTGATATTGATTTTTATTGTATTTAATATGGAAAAATTGTGCGATAATCATATGTGAGCAAACGTATATAATCAAACAAACAATAACAAACCACCTTGCATGAGTATAAGACATGAATGATAATGTATATGTTGGCAACGTCACGTTCCGCTAATAGGTAATGGGGAACGGACGGCCTATGATGATGTATGTGTGATCAAGGCTCAATCAAACGGAGCCGATCATATGTTGGCAACGCCACGTTCCGCTCATAGGTAATGGGGAACGGACGAGCCTATGATGATGTATGTGCGATCAAGGCTCAATCAAACGGAGCCGATCGTATGTTCGCAACGCCACGTTCCGCTCATAGGTAATGGGGAACAGACGAGCCTATGATGATGTATGTACTGAAAATGATAAATTTAATCTAAACATTAACCACACAAACAATTGATACATATTGGATGCAAATTTGATCATGGATATGATGGATGCACAAGTGTTTAAATGTAATAAATAATAAGCGACACATGATACACCCCAAAATGTGATTAAAACGAGGAATTTGTAGAGATTCACTCACATTGGGTGCGTTCGTTTGATGATGATGAATGCGCATGAGTTTTGGGATTTGATCGACGAGGAAAGACTATCCTAAAATAATAACGAAAAGGTACGGTAAATAAGTGGATTTTATTAACAATTTTAATAGGATTTTTAGATTTATTTTTGTGGGTTTAAGGTCATTTTCTAACTTTAAAAATATATTTTTTAAGTATTTTTAATTGTATTTTAAATTAAATAAATAAATAAAAATATAAAAAAAATGTTGACTTTTTGTTGACCGTTGACCGGTCCGTTGACTGGACCGTTGACCGGTCGGACAGTGACTTATGTGTGCGCTGGGTGAGGCTCGAAGCCGAGACCTCTCGTACGCGTGCACGCAGCTCTACCAACTGAGCTACGTGTCTAACCCGAAATATTCTATGTTTTAATTATATATATATACTAATTAAACGTTTAATTTATTTGGTTTTATATTAAAAGAATTCAAATGGTTGAATCGGTTGCAGGGAAACCGGATCGAACTCGGGTCCTCTGGTTTGTGAGCGCACAGCCCAACCAGTTGGGCTGTGTGTCTTATCTGTTAAACGTACAGTTTATATTAATCTTAAAAACATCCTGGGACCTACTCTGATTCAGTTTAAAAAAATTGGTTTTAATTCGGAAAGCCGGTGCGTTTGTAGGATTCGAACTCGTGACGTGCGCTGTGTGTTTGCACACAGTCCACCGCTGGACTGTGTGTCTAACCCGGTTTAATATCATGTTTTAATTAAACTTATACCTAATGTTCGACTTCATCTTCTTCGTTCAAAGACACAGACAACCGATATTCGACAGTTCTTGTTTAAATCATTCGTCGGACATATAAATGATTGAAATGTAATGGATAAAGAAGGTTTTGGAAATGAATGTACCGGAAAAGATGTTTTTCTCAGAACTCTGGCAAAGGTCGTCGGCTCTGTTTTATGAATTCCGTCTGAGCGGATCAATTAACAGTTTTGATCAACTAATTGTGAAATTGAGTTACTAAACAAAGATTATCAGAGGGTTTAGATGTTTGTACCGATTCACAGCGTGTTTTCGGAAATGTCTAGAGATTTTCCGGCGAGCGTAGAATATCCGGTAACATCGTCTGAGACCGATTCTGGTTGAAGGATTTAAGTTAGTGAAAGTCTAACAATGGATTGAAAATGAAAGAATCAAGAAATTTACCGATTTGATGTATGTCCCGGTTTTCCGGCGAAAGTCCGGCGATAGCAGATAACGATTCCGACGAACAGAAGTTAGAGTGGAAATGAAATTGAAGGTGCTGCGAGTGTATCCGTGATGTGAGGCGATGGTATTGTTAGTGTATATTGAAAATAAATTTCATTTCTATTTTAACTCCCGAAAATCATATGAATCGAGGCAATTGAAGACTGAATTGATTAGAACGTGGGTTATAATGGATTTATCGGTTATATTCAGTAACTCACGATCACTCAAAAGTCTCTGGATAGTTGAAAGCCGATTATCGGTTTCAGTTGTTGGCGCAAACAGATAGACTCACGGGTGAAACTTAAGGTTTATTTGATTCATTGATTACACAAAAGAATCAAGTGGCGGAGTGGTTAAGTGTTTGTGTGTTAAATGAGCCGGCTGACCCGGGTTCGAAACCCGGCAGCGACATTTATTTTTTTCTTCAACCGTTTTTATTGTTTATTAACTATAGTTTATAAATTCTAATATATTTATTAGTTATGTATTGTTTAAAATTAAAAAGAGCAGTAAATAAGCAACGAAAATTTGAAACTGACTATTCGATTAATAAACGAAGCAGGTTTTGAAAACCCGTTTTTCGACGGATATTACAGTATCCCCTACTTTTAGAAATTTCGTCCCGAAATTTAAGTAGTAATGGTAACAGGAAAAAGATGCGGGTATTTCTCGCGCATTGAGTCTTCACGTTCCCAAGTAAACTCAGGTCCTCGTTTCGACTCCCAGCGTACCCTAACAATTGGAATACGACTCCGTCTTAAACGTTTTTCTCCGAAGTCCATGATCTCTACTGGTCTTTCAATGAAGTGCATAGATTCATCGATCTGAATATCTTTTAGGGGAATATGGAGGTTTTCATCGGCGAGGCACTTCTTTAAATTTGATACGTGGAACGTGGGGTGAATTCTGTTGAGTTCTTCTGGTAGGTCAAGCTTGTATGCTACAGGTCCTACTCTTTCGAGTATCTTGAAAGGTCCTATTAGCGTGGTGCTAGCTTGCCCTTCTGGCCAAAACGAACTACTCCCTTCCACGGTGATACTTTTAAAAGTACATGATCACCAATGTTAAACTCCAAGGGCTTTCGTCGTTTGTCTGCATAACTCTTTTGACGACTTTGTGCCGCTAGAAGATTGTTTCGAATTTGATGGATCTTGTCTGTTGTTTCTTGAATCAACTCTGGACCGGTGATTTGAGCTTCTCCAATTTCGTGCCAACATACTGGAGATCGGCACTTACGGCCATATAACGCTTCGAAAGGAGCCATGCCGATACTTGAGTTGTAACTATTGTTGTACGAAAATTCAACTAATGGTAGATGAGTGTCCCAATTCCCTTTGAAGTCTATGACACACGCTCTAAGCATATCTTCAAGAGTTTGGATGGTGCGTTCAGATTGTCCATCAGTTTGAGGATGATAAGCGGTACTGAGGTCTAATCGTGTACCCAAAGCGGCTTGTACGGCTTGTCATGTTCGTGAAGTGAAACGACCATCACGGTCTGAAATGATGCTTAAAGGTACACCATGACGGATTACGATCTCGCTGATGTAGATACGAGCTAACTTCTCGTTCTTAAAGTCCTCGTGAATCGGAATAAAATGAGCTGATTTTGTAAGACGATCAATGATTACCCATACAGTGTCATACCCACTGGAGGTGCGAGGTAACCCGGTAATGAAATCCATAGTTATGTTTTCCCACTTCCATACAGGTACTTCGGGTTGGACTAGAAGTCCTGAGGGTCTTTGATGTTCAGCTTTTACTTTGGAACATGTAAGGCACTTGGAAACGAAAACAGCGATATCCTTCTTCATGCCAGGCCACCAGTAGGTGTATCGAAGGTCTTGATATATCTTGTCGGCTCCTGGGTGTACAGAGTACCGTGTTTTGTGAGCCTCATTCATAAGGAAATCACGAAGGTTATTGTGATCGGGAATCCATATGCGATCTAGATAGTACAGAATACCGTCGGATTTGGTTTCGATTTTAAGTTCTGCTCCACAAGACAGCTCATTGCGTACGTCGTTTTCTGTTACAGAAACATGTTGGGCTTCTCGGATTTGATCTTTGATGTCGGTTATGATTTGCGAACATAGAAGACGAATGGAGTTCGCATAACCCTTTCGACTGAGCGCATCGGCCACCACGTTTGCTTGCCAGGATGATACCGAATTTCACAGTCGTAGTCATTAAGAAGTTCGACCCATCTCCGTTGCCTCATGTTTAACTCCTTTTGGTTGAAGATATGTTGGAGGCTCTTGTGGTCAGTGTATATTCACACTTAGTACCGTAGAGGTAATGTCTCCATATCTTAAGAGCGAACACAACGGCTCCAAGTTCCAGGTCGTGGGTGGTGTAGTTCTTCTCATGAATTTTGAGTTGTCTAGAAGCATAAGCTATCACTTTTCTTCTTTGCATCAGTACACAGCCTAGTCCCTGCCCTGACGCGTCGCAATAAACCACGAAGTCATCACAACCTTCAGGAAGTGTGAGGATAGGTGCGTCATAGAGTTTTTGCTTTAGAGTTTGGAAGGCTTCTTCTTGTTTGGGTCCCCATATGAAGGGCTTTCCTTTATGAGTCAAAGCCGTGAGTGGTACAACAATACGGGAGAAATTTGCAATGAAACGGTGATAATAACCAGCCAAACCAAGAAATGATCTTACTTCGGTAGGTGTACGTGGCGCTTGCCATTCCTGTACTGCCTTGATTTTTGAGGGATCAACATGAATTCCCTTGTCATTGACGACGTGTCCAAGGAATTGTACTTCCCTTAACCAGAATTCACATTTCGAGAACTTAGCGTACAACTTTTCTGTCCTTAAGAGTGTAAGGATGAGTCGAAGGTGTCGTTCATGATCAGACTTAGACTTTGAGTAGATGAGGATGTCGTCGATGAAGACTATGACAAAGCGGTCAAGGTAAGGTTTGCATACCCTATTCATTAAATCCATAAATACTGCTGGAGCATTGGTTAAACCAAATGGCATGACCATGAATTCGTAATGACCATAACGAGTTCGGAAGGCGGTCTTTGGGACGTCTTCTTCATGTACTCTGAGTTGATGATAATCAGAACGAAGATCGATTTTTGAAAAACAGGTGGCGCCTTGAAGTTGGTCTAGAAGATCATCGATGCGAGGTAATGGGTAGCGGTTCTTGACCGTTAACTTGTTGAGTTCTCTGTAGTCGATACACATGCGAAACGTTCCATCTTTCTTCTTCACGAAAAGGACAGGTGCACCCCAAGGCGATGAGCTAGGACGTATGAATCCTTTGTCAGTCAGCTCTTGCAGTTGACTGGCCAGCTCTTGCATTTCGGATGGGGCTAACCTATAAGGAGATTTTGCAATTGGTGTAGCTCCAGGTATAAGATCAATGCGGAATTCGACTTCTCTCACGGGAGGAAGTCCTGAAATGTCGTCAGGAAAAACTTGCGGAAAATCTTTTACTACTGGGATGTCTTCGAGTTTCTTCTCCTTGGTTCCCTTTTTGACGACATGAGTTAGGAATGCGACATAATTCTTGCGGAGATATTTTCGGGCTTGAAGACAGGACATTAATTTGAGTCCTTTCGAAGGGGTTTCTCCAAAGATTCGTAGAGTCTGACCGTTTGCAAGAGGAATGCGAATGAACTTTTCACGGCATACAACTTCAGCATGATGTTGGCTGAGCCAGTCCATACCAATTATAATGTCGAAACTTCCCAACTTCATAGGAATGAGGTCAACTGGAAAATCGTGATCGTTTAGGGTGTGAGTACAATTGCGTATAATAGAGTTTAATGAGATCGGTTTTCCGTCAGCAACTTCTACCGTTATGGATTCCATGAGTTTATCACGAGTTTGGTTGAGGATGGGTTCAAATTCTAAGGACACAAAACTCTTATCCGCGCTAGTATCAAATAACATGGATGCATAACTACCATTGATGAGAAACGTACCATTAACCACGTTGTTGTCAGCCCTAACTTGATTTGCGTTGATGTTGAAAGCTCTTCCCCTAGCAGGTGGAGGAGCTTGGTTAGCCTGGTTTACTGGATTTTCTTGTGCTTGGGCATGGATGATGTTCACCAAGCGTGGACAGGTGTTCCTGAAGTGGTTCGGGTCTCCACAGTTGTAACAAGCCCACATAGGTTGCATCATGGGGTAGTTGGGTTGGTAGTAGGATTGGGCTACATGTTGGGCAGGTGGTAGGAGTAAAGGTTGTTGGGCTTGACCCACTATCTGATGGTGGGTTTGGGTTGAGGGCTGATTGCGGTTCGTTCGCTGAAGTGCGCGACAGGTTTGGATGGTGTGACCTGCGCGGCCACAGCCGGTGCAATGTTGGCAGGGATGCTCGGGAAAGCGATGGTATTGGCAACGGTTGCATCTTGGGTATGGGCCAGAGTATGGCTTTTTACATGGTGCAGCTGAGGGGGCAACTTGGGTGATGGGTGCAGCAGGGATAGGGAAGTTTGTTTGTGTGACAGCAAAGTTTCTGCCGTTTCGTTTCCTCTTACTAGCAAACTTTGAGGAGGAGGTGGAATGGTTTGAAGTTTGGCCCTCAATGGGGGCTTTCTTTTTCTCATCCTTAAATTTGCCGTTTCGGATACGATTCTCGGTAAGCTCGGTAGCTAGTTCCATAGCAGCTTCAAGTGTTGCAGGCGAAGTGCTTAGAACTGAGTCTTGAATTTTCGAGGGGAGGCCTCGAATATAGTGTTCGACTAAGCGGTATACTGGGGTGAACAAGTTGGGGATCATTTGGTTCAACTCTAGAAACCTTTTGTTGTAGGAAGTATGATCTCCATCCTTTTGCTTTAACGAGTGGAATTCATCCTCTAACTTTTTGATCTCGCTTCTTGGACAGAAGCGTCTCGTTATGATTTCCCTTAACTCCTCCCATGTTAAGGCCATTGCATCTTCGATTCCTCTCTTACCTTTTTCTGTATTCCACCAGGTAAGAGCTACTCCAAATAGTCTCCCGGTTGCGTAACGTACCTTGCGATCCTCGGGACAATCACAATTGAGGAAGGTATTTTCCATTTCCTCAAACTAGTGGAGGAGAGCAGTGACACCTTAGGTCCCTTCATATTTCGGGGGATCGCAAGACTTGAAGTGTTTGTAAGAGCACTTTTTTGAGGGAGGGTTGTCGACGTTCTGGTCTTCTTGATTGGGAGGGTTGATGGGATTTGCGGCGAGAGCTTGTTGGACTTGAATTACGATGTCAGGAAGCACCGCGGCCATTTGTTTTGCGATTTGGGTGGCCAAGCGTTCGTTTGACCTTCCTGACCTTCTACCCCCACGTTGTTGCCTAGCCGACATCTACAGGAACATACATAAGAAGATGGTGAGTTTAAGGAGTCTTTTTAGGTGTCATGTGTCGTCAAATGAAATAAAAATAAGATAATTATCAATAATGCAACTACATCCATAGGATGTCTTGGGTTTGCTCATGTTTGGGCCTCTAATGTCCCCCATACCATCACCTGTATAGTCATGTGGGCCCCCATGACTATTGGCTTAGTAGGATTCACATTGGTGTTGGCGGTTTAACAGTCGCATCACCCGAATGAAAACCATGAAATATGATTGCGAGATGTATGGTAGGGGGGTGTCCAGGTGTAGACACAATGACAACTCAAAGTGGGGTTAGCTCACACGACGTTTGGTATATCATGCTTTGGCCTAATAGGTCCTTCGTACTCTCATCGTTAGTCCCCAGGTAGGCAAACTGGTCCTTTATTTTGGATTTATATGAATGCCAAGCCTAGACAGGACGTTCCGACTACCGGTACTTGTACCCTTCCAGTTACTACATGCCCGTCATGAGAACTCACTTTGATGTGATTTGAAAAACAAAATACAAAAATCATTGCAAAATCATGGAAATTGTGTGGTGTGTGCTCTCATGGATGTGATATGTTATGAGGATGTGATTCATGATGAGCATTGTATAGTAATATGTACTTATGAACATGCTTGCATAAAATTGAATGTAACAATAAACATAAAGCATATAAACATCATGAATTTTATATGTAACACATAAACAATTTAAATGATTCTAATCAACTATAGTATAGGCTCTAAGGGTCTAATAACCTATCCTATATCCCTATAGTCATGGCTCTGATACCAATATGTCACACCCCGACCCGCAGCGGAATAAGAGTCGGGGCGTAATTGGGTTATTACCAAAGCTCATGATGTTTACTAAAATGTTTCATATTTATTAAATTCAAATTACAACTTCAATATTCCAAACAAGTTCATACAATTACAAGGAAAAAGTAACTAAGTAAACAATCCAAAGCCTAAACTGATTTATTCTTCTAGGCCGTCCTATATGTTTCTTGCTGCAACTGGATCACCTGTATCATGTGTAAAAATGGGGAATTTTGGGTCAACAAAAGTTGGCGAGTGAACCTTGTTAAAAACATTTGATATTGATTTCTTATTGTATTTAATATGGAAAAATTGTGCAATAATCATATGTGAGCAAACGTATATAATCAAACAAACAATAACAAACCACCTTGCATGAGTATATGACATGAATGATAATGTATATGTTGGCAACGTCACGTTCCGCTCATAGGTAATGGGGAACGGACGGCCTATGATGATGTATGTGTGATCAAGGTTCAATCAAATGGAGCCGATTGTATGTTGGCAATGCCATGTTCCGCTCATAGGTAATGGGGAACGGACGAGCCTATGATGATGTATGTGCGATCAAGGCTCAATCAAACGGAGCCGATCGTATGTTGGCAACGCCACGTTCCGCTCATAGGTAATGGGGAACAGTTCCGCTCATAGGTAATGGGGAACAGACGAGCCTATGATGATGTATGTACTGAAAATAATAAATTTAATCTAAACATTAACCACACAAACAATTGATACATATTGGATACACATTTGATCATGGATATGATGGATGCACAAGTGTTTAAATGTAATAAATAATAAGCGACACATGATACACCCCAAAATGTGATTAAAACGGGGAATTTGTAGAGATTCACTCACATTGGGTGCGTTCGTTTGATGATGATGAATGCGCACGAGTTTTGGGATTTGATCGACGAGGAAAGACTATCCTAAAATAATAACGAAAAGGTATGGTAAATAAGTGGATTTTATTAGCCATTTTAATAGGATTTTTAGATTTATTTTTGTGGGTTTAAGGTCATTTTCTAACTTTAAAAATATTATTTTTAAGTATTTTTAATTGATTTTTAAATTAAATAAATAAATAAAAATATAAAAAAAATGTTGACTTTTTGTTGACCGTTGACCGGTCCGTTGACTGGACCGTTGACCGGTCGGACAGTGACTTATGTGTGCGCTGGGTGAGGCTCGAAGCCGAGACCTCTCGTACGCGTGCACGCAGCTCTACCAACTGAGCTACGTGTCTAACCCGAAATATTCTATGTTTTAATTATATATATATACTAATTAAACGTTTAATTTATTTGGTTTTATATTAAAAGAATTCAAATGGTTGAATCGGTTGCAGGGAAACCGGATCGAACTCGGGTCCTCTGGTTTGTGAGCGCACAGCCCAACCAGTTGGGCTGTGTGTCTTATCTGTTAAACTTACAGTTTATATTAATCTTAAAAACATCATGGGACCTACTCTGATTCAGTTTAAAAAAAATTGGTTTTAATTCGGAAAGCCGGTGCGATTTGTAGGATTCGAACTCGTGACGCGCGCTGTGTGTTTGCACACAGTCCACCGCTGGACTGTGTGTCTAATCCGGTTTAATATCTTGTTTTAATTAAACTTATACCTAATGTTCGACTTCATCTTCTTCGTTCAAAGACACAGACAACCGATATTCGACAGTTCTTGTTTAAATCATTCGTCGGACATATAAATGATTGAAATGTAATGGATAAAGAAGGTTTTGGAAATGAATGTACCGGAAAAGATGTTTTTCTTAGAACTCCGGCAAAGGTCGTCGGCTCTGTTTTATGAATTCCGTCTGAGCGGATCAATTAACAGTTTTGATCAACTAATTGTGAAATTTAGTTACTAAACAAAGATTATCAGAGGGTTTAGATGTTTGTACCGATTCACAGCGTGTTTTCGGAAATGTCCAGAGATTTTCCGGCGAGCGTAGAATATCCGGTAACGTCGTCTGAGACCGATTCTGGTTGAAGGATTTAAGTTAGTGAAAGTCTAACAATGGATTGAAAATGAAAGAATCGAGAAATTTACCGATTTGATGTATGTCCCGGTTTTCCGGCGAAAGTCCGGCGATAGCAGATAACGATTCCGACGAACAGAAGTTAGAGTGAAAATGAAATTGAAGGTGCTGCGAGTGTATCCGTGATGTGAGGCGATGGTATTGTTAGTGTATATTGAAAATAAATTTCATTTCGATTTTAACTCCCGAAAATCATATGAATCGAGGCAATTGAAGACTGAATTGATTAGAACGTGGGTTGTAATGGATTTATCGGTTATATTCAGTAACTCACGATCACTCAAAAGTCTCTAGATAGTTGAAAGCCGATTATCGGTTTCAGTTCTTGGCGCAAACAGATAGATTCACGGGTGAAACTTAAGGTTTATTTGATTCGTTGATTACACAAAAGAATCAAGTGGCGGAGTGGTTAAGTGTTTGTGTGTTAAATGAGCCGGCTGACCCGGGTTCGAAACCCGGCAGCGACATTTATTTTTTTTTTCAACCGTTTTTATTGTTTATTAACTATAGTTTATAAATTCTAATACATTTATTAGTTATGTACTGTTTAAAATTAAAAGGAGCATTAAATAAGCAACGAAAATTTGAAACTGACTATTCGATTAATAAACGAAGCGGGTTTTGAAAACCCGTTTTTCGACGGATGTTACAGTATAGATCCTGCGAGGACTTGGTTCAAGCTTACTAGGACCTCCTTCAGTATCACAAAGGTAATAGATGGCGGGGGTGCGAATAGTTTAAACCCCTCATATGTAAATTACTATTAAAACTTTAAACCGGCTTCTTGAGATTGTATCCTTGCTGACTCAAACCACTTAGCCGAGGGTAACGTCACCTTCAAAAGAGGGGCCTACCACTTTTCACAATAATAACTTATTTAATTATCTTCCAATATTTCGACCCTTTGGGATTGTATCCCTGCTGACTTAAACCACTGGGTTGAGGGTAACGTCACCTTCAAAAGAGGGGACTACTACTATAACTAAGATAATCTCTTAAGAAGTCTGAAAGTGCAAAAACTATCAAAGCATACATAAAAGAAAAGTTGGATCCAAGTGATTCTATCTTGTCTAATTGTATTTATTTTATTTATCTCAGATTTAATTTTATGCTTTAAAAACCTTTTATAAAAAATTTGGATCGATTAGACGTTGACGCTAAACCGGTATTAAAAGCTCTTGTGTCCTTGGACAATCACTATACCACGCTCACGATTGGTGCACTTGCCCAAGTGTGTGTTTAGTGTTAGTTAAATATCGTGTTTTATAAATTTAAAACTTGACTAACGCGTAAAGTATGCTTAAAATATCAATAAATTCATAACACGCTTTACGCACACCAATTTTTTGGCGCCGTTGCTAGGGACATAAGGATTTTTAAGAAAGCTTAAAATCGACGGCCTAATCAATTTTTCAAAACTGCGCGTTCATCTTCTTGTTTTTAGGAATTTTTAAACTTACAGTAAGCTGAACACGGCCCAGATACAGAATCTGACCACGGGCCGTGTTCGTTGACCACGGGCCGTGTTCGTTGACCACGGGCCGTGTTCGTTGACAACGGGGCCGTGGTGAGCTTCTGTTTCAGGTTTTAATTTTTGTATTCTGGTCCCGAGACTCTATAAGCTGCTGGGTATTTCCTCATGGATCAATACTCAGGAGATCACACTCGTCACTACTTAGAGGATGATTACGAGGAAGAATATTGTACCATTTGCGGTAACTCCCACTCGGTACAGTATTGTGACATTTTCCAACCATCCACCTCATACACTCACTATGAGGAACCAAGGTTTGAACTTCCGCAATCAAGCTTTGATTAGGACACGTATCCCACTCAACATCACAACACACCACCAATTATCCTTCCCGAAGCCGAAAGCATTATACAAAGTCTCAAAAAGATTGAACGTTTAATAAAAGAATCCCGAGAAAGGGAAGAGACTGTTTGTACTAAGGAAGTAATAGTTGAAGAAGTAAAAATGGAAGAACTGAGTAAGAAAACAACGTGAACCAAACAACGAAGAAGGTATGTCCAAAAACAATAACTTAAAAAAAGAGTCAAGTTTTCAACAAATTAACATTTTGTCACCTTCTTTCGAAAATCATTGTTTTTATTTTTTTTTGTTTTTTTTGAACGACAATCCTTGTTTGGTACCCACTCATGCTAAGTTTTTAAAAGAGTTAAACACTAACACTAAAATCGACAAAATGTTATCATTAAATTAACGAACGATCAAACCACACTAATAAAAGATGAGCAATTTGAAATTAACATAACACCGGTTCCATGTTTCTTTCAAAACAACTTTATTAGTAATATCACAATCGACAAAGATTTCTGTGTTAATATAATGCCTAGCTATATTTTTGAAAAATTAAATATTAGTGACTTTTCTCCACCTCAAATCCCCATTTTTCTATCTAATCGGAAAATGATAAAATCAACGAGAGTGGTTGAGGATGTGCTTGTGCAAACAAACCAAACGGTAGTCCCCATCGACTTCGTCATTCTTGGTGACGACCCACTTGTGTTGGGATAACCTTTTGTGAAGACCCATCAAGCAATGATCAATCAGAAGCAAAATAACCTACTAATTCAATTAGCGGACAACAAAGGGTACACCAATCTAGACCAATCTGCAAAATACCCAATCAGCAATGACGACCCCTTTATTGAAGATAAAGACGAACCACCCGAGACAGAGGAAGAACTCGACCAGCTTGTTCAAGAAGAAGATGCCGTTGAACAAACCTTTTTGGCTCTCAACCAAAATAAGGAGCAAACAAATAAGGAATCTCCTAAGGAATCTCCTAAGACCCACCGCTTGAGCTCAAGGAGCTCCCAAAAGGTTTGGAATATGCTTTTCTTGACACTCATGGTAAATTACCGGTAATTATCTCTTCTAAATTAACTAGTTTAGAAAAAGAAAAATTAAACGAACTCATTTCATGGTTTAGAAAGGTATTCGATTCAGGATTCTATTGGCCAACCATCTACAAAGACTCAAAGAGTCTTATCAGAACATGTGATGGCTGCCAACGATCAGGTAATATTTCTTCTAAAACGAAATGCCACAAAATGGTATTCTTGTTTGTGAGATTTTTGATGTATGGGGGTTAGACTTCATGGGTTCTTTCCCACCATCAAAAGGAAACAAATATATACTTGTGGCCGTGGATTACTTGTCAAAATAGGCCAAAGCCGAAGCTCTTCCAACAAATGATGGAAGGGTTGTGGTAAGATTCCTATAACGACTATTCTCTCGTTTCGGAACTCCAAAAGCTTTAATAAGTGATAGAGGTACCCATTTTTGTAATAATCAACTTGAAAAAATCTTAACAAGGTATGGGGTCTATCACCGAATCTCAATCGCATATCATCCTCAAACGAACGGAAAAGCTGAAGTGACCAATCGAGGGTTAAAGCGAATACTTGAAAAAACCGTAGGATTAAATAAAAAAGAATGGGATTATAAATTAGACGACGCTTTATGGGTTTTCCGAACGCTTTTAAAACAACGATATGTACCACCCCATATATGCTAGTCTATGGAAAAAGTTGTCATTTGCCAGTAGAATTAGCACGTAGAGCCTACTGGGAATTAAAAAACATAAACCCTGGACCACGAAACTACCGGTAAAAATCGATTTTATCAATTAAACTAACTCGAAAAATAAGAAATCAAGCAAAACTTCGAAATCTATAAGGAACATATAAAGAACTTACACGACAAAAATATTAAACCCTTAATGAATTTCGAGAAGCAGATCAAGTGCTATTGTTTAAAGCTCTTGTGTCCTTGGACGATCTCAGTATCTTACCAACACTATACTACCTCACGATGGGTGCACTTGCGCAAGTCTGCGTTTAGTGTTAGTTAAATATCATGTTTTATAAATTTAATATTTGACTAACGCGTAAAATAGGCTCAAAATATCAATAAATTCATAACATGCTTTACGCACCCACAACCCAACCCGCCACCCATTCCTAGCGGCCCAAGCCAACCAAAACCGCCCCCACCCTCCTTGTTTTTATAAAATACGTTTGTATGTGTGGGTGAGAGCATGAAAAGAAAATCAAAACCCTAATCCCCTTTGTGTGCGTGCGGGAGTAGGACCCCCTCTCTCGATCGCCACTCTCTCTAGTCATCTCATCCCTTGTTAGGATCTGAGTTTGATTTACTTGTAGTTTTTGTTTCAATAATGAAAATATGATTGAAATTGAAAGTAAATTACAGGGGAGAATGGAAAACTTTTACTACAAGTAAAGGTCGTTTGTTTTCATCATCATCATGCTTTCAAGTATATAAACTTTACATGTGATTCACAAACTAGCCTATTGCAACAGTTTGATAGTACAGGAAATGAAAGAAGATGATAGGTGTAAAGATCTTTTTAAGAAGAGAAAGTTTACTGTTACATCGACTCTGCTATTTATACTAACTAACCTCTGAGCATCTTTTGATGACGTCAAGGTTGATAGTGACATCTAACAATAATATAACTAACTCTAAGCACTGACCTCTAACAACTGATAGTGCAAAAGCACCGTTACATTGAAAATAAAATAATAAAACTAAACTCTGATGACCAAGCTCTGCTCCTTTTCTTCTGTCAGACCTTTAATAATTGTTGTAGAGATGATGCATAAGTATCAGACTTTAGGAAAATAGAGTTTAGAGATCAGAGGATCTAAACTCTGATAGTTGGACCAAACCGCGGATAGAGTAATTTGGCTTTATATCATCTGTTCCTTTGTAAAGGGTTCAATCCAACAATCTCCCCTGGAACAGATGATGCCAAAAACATCTTTTATGCTAGGTCTTTATTCCTCAACAGTAAATCTCTGATTTGACCTTTGAAGATAATTCAAATTCAGAGATTCCTCATCATCATCATCATCATCTTTTTCCAGTACCAGATCCATAATTTCTTGGAGGTCTTCTACACACAACCCATATGCATCCTCCATTTTCATCTTGGTAGCTGTGCCATCAGACTTGAGCAGAGTCATTTTGTGGGAATCTTTGTCAACTTTATTTTTGGGTCTGATGGCTTTCTAGGATAGAAAGTTATTGTTAAGGTGGGTAGGATTGTTTGATGTGCCATTTGAGATAGATCTTCTGCAAGATTTTGACTGGTCTCATCAGTGTGGAAATCAATCATATTTTGGATGCCTTCCTTTATGTGCTCATACACTCTTTTATCTTCCTCTTCCATATTCATTTGCCTTTTTCTTTGATTCAAGGCCAAAATAGATAGAGCAGATGTTTCAGATGGTTTTGAAGAGTGTTGGGTCTGTTGAGATGTATCCTCTGCTGGATACTCTGGCTTCTTTGGCAATGATGGATCAGTTTTTCTTCTTTTCTCAAGCCACTTGTATGTTTCAACCACCTTAACCTCTGTCCACCTCATGATTTGGTTCTTCGACCCATAATTTGCAGCAATAAACTCTTCCTTCATTCTTCTTAACTTTAAGTTCTTTTTAGGCAATTTCTTGTATTTATTCCAATCTGGAGGAGTTGGCTTTTTGAGAGGATCTTTCAGCATATCTTGCATTCTTTGTACTTCTTCTTCCAACTTTCTCACAGACCAATATTTGAATTGTGCCCTTGTAGCCTTATATAACTTGGTTTCCATGATGTGATTGATGTAGTCTTCTTTAAGGCTTTTGTTTTCTCTCTCTGACAGTTGTTTGGACAAGTCTCTTGCATAGTCTTCTATATTTCTGAATTTGCTCAACTGAAATTGCCAGTAATTTTATATTACTCTGTCAGACTATCCCTGAGTATCCCTTGGTGATATCTTCTGCTTGTTTGACTTTAAGCTTCTTGTATTCTTCCAAGTTTCTTGGTTTGGATAAACTTTCAGAGATAGAAATTCCCTTTTATCTGGATCTTCTTCTGAAAAGAAAGATTTGATCTCTGGTTTAATAGCTTGTAGATCTAGTGGAATTGAGTGGCAAGAGGCACTTGTGTAAGTTGAGAAGAAGGAAGTTTGACAACTGCTGTGGTGGACACTGGTTTTGATGACACAGGTATAGGAGAAGGGATATCTTATCATCAAGTACAACATTTGTGGTTTTTCTCCTTTTGAATTGGATACTGGGTGATTGTGGTTGTGGAATTCTTGTGGGTGTGGGTACAAATATGGTGGAAGTTGGAAATATGATCATAGTAGTGGTTGGATTAACAGTTGTTATAACCTCTGTTGAGTCAACAGATGTTGACACAACATGTGTTGTAATATCTGTTGTGGTTGGTGTATCAACTACTTTTGAAGATAGAGGTGTAAGTGTTTTTGTGGGAGCTGACATCTTAGAAGGAATGGATGCTGATGCTACTTGTTTTGTTTTTCTAACAGGCATCTTCTTTTGTTGAAGACCCAACATTTTCTTTTTCTTTTTGCAGGCTATCTTTTTCTCAACCAATGCTCTGCTCTCAACTATTATCCTTTTCTTTGTATTCTCCTTTTCCCTTGCAAAGATGTCAGCTGTTTCATCAATCTTTTTAGAACCATCTGGTTTAGGGATAACCACTGTCGGACGTGCACCTTTTCATCAAGCTTTAGCACTTCTTTCTTTAAAGGTATCTCCCCCTTTTTGGCATCATCAGATTTGACCAATATTCCTATAGGAGGAGGAGTACCAGTGGTTTGAAGGAGATGAGCCTTGATTGCCTTGATATCTGCAGCAGTATCCATATATCTGGCATCTACCATGTTTCTAACCTCTTGCATCTGATGCTTGTGTTGAAGATCTGGATAATACTTTTTTTGTTGAAACAGAGGGTCTAAGGCTTGTTTGAGATCATCAGAGGATAGGACAGAGGGTTGGCTCTTTGTAGCTAACATCTGCTTCAGTAAATCCTTGATTTCATCAACAGAGCTTTCAATTTTGGTAACTCTCTCCATCAAATCCTTGTATTTTAGATCATCACCTATGTTAATAGGATCATCTGAACTCCTACCACAAGTGGTAGTTATATCCATGTCATCATGAACAAGAGTCTCAACCCCTGTTTCAAACATAGATGCCCCTTGATCTTGGAACTGGGGACTTCCCACTGGAGCAGCGGTTACCTTGATAGCCTCGCAGTGGTTGCCTTCAAAGAGTCTTATATATATAACCACTGTCCAATTGAAAACTAGGTAGTTTAGCAATTTTAGTAGCTGCTCATGTTGAACTATCACCAAGGGTTACATGTAACCCAAGGGATGTATCCTCTTCATGTGCTAAAGGGCTAGCAATGAGTACAGAATCAGACCCAGTCACTTGTTGGAGTATATTCTCTTGATAGGATGGTGAGAAGAACTGGTTAATGTCTGTTCTAACTCAATTGCATTCAGCAAAGGCAATATGTTGGGTGGTAGTGATTTTGTTGGTGAAGGTTGGGGTGCAGAAAGAGACATTGCCTGGGAGATGGGCTTTGGAAGATAGAACCAAGTGGTCCTAGAGCTTCATAATTTGGTGTCCCTGGGTTTACAACCTTTTCCTTTTGTGAGGAAGAAGGAGGAGTTTCAAAGCCATGTTGAGATTCTAACATCTATTGTGAAGAAGTAGCAGCAGTGTTTTCAAGTGATTTTTGTGTTATCACTGGGTTAACCTCTGGGATTTCATCTTCCAGAGGACCCTTTTTAGGTTTGGTGAGTTTTTGGATATTTTCTTTGGTTTCTTTTTGGAGATAGCTGGTGTGGGTTTCAGGGCATTGGTTGCAACACCCTGATCACCAGAGCAGTGGGCTCAGTAGCAGGAGTTAGAGATTGAACATTTTGTTCTTGTAGAGCTTGCTCAGCCTCCTCTACTTGTGTTTTGGAAACTTTATCCTGATTTTAATTCTAGTAAAAGTTTCATGGGTTTGGCTACCTGGTTGTGAAACAGCGCCTTGTTTAACATCATTATCAGGTAACTGATTATGAAGATAAACACTCAAAATTGTGGATGTATCATAAAAGCTTTCCGTTTTGCAATATTATTAAAATTTGCCACAAGATCATTGAATAATATCTACGAAAAGTTTAAATTTGATCCAGTTAAAATGGCATAGCCCAGATACTGAATGTTCAATGGTATTTCATTAAAAGCTGTGGTCTTGGCTGAGAGACATGTTAAAATAGTATGAAAGAAAAATCTCATCTCAGTAGGAAAATTTGGTTTGAAGTTTGTCATACCTTTAAGTTCCCAATGTAACCCCTTTCCAGAAATTCAGCATGCATCTCATTTGTAGAGAATGACAAGGTTGGGCCATATCATTCAATTCGAACACTTGGGAAATCGATTGAGGGAGTATTTGCATCAGTGTTTTGCCCACTCTTGAGATAATAGCATAAGGAACATCCTTTTGAGAATGAACCTGTGCATTTGCCCAGAATTGCCGTTGTGCTTCTAGATAAATTGGGGCTTTGACAATTAACATATGCAAAAATTTTGATTCTTTCAAGATTTTTTTCATTGAATGATATCTTGTGTTTGAATCGTTTACATCAAGGATTGTTGTATATTGTGAGAAGTTTTGATTATGAGGGTGAATGGTGGTGGTTTGGTTTGGATTTTGCTTTGGGAGTCATGATTGAAAAGGAAACCATTTTGAGAATTTTGGATTCAACACGATAAAGTGAAAAAATCTGTTATGGATAAAACAGTTTTATAGGGTTTTGAAAAAGTGAAAATGACGTGTCATCTGACACAAACAACTGACGAATAACGTCTGACCACGTGTAACCTCTGTTTGAAAATGGAAGACAGTTGTTTGGATAAACACTGTTTGAGAACATGGGCATGGATGGAACAATGTTTTGAAACTATTAGAGGATACACTTTTGACAGTGGATAGACTTTACTAAAAACTAGTATTTGTTTTGCTATCAGTGGTTTGAAACAGACTTTAAGGATTTATTGAAAAAATCAATTTTAAGCTATTTTTAAGGATGAACTTTTGATTTTCTGAAAACATTTTTATGCTATTTACACATAGATCACTAGAAAGACTGTTTTTAATCCATGTTTAGCATTGCAATCCTAGAAATCAAGCTTTCAAAAGTAGATATATCCAATGCTTTTGTTAGAACATCTGCTAGCTAATCCTTAGTATGGACATGTTGTAAAGAAATCAAACCTTTTCATAGCAATCCCTCACAAAGTGATGTCTGATGTCAATGTGTTTTGTTGTGGAGTGAGAGACATGATTTTTGATGATATTTTCTGCTGCTTGACTATCAATTTTGAGAGGAGTCTTTAAAGATGTGATACCAAAATCCAACAGTTGATTATGAAGCCACATGATTTGTGCAGTGCAACTTGCAGCAGCAATGTATTCTGCCTCAGCAGTGGATATGGAAACTGCAACTTGCTTTTTACTCTGCCAAGACACTAGCGAATCATGTTGGTATTGAACTTTTGGAAAGCAACAGATGATACAAAGTCAAACAACACCATCCGAGCTTTAGTCCAGCTATCAGAGGTTGCTACCCACTGATAGGTTTCTACTGCTTTCAATAAAGAACAATTGTTACCAATCCTCTGACAGAAGAAACTCCCAACCACTGATAGAAGATTGCAAGACAGAGGATGGCCCGCAGTGTTTTAGTCTAGTTCTAGTTTTAACTAATGTAACAATGCTATGCACTGATAGTTTTAGATTAAGCAGTGTTTGTAGCTAGTTACGTTTGTTAGCTGTCACTATCAACCATGACGTCACTGTTAGACGATCAGTGGTTAGATAGTATAAATAGGACGCTCAATGTAACAATTTTACTTGTCTTCCTAAAAAGGTCAATTTCGCATATTTTCTTCATTTCCTTACTATCAAACGATCGTTATTGGGTTAAGGGGAATTTGTGAATCACTTGCAATAGGTTAATTACTTAAAAGCAAGATGTTGATGAAAACAAACGACCAATTGATTGTTGTAAAATTTTTCCATTAATCCGTTGCACTTAGTCTCTATTTTCAATCATTTTCCATTATTTGAAACAAAAACAGCAATCAATTCAAACTTAGATCCTGACAATTGGTATCAGAGCTTTGTCAATCGATTTTGATTTAAACGTCAAATTAATTTGAACAGATCAGCTCTTTGTTGCTAATTTCGTTTGATAAGTTTTGCTTGAATACAGAGTTTCTATTACTACAAAAGTTTTAAAAAAACACAAATCTGTTGTAAACAAGAGAAATGGCACAAAAACACAGGATTCCAACATTGGATCCATGTTTAAACCACCTATGTTGAAACGAAATGAGTATTTTATCTGGCAACGTAGAATGGGTCATATTCTCGCTCAACAGAACACCGGATGTTGGAGATCCGTTGTGTTTGGACCTCATGTTCCCATGGTTCCAAGTACAGAAGATCCCCACACTCAAGTCCCTAAAAACCTCGAAAATTACTCTGAACAGGATTTGCTCAAAATCGAATTGGATGCTAAGGCTTTCAGCATAGTTGCTTCAGCTTTGCCCAATGAGATTTATGCGGGATTACTTCATTGTAATAGTGCTAAAGAATTATGGGATGCTCTTAAAGAACAATTCAGTGGTACTGAAGAGGTGATCGAGAATAATAGAGAAGTCTTGAATCAGAAGTATGAAACATTTTGCCATGTAAAAGATGAGTCACTAACCCAACAGTTCGAGAGATTCAGTTGTCTCATAAGCGAATTAAAACTGGTAGATGTGAGCTTTCCTAATTCGACTATCAACAGTCGTTTCTTAAGATCACTACCAGAAAAATGGGAGACAATAGCTTATGTCACTCGAACATCTGTTGGTTATAAGGAAATAACCCTCACACAGCTTCATGGTCGACTTCTCACTTATGAGAGAGAGTTGAACCAGAAAAAGAAGCTTCAAGAGTCTAGGAAAGTGACTGATGACTATACACTGGGAAACACTGCTCTCTATAGTCATGAAGAGGGGTCTGGTATTGGAAAGGATCAGAGTTTTGATCATTACATTGACATAACTTCTGGAAACAATTTCAGCTCTGATCCCAGTACACCCAATTTTGCTTTTGCTGCAAATTGTGAAAGCCAATCCTCTGACAATCTTAGTTTTGAGATGAATGACTTACAACACTTTGAACCCACAGATTTGGAAGAAATGGACATCCTACACCAGTTGGCACTCTTGAGTGTCAGGGCTAGTAAGTTTTACAAAAGATCTGGTAGGAGGTTTCCAAGATTGCATGGGGGGTTAAAAGTTGGGTTAGATAAATCAAAAATAAAATGTTACAAGTGCAATAGGATGGGACATTTTGCTAGGGAATGCAGAACTCAAACTGCAGGACCAATTGTAACTCATCCTGGCACCAATCCTCAAAGCACTGTCCAATATTCCCAGTTTACCCCTGCACATCAAATGCAAAACACTGCTCGTTTTGCAAGTCCTGTAAAAACTGTCCCTATTCATTATGTCCAAACCCCTGCTCCACATATTCAATATGTTCAAGCACCACCTCAAGTGCATGTGCAACAAGCTCCACATGTCACTCAAACTACTCAAACCATTGCTACACTAGCAGAGGTTACACAACAACGCTTATTTACCCAAGGTTTTGTTGACTGGAGTAGTTTGCCTGAGGATTTAACTGATGAAAACTTTGCTCTCATAGCCAAAAATGATTTTGATAATGAAAACTTATGTTTTATGGCTTTAGTGACCATAGTTGAAGGTGATGAGTCTATGGAACAGGAGTCCAAATCTGATGTGGTTGAATGTTGTGAAGCAGTGGTTACACCAGAAGTTACACTGATGGTTGAAATGAATGCTGCTGAGGTTGAAAAAGAAAATCTATCTGACCCATGGGACACATAGGTGTGTGAAGAAGAATGTGATTGTGCTCTTATGGCTGCTTCGAAGGTATCACCTCAGATCCTAAAAGATCTATGTTCTGAAAAATGCATTATTTCTTTTGCAAACATAAAACAGGTGAATGAAAACCTAAGGAACAAAATTTTCGAAGATGAACTTAAGTTTGAAAAACTTGTGAAAGAGTTAAAAACAAAATTAAGTGAAAATGATTCTGAAATGAGCAGCCTAAGGCATGAATCAAGCATAACCAAAGACCAGCTCCAAACCATGGTAGAAAAATACCAGGTTTGCAAACAGGAGCTTGAATCTTCCAGGTCACTTGTGAAAAATGGGTAGAGTCTTGCAAAGGTTATGAGCTTATGCTTGATGCTCAAGTCAAGAGCAACATAAAGTTTGGTATAGGCTTTAGGGAATATGACCTTACTTGTGAAAATGTTGCAAAAATTGACTCTGAGCTTGTTGAAATAGTCCCAACAAATTTGGCTGGTGAAGAAATTAAAATCACTGATAAAGAAGGAAACAAAATTGTTCTTGAAAAACCAGAGGTCTCACTAAAAGAAAAGGAAATTGAAAAATATCAGTTTAAACCAATCTGGTTAGATGAGTGTGATATTTTGGAAAACTTCAAGCCAATGGACTTTTTAACTCTTGATGGTATAAAAGCACCAAAAGCATTGGTGATCCCTATCAAAGACTTACCAGCAGGGGTTACATCATCTGCTCTCAAAAAGTCCGATAGGAAAAGGAAGGAAAAGGTTAAACACTGTTTTGTAAATTTTGTGAAAAGAAAATTATGATACAACAGATTGTTTCCTTTTGAAAGCCAATGATATAAACAAAACTTGTGTTATACCTAAATCTCCTAGATGCACCATTTGCAACAAAACAAATCATCCAACTCAAGAGTGTGTCTATCTCAAAACCTATCACCAAAAGGTAAAAGAGATTAGAGAAAAGGCTCTAGAAAGAGAAAATTCACATATTGTAAAACAAAAATTTGAATCATGTGAAACATCTATCACCAAAGCTTTAAATCAAACCTCTGTCCGCAGAGAAATTCAAGTAACAGATGCACCTCCATCAAACCAGTTTCCAAGATGTAAAAGCCAGCCTAATTACCAAAAGGTTGCCTATGACTTATGAGACCTACAAAAAGCCTTCTAACCAAGGGTAAATAGGCATCCTCATGGTTACCAACAGTTGATAGGAGTTAGCTCACAACATGGTTACAAAAGTCTGATCCAACCACTGCTCATCAGTCTGAACTTGACTCTGGACCACCTGATACCCCATCCAAAGCCATTTTGGCTTTGGAAACTCACCTGACTCATTATTTCAAAACATGGCAGGGAGCTTCTACTTGCCTTGACAGTCTTTGGTATGTAGATAGTGGAGGCTCCAGCACATGACAGGATGTAAAGCCCTGCTCAGAGATTTTGAAAGCTCATGGAGGGGGTGATTTATCATTTGGGAATAATTCAAAAGGAAAGGTGTTAGGATCAGGATGTGTTTCAGCAGGAAAACACAAGTTTGAAAATGTAAATCTCATTGACAATTTAAAATTCAATCTCTTAAGTGTTTCATAGATGAGTGATAAAGGTTATGGTTCCTTTTCACAAAGAAAACTTGCAAATTGTAGGGCCAGAGGTTGTCAAAAAGATTGATCAAATCATTGCAGAGAGCAAAGCACAGCTGACTGCTCATAGAGTAGGAAATGTGTATGTGGTTGATATGTTAAAAGATAATCCTATGTCAAATGCATGCCTGTTCTCAGTTGCCTCCAACAAAGAGATAGAGCTATGGCATAAAAGACTAGGACACACAAATCTAAAAACTATCTCCATTCTCTCAAAACAAAATCTGGTTAGAGGTTTACCCCAAAAACAATTCACTTGTGAAGAGCATTGTGTTCCCTGCTTAAAAGGTAAACAACATAAAAGCTCTTACAAGTCAATTGAAGAGTCCAAAACAAGTCAGTGCTTATAGTTGCTTCATATGGACTTGTTTGGACCTGTAAAAATCATGAGCTTAAAACACAAAAGATATTGTCTGGTGTTAGTTGATGATTTTTCCAGGTTCACATGGACTTTCTTTTTACACTCTAAGGATGAAACAACAAATATTTTGCAAAACTTTGTTAAGCAAGTTGAAAAGCAATTTGACCTTCCTGTAAAAATCTTTAGGAGTGATAATGGAATAGAGTTTAGGAACAAGGAGTTGGATACCTTCTGTGAGTCAAAAGGGATTGTTAGACAATACAACATCCCTAGAACTCCAGAACAAAATGGGGTTGTTGAAAGGAAAAACAGAACTTTAATTGCATCAGCAAGGACTATGCTTGCAGACTCAGGTTTACCTTTGTCTTTTTGGGTAGAGGCTGTAAACACTGCTTGCTATGTCCAGAACAGAGTTTTGATAAACCCTAGGCATCAAAAGACTGCCTATGAATTGCTTTACAAAATCAAACATTCTCTTACTTCAAAGTCTTTGGCTGCCCATGCTTCATTTTAAACATCCAGGATTCAATATCCAAGTTTGCAACCAAAGTTGATTGTGGTTATTTTCTGGGATACTCAACCACTACCAAAGCATACAGAGTTTTTAATTCTAGGACCAAGTGTGTTGAGGAAACTCTAAATGTGAAGTTAAATGAACTATCATCTTTGAAAATCCAAGCAAATGGACCTGCTGAATTGTTTGATTTATCTAAATTTACATTTGAAGATGTGTCTGTCAAGACTAACCCTGCAGGTACTCCATAATCATCTGTTGAAGAGCAAGGATATGATTGTATTCTTCCAAGTTTCAAAATCAATCCTATAGGTAGAGGAGCAGATGTTAGTAGCAATGGTGAAAGCTCTGCCAGGTCAACAATGGTTAATACTCAAACATCTGCCAGCTCTCAAAACCAAACATCTGTTGATAAAAGTCCACAACAAATGGGTGAAAATCAACCCACTTTCACATCCACACCACCAATTCCTCCACCACCATCCCAATCAGAGGCTGGACTATCAAATTCACCAGCAAAGGTTAGCTCAGATGATACACATTTGCAAGCTTCACCTCAAAATGCCATTGTTCTATATCAACGTGATTTGATATTCCTCAAAAGCCATCCATTGTGTAACACCCCAAATCGCGTAAAAACAACACGCGGCGGAAACACTTGGGGAGTAATGTTAACAGATTGTTTTAACAACACTTAGTATTTGAAGTTTGGTTTTATTTAAATATAAAACATGGATTATATTGTCATAGTTGTCTTAGAATTTTTTAAACAACGAAACAACAAGCATGCATAATTATTGTCTTTCTTGTTATTAAGGCACTAGGTCCAAGTCCATTCCTACGTGTGCACGCATCAGTATCATCTAGCATCGTTCCCTGAAACATATGTGAAAACGAGTCAGCAAAAATATGCCGATGAGTACATAGGTTTTGTGAGTGTTAAATTCATGGTTTTATATCCATATTGCAATACCTCGTCCAACTTCGAGAGTCGACGAGTATAAATCTTAAAATCAAAAGTATTTGATATTGCAATATATCATACCAACTTTACAAGTTGATATAAGTAAAACAAAATCTTGTAGCCATGAATCTTAACTAAAATCATTTGTTTTGTAAACTCGAGTAGAAAATTGTCTTGAAAGTAAACTTGTGTGGTTTATTCTTTAATTGAAAACCATTGTATATCATTGTTCTAAACATTTTCAAATTATTCGTATCATAAACCAATTGTTATAAGCCAAGTGTTCATCGTTCATCGTTCCTTGTTGTAAAACATCGTATAATCGTTCTTGTTTTAATTGTGAAAACTTTTGGTCGTTCTTTAATGAATACATTCAAACGTGTGTGACTCGTCTATACCCCAAGGGTATCTTTAATAAATCCTAAAAGATCTCTTTAACAAGACTAACAAATCAACAAATGATTTATTAGTCATAGACAGTTTCTGTCGTTCCCCAAACTACCCACCAAATCCAGTGAATAGCCTAGTAACGGGATTGTCAATCCTATGGTACCATAACTTACTACTGGGCGGCATAACAATGTTAATGAATGTCATTCGTATCTTGGATAACGCACCAACAAGTTGTATTACATTATTGAAACTATATTGTTATATAAACCATAGTATTTGTACTTTGAAAACTTGAAAACAATTAGCACATATGAATCACCCCAAAAAATTTGTAAACATAAAAGAGGGGAGCGATGTACTCGCCTGGGATTTGCGGATAAGCTTGTACGAGTGTATGATCAAAGTCCAAAGATCAAGGAATCAAGTGTGTGTCCTAATGAGTCGGATAACAAGTAAATATCAGAACTGGAAATCAGAGGATTTGGATAGAATGGTACCTTATAAACCAAATGAGTATTGGGACTCATATGAAATGGTTTAATAAGTTAACATTCTGAGTTGGAAAGATTTTTATGTGCTTTTGACCCTTTATGACTCGTTAAGGTAGTTTAAGCCACTTTAACGCGTCTTTTGCGTAACTACGCATTCGGATGGTTAGATATGTGTTATGATAAGTCTTTAATTCTTAAACATGTTTGAAAATGTTGTTTGATCAGAATACACATCAAATTTTATGTTACATATGTTTATAATTTATTTCTTTGCAAAAAGGGTATTTTGGTCATTTTTGAAGATTACTATAACTAAATATCATAACACAATTCAAACCACATGACCATAAGGTACAACCTCAGAGGGTTATTCCCTATATATTTATGTTCACAAATATGTATTTGGTTGAGTTCAAAGATCAACCAAACGGGTCAGATTTAAAAGTCAAAGCGGTGGTCAAACCGCTAGATTTTTGACTCTAAACAAGCACTATAACAAAGGTGACGAATTTGACATGTATTGACATGTCTAATTAAGTTTATAAAAGAGTTTTGGTACCAAAACAAACTTTTTTGACACCTGAAATTAGTTTCGGCATGAAATGCGCATTTATCGAATTTTGACCAAAACTTTGACTCGTCACTAAGACTTGAAAAGATGGAAATCAGTAGGTATGATCATTAGGGACCAGAACCATCTTGATTACCATCATATTGCAAGATTCAATTGGATTTTATGTTGATCAATTCTGGAAATCAAACAAAAGTCAAACTGTTTGGCTTTTAATCCAATTAAACTACAAGAATTGAACAAAGCAAGATTGAGAGTACTTACAAACACTATGGGAATGCCAAGAACCCAGAGATTAATCACCAAAGGTGTTGCAACTTCAGTTGGTAGCAGAAAGTGAGTGACTAAAACTTTTCATGTATGAAGAACATGGGTATTTATAGATTTCTTTGAGTTATAGGATGCTTACACATGTCCATGAGTCACCATGAAGATGGATTAGTGTCCCCTTAGGTGTCAAATGCAGAAGGGAATGTGGCACGTTCGTTTGGTGAGTCAACAAGGCGTTTAACAAGAAGCTGCCACCTTGATTTAACAATTTTGATGAGCTGGGGACCCCATACGGACCGTATGGGTTTTGCCTTACAGTCCGTAAGGCCTTGCAGGGGCTTTAAGTTTCAGAATTGGCAGAAATGGCCCTTAACTTGTTTTTGACGGTTTTGGCACTTTTAACACCCGTTAACCCCATTTTCAAGCTTTATAAGGACAATAAAGTATAGGGAACTTGAAATGTGCTCAATAATGTTTCGGATGTTGGTTCGTTTGGTCGTACGGTTGCGGTTTTCGGTTAATTACGATGAAAATCGTAACGAACGCGTGCATGACCGTAAAAGCGTAACGAATGATATTTTTGCATTCCAATCACTAAAATACAAGATTTTAATGATTAGAAAATTTTTTGGATGTCCGTACATGTTCCAGATATCAAAATACGCAAAAAGGCATAGTTTCACGAAATTTGCAAAATAGCCCCTGAAGTTACAAAAGTGTGATTTTGCCATACCGAAGCCCTCAAAACTTATTTCTAAGCTATGTGAAGTGTATTTAAGGTATGTTAAGCTTGTGTGGATGTTCTGGAGTGTACGTCGCTACGAGAGTCGGCAGACTTTCGTAGTTTGTCGCAAATAGTCCCTATGATCAAATAGGCTTGTTTTTGACATACCAAACCCTTCAAAACTTATTTCTACGTTATGTAAAGGATATTTAAGGTATGTTTAGCTTATGTCACGAATCCGGAATATACGTTGCGTTAAACTGGTATCGTTTGCGTATCAGTTCGTGTATAACTTCCATAGAAGCTTTGAAGAGTCGAAATTGTACATGGACTAAAATGTATGAATGTCACATGTAATTATACAATTCTATGGAATGAAACACAAGATTTCATTAGAGTCGGAATTGTTCGGTATTGTTTGATGCTTGAAAAGGCTCAGATGTCACACATTGGATCAAGTTATTGGCAACATCAATGAAGGTGTGCTCACAAGAAGCCAAGCCCGAAACATTTGTCTTTTTGCTGGATTTCTATCACTCACACAGCCTGTCAAGTACCAAGAGGCACTAAAAGACAACAGCTGGGTAGAAGCCATACAAGAAGAGCTCCTACAATTCAAGAGACAATAAGTTTGGGAACTTGTACCACTGCCAAAAGATGTGAGTCCCATCGGCACAAAGTGGGTCTTCAAGAACAAAACCGATGAAAGGGGTATTGTTGTCAAAAATAAAGCAAGGCTCGTGGTTCAAGGCTACATACATGAAGAAGGGATTGACTATGATGAAACTTTTACTCCAGTAGCAAGGTTGGAAGCCATTCGCCTGTTCTTAGCCTTTGCTGCTAACCACAACATCAAGGTGTATCAAATGGACACCAAAAGTGCATTCCTGTATGGAAAGGTCAAGGAAGAAGTATATGTTTGTCAACCTCCTGGATTTGAGGATCACTTCTATCCTGATCATGTGTACAGGTTAAACAAAGCACTGTATGGTCTAAAACAAGCACCAAGGGCCTGGTATGAAACTCTATTCACTTTTCTCTTATCCATTGGTTTTACCAGAGGTAGGATTGACAAAACCCTATTTTTGAAATGGAAAGGAAAAGATTTAATGCTTGTCCAGATTTATGTGGATGACATCATTTTTGGATCCACATGCACTGCCATGTGTGAAGAGTTCAGAAAACTCATGGCAGCAGAGTTTGAGATGAATGCAGTGGGTGAGTTGCAATGTTTTCTTGGTTTACAAGTTAAACAAATACAAAAAGGCACTTTCATTCATCAAAATAAGTATGTGAAAGAACTACTTAAGAAATTTGATATGAATGATTGTAAACCTTGCAGCACACCCATGGCAACATCCAAGCTAGTCACTATAGATGGCAAAGATGACCTTGTTGATCAAACGTTGTATAGAAGCATGATTGGGTCTTTATTGTACCTAACTGCGTCACGGCCAGATATTATGTTTGCCACATGTGTCTGTGCCAGATCACAGTCAATGCCAAGAAAATCTGATCTTATTGCTGTAAAGGATATTCAAATACATAAAAGGTGCTCCCACACTTGGTATCTGGTATCCAGCTAATGGCAACATTGAGCTTGCAGGATTTTCTGATATTGATTTTGCTGGATGTAAAATAACAAGGAAGTCCACATCTGGAGGAGCCCAATTCCTAGGGGATTTCTTAGTATCTTGGCAAAGTAAAAAGCAAGTTGCAGTATCCACATCCACTACTGAAGCAGAGTATATAGCTGCTGCAAGTTGCACTGCTCAAATTTTGTGGCTTCAAAACCAACTCTTGGATTTTGGTGTGACTGCCTTGAGGACTCCTCTCAAAATTGATAGTCAAGCAGCAGAAAACATCATAAAAATCCAGTCTCACATTCCACCACCAAGCACATTGACATCAGACATCATTTTGTGAGGGATTGCTATGAAAAAGGTCTGATCTCTTTACAACATGTCCATACCAAGGATCAACTAGCAGATGTGTTGACAAAAGCACTTGATGCTTCCACATTTGACAACTTGATATCTAGGCTTGGAATGCTAAACATGGATTAAAAACAATTTTTCTTGTGATCCATGTGTAAATAGCAATAAAATGTTTTTAGAAAATCAGAAATTCATCCTTAAAAATAGTTAAAATTGAATTTTTCAATAAACTCCTTAAATTCTGTTCAAAGCTCTGATAGCAAAAAACACTGTTGCTTAGAAAATCTATCTACTGATGCAAACCTCGGATAGTGTTTTAAATTGGTCACAACCACTGGTAGTTTTTACCTTGACAGTGGTTAGCCAAAACAACTGTTTTCCATTGTCAATCAGAGGTTACACGTGGACAGATGTTACTCGACAGATGTTGCATCAGACGCCACGTCAAGTGTACTTTTTGAAAAACCTATAAAACCCTGTTTTATCCCAAACAGACGTTTCATCTTTCTTGTGCGATTCAAATCTTTCAAAGCCTATCTTTCACAAAACATCCAACAATCATGGCTCCAAAAACCAAATCGGAAAAGAAATCGCCACAAGCAAAACCCCCATTTATCCTCATCATCAAAACACCACACAATTACACTGCTATTCTTGAAAAAACCGACGCAAATATTCGTTATCATCCAATGATCCGGATTCTCAAAGAATCAAAGTTCAAACACATGTTGGAAGTCAAAGCCCCTGTTTACATCAATTCTTTAAAAGAATTTTGGGCAAACGCTAAACTCCACTCATCCGCTAATGATGTGCCCTATTCCATTACTTCCAAAGTAGGGGGCACACAATTATAGATAAGCCAACAATCTATCTCCCAAGTCTTCATGTTAAATGATATGCAACATCCAGTATCATTTCCTTCGAGGGAGATGCAACATGAATTCGTTGAAAGAGGTTACACCGGACAATTGAAAGGTATGACAATCTTCAAACCTAATCTTCTAGCAGAGGTGAAATTCTTTTCCACACTTTACTTACTTGTGTCTCTGCAAAAACAACTACTTTCAACGAGATTCCATTGAACATGCAGTATCTGGGATTTGCAATTTTAACTGGTTCTGACTTTAACTTCTCCCAGGTGCTGTTCAATGATCTTGTAACAAATTTTAAAAATATTTCAAAACAAAAAGCTTTCTTGATACATCCACGATTCATGAGTGTTTACTTGCAAGACCAGATCAAATCAAAGCAAGTAAACAAGGCGCAGTTACAAACGCTGGCAGCCTAAACCACGAAACGTTCACACGAATTACAAATCAAGATAAAGTTTCCAAAACAGAAGCAGAGGAGGCCGAGCCTATTTTACAAGAACAAAATGTTCAAGCTCAACCTCCGGCTGCCGAGCCCACTGCTCTAGGTGATAAGGGCAACACAACCGCTGCTCTGAAACCCACACCTAAAATCTCCAAAAAGAAACCATCCAGAGCATCCCGAAAACCCACCAAACCCAAAAAGGGTCCTCTGGAAGATGAGATCCAGAGGCAAACCAAGTGACACCACCTAAGTCACCAACCACTGCTGCTACTTCTTCACAGCAGATGGTAGAAAGATCTCAAACCGGCTTTGAAACTCCTCCTGCATCCTCACAAAAGGATCAGGTTGTAAGCACAGGGACACCTAATTATGAAGCTCTAGGATCACTTGGTTCTATCTTCCACAACCCCTTTCCCAGGGCAATGTCTCTTTCTACACAGCCACTCTCACCAATTCCATCTTTACCACCCACCATGTTACCCTTGCTGAATGCAATAGAAATTGAGCAGACATTATCCAGCACTTCTCACCAACTCATCAATAAGAATATACTTCAACCAGAGGCTGGGTCTGACTTATTCTACATGCTAGCCCATCAGCAAATGAAGAGGCTACATCCCTTGGGTTACATGTAACCCTTGGTGATAGTTCAACAATGGCAGCCACTACAATTGCTGAACTCCCAAGTTCTCAATTGGACAGTGGTTACATAGCTAAGACCTTGTTGAAGGCAACCACTGCTGAGGCTACTAAGGTAACCTCTGCTCCAGTGGGAAGTCCCCAGAACCAAGACAAAGGGGCATCCAAGATTGAAACAAGTGGTAAACCACTTGTTCATGATATCTTAGATACAACTACCACATCTGGTAGGAGTTCAGATGATCCTATTAAGTTAGGTGATGAGCTAAAATATCAGGAATTGACAGAAAGGGTTACCAAGGTTGAAAGCATTGTTGATGAAATAAAAGATCTTTTGAAACAGTTGATTACTATACAGAGCCAAACCCCTGTTCCAACCCCTGCTGAGCTAAAATCTGTAATATCTCCAATCTTTCAACAAGATAAACATTTCCTGGAACAAAAACATAAGCATCAGATGATGGAACTCAGGAATATGGTTGATTCAAGATATAATGACACAGCTGCAGATATCAAAGCAATCAAAGCCCACTTGCTCACCACCACTGGCACATCTCCTCCTACTGTCATTTTTGTAACTTCAGATGAAGCCAAAAAGGGGGAGAAACCTTTGGGTAATAAAAAGTTGAAGATGGATGATTCAAAGGCAAGGCCTACAGTGAATATTCCTAAGCCAGATGGTTCAAAGAAACCGACTTAACTAAGATATCTTGGCAAGGGCAAAGAAGTCCCATAAGAAGTCGGTGCTTGATGAAGGCAAGGTGCTGGTTGAGAAAAAGATTGATCAACAGTTAGAAAAGGAGAGACTAGTACCTCAACAAAGAGGAGATCTTCTTCAAAAGCAAGACAACCAGAATCCACACCTCTCAAAACAAAAGATGCTACCAATCCAACCACAAAAACCTCTGCCAATACAAAATCAACCAGATCTTCTCACACAAAACCCATATCCACCTCAACAGATGTTAGAACAACTGTTGTGCCAACATCTGTTGATACAGCAGAGGTTGTAGCAGATGTTACCACAACCACTGCCATTATCACTTTTCCTACTTCCACACAACAACTGCCAACACCACCAAGAAGTCCAAGTCATCCATCATCACCTTCGATCAGTTTTAAGAGGAGAAAAGTTACAAAGGTCATAAATGAAGAAAAGATCCCTGCTCCTTTGCCTCTTGCATCTGCACCAATGCTAAATCCAACCTCTGCTCCTTCAACTGAAACATATGCTCCATCAAAAGAAGTGATTCCCTTGCAGCTATAAAATTTCCTCTTGATTTGCCTGCAGTCAAGAAAGAAATCATATCCTTCTATGAAGAAGAAGATCCCGACAAAAGACACTTCCCTTCACTTCAAGGTTATCCAAAGCCTGCAAATATTGATCAGTATCTGGCACTCAAAGAAAAACAGGCAGAGGATATTGCTAAGAAGTTGTCTAAAGGCAAAAGTGATAGAGAAGTGCAGAATCAACTTCAGTTTCAATTGAGCAAAGTCCAATCCCTTATAAGATTCTCAAAGAATTTATCAAATAAAATTTCTGAAGAAGAAGATAAACTCTTGAAAGAAAATTACATCTCACACATCATGGAAACAAAGTAATATGCTGCTACAAGAGCACAGTTCAAGGATTGGTTTGTGAGTGAGCTTCAAGAAGAAAATGCAAGAATAGAAGCACAATCAAAAGATCTTCACAACAAACCCACATGTCCAGACTGGAACAAATACAAGAAGAGTGTATCTGAAAAGACCCTAAAGCTCAGAAGAATGAAGGAAGAGCTAATTCAGAATCACTATGGGTCAAAGAATCAGGTGATGAGATGGGGGGAGATAAGAGTGTTGGATACATATAAAATGCTTGAAGCTAGAAGGAAAAAGGATCCATCAATGCCTCCTAAACCTGATTATTCCAAAGAAGACGCTGCTCTTAAAGCCCGGCTCTCTAAAAAGCCCATCTCAACAACTGTCTAATCCACACTTGCTTTGGTAAAACGAAAAAGGCAAGAAGAGTTGTCTGAGAAGGTTGACAAAGAGTTTGAGGAAATGTTTATCAAAGAAGGAATCGAGAATATGATAGACTATCCAACAGATGATAGAAGTGCCAAGTTGGCCGAAGATTTGAAAAGAGTCGCTCCCTTTCTATCCTCAGCAATAAAAGCTCCTTCAAGAAAGCCTTCAGAATAAAAAATTCTAAAGTGGAAGGTCAACACAGACACCCACGAATTGACTCTGATCAAGTCTGATGGTAAGGTCACTAAACTATCCATGGAAGTTGCTTATGGGCTTACAGTAGAAGACTTCCACGAACTACTAAGTTTAGAATTTGAGAAGGATGCTGATGACTTAGAATCTCTTAACTTTGAGCTACAATTCAAAGGTCAAATAAGAGAGTTCTTTCTGAGGAATAAAGATCAAGTATAAGGTGTTTTTAGCATCATCTGTTCCAGGGGGAGATTGTTGGGATTGAACCTTTGGAAAGGAACAGATGATACAAAGTCAAACAACATCATCCGAGCTTTGGTCCAGTTATCAGAGGTTGCTACCCACTGATAGGTTTCTACTGCTTTCAATAAAGAACAATTGTTACCAATCCTCTGATAGAAGAAACTCCCAACCACTGATAGAAGATTGCAAGAACAGAGGATGGCCAGCAGTGTTTTAGTGTAGTTCTAGTTTTAATTAATGTTGCACTGATAGTTTTAGATTAAGCAGTGTTTGTAGTTAGTTACATTTGTTAGCTGTCACTATCAACCATGACGTCACTGTTAGACGATCAGTGGTTAGATAGTTAGTATAAATAGACGCTCAATGTAACAGTTTTACTTATCTTCCTAAAAAGATCAATTTCGCATATCTTCTTCATTTCTTACTATCAAACAATCGTTATTGGGCTAAGGGGGAGTTTTTGAATCACTTGCAATAGTTTAATTATGTAGAAGCAAGATGGTGATGAAAACAAACGACCAATTGATTGTTGTAAAAGTTTTCCCTTAATCCGCTGCACTTAGTCTCTGTTTTCAATCATTTTCCATTATTTGAAACAAAAACAACAATCAATTCAAACTTAGATCCTGACAAATCACCTAGGAATTGGACACCTCCTGATGTGGACTTCCTTGTTGTCTTGCATCCAGTAAAATCACTATCTGAGTAACCTAAAAGCTCAATATTTCCATTAGCAGGATACCAGTTACCAAGTGTGGGAGCACCTTTTATGTACCTGAATATCCTTTTGAAAGCAATAAGATCAGACTTTCTAGGTAGTGACTATGATCTGGCACAAACACATGTTGCAAACATGAAGTATGGCCTGGAAGCAGTTAGGTACAATAAAGACCCAATCATATTTCTATAAATTGTTTGATCAACCAAGTCATCTTTATCAACAATAGTGACCAGCTTTGAAATTGCTACTGGTGTGCTGCAAGGTTTACAATCATCCATATCAAACTTTTTAAGTAGTTCTTTGACATACTTATTTTGATGGATGAAAGTGCCATTGTGCATTTGTTTGACTTGTAAACCAAGGAAACATTATAACTCACCCATTGCACTCATTTCAAACTCCGCTACCATGAGTTTTCTGAACTCTTCACACATGGCAGTGCATGTGGATCCAAAAATGATGTCATCCACATAAATTTGAACAAGCATCAAATCTTTTGCTTTCCATTTAAAACCAAGGTTTTATCAATTTTACCTCTTGAAAAACCTATGGATAAGAGAAAAGTGGATAGAGTTTCATACCAGGCTCTTGGTGCTTGTTTAAGACCATACAATGTTTTGTTTAACCATCAAAAACCGGATTTACCAAACCCACTTCGTTTATTAACCGAACAATCAGTTAAAAATTCCGTTGCATATTTAATGCACAAATTAATTTTAAACGATACATAATTAATAAGTATATTGGAATATAAAAGTTATATTTGAAAAGTATTAAAAATAGTGGTTTAAAAATAAAAGGCTGAAGCCGGGTTTCGAACCCAGGTCAACCAGTATTCAGCAAAGCATTAACACACACACTTCCAACCACTCCGCCACTCGTGTTTCTTGTTCATTATTAGAAACAATTAATTCAAATACACAAACTCGAATTCAAACTGACGCGCTCAAATCGCAGTCGTCGGAAATCCCGACGATTTCGCCGAGATTGGACGGTTTCTTCTGTTTTAACCGATGCATTAACCTTAACATCGGTTATAACCGATGTCCAGTCCGCGACATCAGTCATAACCGCCGGAGAAATTATTGACCGACGAATCAGGTCGGTAATCGGACTAAATTCATCGATGTCTTTCCCTATAAATGCACACTCTAACCTCTAATAGCCTTTTTGCTCACCATCACACCCATTCTCAACGAAATCTCACTCGCCGGAAAGTTTCTACAACTCGCCGGAAAACCGAACCCCTTCACTTCTGTGCCTAACTCTAAAAACAGAACACCTAGAGCTCATACCGAAGTCACCCACACTCACCTCAAGCTTCCTGAAGACCTTCTGCCGCAAGATAAACGTCGTCGAATAACCTGCTGTTATCGGAAATTTCGCCGGCGAAACAGAGGATCTCTGTTCGGTATACCTTACACCTAATCTCTCTCGTTTTTATTAATCTCACATGTAGATAATCACAACTTACTAAAGAAACTGATTATTTTTGTCAAAACAGTCGGACATCGATTCTGGTTGAGTTTAACGAAGAAGACGAAGTTCTGATATGATATAAGAATAATTAAAAATAGTTTTATGAACGGGTTAGACACACAGTCCAGTGGTGGACTGTGTGCAAACAATATGCATAACGTCCCGAGTTCGATTCTTGGCACACGCACTTTCACAGAAATAAAATGCCTTTTTTTTGAGACCGAACCGGGTTAATTTCAGTAAGATGTTAAGTATAATAAAAAACAGATTATTTACCAAGTTGGACACACAGTCCAGCGATGGACTGTGTGCCAAACTAACCCACAGGTCCCGGGTTCGAGACCTGTGGCGAGCACCGAGCCGATGCATTAAAATCGTTTTTAAAATAAATGATTTTCGGATTAATTCAATTAGTATATAAATATAATTAAAAACAGAAATATTTCGGGTTAGACACGTAGCTCAGTTGGTAGAGCTGCGTGCACGCGAACGGGAGGTCTCGGGTTCGAGTCCTGCCCGGCGCATACATTTACACAATAAAACCGGTCAACAGGTCAACGGTCAACAAGTCAACGGTCAAAAAGTCAACATTTTTTTAATTATTTTTATTTATTTATTTTATTTAAAAATCAGTTAAAAATACTTAAAAATAACATTTTTAAAGTTAGAAAATAGCTTTAACTCACAAAAACATATCCAATAATCCTACTAAAATTGATTAATAAAATCCGCTTATTTACCGAACCATTATGTTATTATCTAGGTTAGTTTCACTCGTGGTTAAATCAAACTTCGTGCGCATTCAACATCATCAACCGAACGCACCCACTGTGAGTGAATCTTACAACTCACCTTTTTAATTACACATTTTGGGGTGTGTCATGTGTCACTAAAATTAACTCGTTTATTTAAACTTGTGCCATACCATATTGTGATCTAAACTTAGAGTGTAAATATTGTTTGTAGTTATGTCTTTCATATTGTCAAGTTGTATGCAAATCATTCATTAGGCCCATCAGTTTGTAGAACAACGCGTGCCTCAAAACTCATTCATTAGGCCCATCAGTTCCTCGTGAGAGACGGGTTGAGCAACGCGTGGCTCAAAACAATTTATTATTGTATGTGTGTGCATTATCTGATATTAAGTGTTTGTTGAATATGTTTACATCTATATTTACTCATATGTGGTTGTGCACTTTATTTTATAATCAATTCAATAAACTTGTTCAAATGCTTTTCATAGGATTCACTCGCCAACTTTTTGTTGATCCAAAAACCATTTTTACACATGATACAGGTGAACAGGATGAAGCAAGGAAAACATAGGAAATGCCTTAGAAGAAAACAATGAAGTCTAGAATGATGTTTAGGACATGATGAAATTAAGATTGTATGTTTCCCTTTAAATTGTAATAATGAATATGAAACGTTATAATAAATGTCATGAGCTTTGATGATAACCCAATCATGCCCCGATCACCTTTTCCTCTGCGGGTCGGGGTGTGACAGATTGGTATCAGAGCCATGACTATAGGGATATAGGATATGTTATTAGACCCTTAGAGCCTATACTATAGTTGACTAGATTTTAATAGTTTATGTGGTTACATGCAAACTTATGATATTTATTTGTTTCATATTTGTTTATACTTACAGTCAAACATACATACTTACATACACATTCATCATACATATTTCAATGTTCACATATTTAATTCATCTTCATACTTTCGTTATTCAAAGATTTTGTCGCATTTTTCATTTTTCAAAATCTCATCAAAGTGAGTTCTGCGACGGGCATGTAGTAACTGTAAGGGTACAAGTACCGGTAGTCGGAACGTCCTGTCTAGGTTGGCATTCGTATAAATCCAATATAACGGACCAGTTTGCCTACCTGGGGACTAACGATGAGAGTACAAAGGACCTATTAGGCTAAAGCATGCCACACCAAACGTCGTTCGAACTAACCCCACTTTGAGGTGTCACCGTGTCCACACCTGGACACATTCCGAATATCATACGTTATATACATATTTCTCGATTTTCTCCGGGTTTTAGTGTACGTAACCAGGCTAACACATGCGAACCATATGAAAAACCCGGTATTCATGGGGGCCCACATGATTACGAAGGTGAAGTATGGCGGCATGCAATGCCCAATTACGAGCAAAGCCCGAGACATCCTATGGATGTAGTAGATTTATTATTTTATATGTATTTTATAAATATTCATTCCTAAATACGACCCATGATCCCAAAAACATCCAACTCATACTCTTGATATGTATTCCTTGTAGATGTCTTCTAGCCTCGCTCGTAGGAAGATGAGAGCAGGAAAGGCCCGCGAGCGCATGGCTGCCCTAATCGCTCAACAAATGGCTGTCGTAATACCCAACATTGTAGTTCAAATCCAACAAGCCCTTACCGCTAATCCCGTCAACCAAGAAGATCAAAACCTTGACAACCCTCCCCCAAATACCACTAAATGCACCTACAAGCATTTCAAATCCTGCGACCCTCCAAAATACGAAGGGACTGAAGGTGTCACCGCTCTCCTCCATTGGTTTGAAGAAATGGAGAACACTTTTCTAAATTGCGATTGCCCTGATGATCGCAAAGTGCGATATGCTACTGGTTGTTTATTTGGAATAGCACTTACTTGGTGGAATACAGAGAAGGCCAAACGAGGTGTTGAAGATGCTATGACTTTTACTTGGGAAGAGTTGAAGGAAATCATGACAAGACGGTTTTGCCCAAGGAGCGAAATCAAGAAATTAGAGGATGAGTTCTATTCGTTGAAGCAAAAGGAAGGAGACCACACCACATACAACAAAAGATTCCTCGAGTTAAATCAAATGGTTCCCAACTTATTCACTCCTCTTTACCGTTTGATCGAGCACTACATTCGTGGTCTTCCGTCAAAGATTCAAGACTCTGTAATAAGTACCACGCCTGCAACTTTGGAAGCAGCAATGGAGTTAGCTACAGAGCTCACCGAGAACCGCATCCGGAATAAAGACTTCAAGGAGGAGAAGAAGAAGGATAAAGCATCGACTGAAACTTCAAACTCCACCCAAACCGAATCCCCTTCTCAACCCATTTTTAAGAGAAATCGAGATGGGCAACTTTTCGCTGTCACCCAACGTAATCAACCAATTTCACAAGCCATACCCATCCAAGCTATCCCAATCACTCAAGTAGCACCCAACTCAACTTACCCAAATAAGAAACCATACCTTGGACCTCACCTCGATGTAACACCTATTTTTATCAACCTTACCTTGTCGACTATGTGCGAATTGTGGATGCTATGGTCATTTGAGCAAGGCTTGCCACACCTCTCAAAACCAAATCTCTCCCCCTACTCAAAACATGATCCAAACATATCAACAACCCCAATACCCCATGTTTCCATATGTTCGAGTTTGCTTCAATTGTGGCGACCCTACCCACTTTAGAAACACGTGCCCTCGATTGATTAACATCATAAACGCCCAAGCTCAAGCAAACCCAGTTAACCAAGCAAATCAAGGAAACCTAACCACTAGGCCACCAGCAAGAGGAAGAGTTTTCAACATCAACGCCAATCCTGTTGAAGATAATGACGGCCCAAACGAAACCACCCAACTAGTCCCCTACACCAAAAATCAAGATTCGACTCCAACCGCTTAGTTTTATGTTTTTCTTTATGTTTTAAAGTCACATAGAACCAATCATAACTTACGGATAAAGCCAATGAAAATTTGACAAGAATATGGTGGATACGCCGCTGGTACTTCCTATATATAAGTATTCTTGTCAAAGGATCAGAGGCATTATCTGGCGGTTATGAGAAGTTCCATGTAGAAGTTAGTATTGTCTTGATTGAAGTTTGTTTTGTACTCACTGATTTAGCATTTATAGCATCTCATCATTTAAAGAAATTGGATTGTGTTCCATTTCTACATAGACTAACCTCTCCATCATAACAAACGAGAGAGGTATTATCATCATTCAAACATGTATACTATCAGAATTAAGACTCAAGTTTTGGTTGTTGTGTTTGTTTTAGAGTCACATAGAACTAATCATAACTTGCGATTAAAGTCAATGAAAATTTGACAAGAATATGGTAGATACGCCGCTGGTACTTCCTATATATAAGTATTCTTGTCAAAGGATCAAAGGCATTATCAGGCGGTTATGAGAAGTTCCATGTAGGATTTAGTAATGTCTTGGTCGTAGTTTGTTCATCATACATTTCAACGTATTTCAATTTCATCATTTAAAGAAGTTGAGCTATATCTCACTTCCACAAGGACTAACCTCTCCGTCATAACAAACGAGAGAGGTACTGTCATCATTCAAACATGTATGCTATCAGAATTGAGACTCAAGTTTTGGCTGTTGTGTTTGTTTTAGAGTCACATAGAACTAATCATAACTTGCGGATAAAGTCAATGAAAATTTGACAAGAATATGGTGGATACGCCGCTGGTACTTCCTATATATAAGTAATTTTGTCAAAGGATCAGAGGCATTATCAGGTGGTTATGAGAAGTTCCATGTAGGATTTAGTAATGTCTTGGTCGTAGTTTGTTCATCATACATTTCAACGTATTTCAATTTCATCATTTAAAGAAGTTGAGCTATATCTCACTTCCACAAGGACTAACCTCTCCATCATAACAAACGAGAGAGGTACTGTCATCATTCAAACGTGTATGCTATCAGAATTGAGACTCAAGTTTTGGCTGTTGTGTTTGTTTTAGAGTCACATAGAACTAATCATAACTTGCGGATAAAGTCAAGGAAAATTTGACAAGAATATGGTGGATACGCCGCTGGTACTTCCTATATATAAGTATTTTTGTCAAAGGATCAGAGGCATTATCAGGCGGTTATGAGAAGTTCCATGTAGGATTTAGTAATGTCTTGGTCGAAGTTTGTTCATCATACAACGTATTTCAATTTCATCATTTAAAGAAGTTGAGCTATGTCTCACTTCCACGAGGACTAACCTCTCCATCATAACAAACGAAAGAGGTACTGTCATCATTCAAACATGTATACTATCAGAATTAAGATTCAAACTATGGTTGTTGTGTTTATTTATGTTCTAGAGTCACATAGGACTAATCATAACTTACTGATAAAACCAATGACAATTTGACGAGAATATGGTGGATACGCCGCTGGTACTTCCTATATATAAGTATTCTTGCCAAAGGATCAGAGGCATTATCAGGCGGTTATGAGAAGTTCCATGTAGGATTTAGTATTGTCTTGATTGAAATATGAGTTATACTCACTGATTTAGCATTCATATCATCTCATCATTGGATTATGCCACCATTCAAACATGTATACTATCAGAATTTGGACTCAGATATTGGTTGTTGTGTTTATATATGTTCTAGAGTCACATCATAGAACCAATCCTAACTTACTGATAAAACCAATGAAAATTTGACAAGAATATGGTGGATACGCCGCTGGTACTTCCTATATATAAGTATTCTTGCCAAAGGATCAGAGGCATTGTCAGGCGGTTATGAGAAGTTCCATGTAGGATTTAGTAATTTCTTGGTTGAAGTTCGTTTTATACTCACTGATCTAGCATTTATATCATCTCATCATTTAAAATGGGATTATGTCACCAATCAAACATGTATCCTATCAGAATTAGGACTCAGACATTGGTTGTGGGGTTTATTTATGTTCTAGAGTCACATCATAGAACCAATCATAACTTACTGATAAAACCAATGAAAATTTGACAAGAATATGGTGGATACGCCACTGGTACTTCCTATATATAAGTATTCTTGCCAAAGGATCAGAGGCATTGTCAGGCGGTTATGAGAAGTTCCATGTAGGTTGTAGTATTAGAAGTTTTGTTTTAGGATATAACCTTATCTTTCCAAACATATCAAAACTCTTGCGCATGAAATCATGCTTAGTGAATCAACTCCGCTTATCAATATTTTTACCGTAGGCAACAAAAAGCGATTCCTGTAGCAGGGTACTTAACCCTTACAAGGAACGGTACCGCCTCAAACAAAAATTTAAACTCTTACTCTTTTTCTAAGTATGTAACTGTCAAACTAAACACCATCCTTTTTAGAGAAATATGTCACTACTTAAATTTCGAGACGAAATTTCTAAAAAGTAGGGGATACTGTGACATCCGTCAAAAACCGGATTTACCAAACCCGCTTCGTTTATTAACCGAACAATCAGTTAAAAATTCCGTTGCGTATTTAATGCCCAAATTAATTTTAAACGACACATAATTAATAAGTATATTGGAATATAAAAGTTATATTTGAAAAAGTATTAAAAATAGTGGTTTAAAAATAAAAGGCTGAAGCCGGGTTTCGAACCCGGGTCAACCAGTATTCAGCAAAGCATTAACACACACACTTCCAACCACTCCGCCACTTGTGTTTCTTGTTCATTATTAGAAACAATTAATTCAAATACACAAACTCGAATTCAAACTGACGCGCCCAAATCGCAGTGGTCGGAAATCCCGACGATTTCGCTGAGATTGGACGGCTTCTTCTGTTTTAACCGACGCATTAACCTTAACATCGGTTATAACCGATGTCCAGTCCGCGACATCAGTCATACCCGCCGGAGAAATTATTGACCGACGAATCAGGTCGGTAATCGGACTAAATTCATCGATGTCTTTCCCTATAAATGCACCCTCTAACCTCTGATAGCCTTTTTGCTCACGATCACACCCATTCTCGACGAAATCTCACTTGCCGGAAAACCGAACCCCTTCACTTCTGTGCCTTACTCTAAAAACAGAACACCTAGAGCTCATACCGAAGTCACCCACACTCACCTCAAGCTTCCTGAAGACCTTCTGCCGCAAGATAAACGTCGCCGGAATAACCTGCTTTTATCGGAAATTTCGCCGGCGAAACAGAGGATCTCTGTTCGGTATACCTTACACCTAATCTCTCTCGTTTTTATTAATCTCACATGTAGATAATCACAACTTACTAAAGAAACTGATTATTTTTGTCAAAACAGTCGGACATCGATTCTGGTTGAGTTTAACGAAGAAGACGAAGTTATGATATGATATAAGAATAATTAAAAACAGTTTTATGAACGGGTTAGACACACAGTCCAGTGGTGGACTGTGTGCAAACAATATGCATAACGTCCCGAGTTCGATTCTTGGCACACGCACTTTCACAGAAATAAAATGCCTTTTTTTTTAGACCGAACCGGGTTAATTTCAGTAAGATGTTAAGTATAATAAAAACAGATTATTTACCAAGTTGGACACACAGTCCAGCGGTGGACTGTGTGCCAAACTAACCCACAGGTCCCGGGTTCAAGACCTGTGGCGAGCACCGAGCCGATGCATTAAAATCGTTTTTAAAATAAATGATTTTTGGATTAATTCAATTAGTATATAAATATAATTAAAAACAGAAATATTTCGGGTTAGACACGTAGCTCAGTTGGTAGAGCTGCGTGCACGCGAACAGGAGGTCTCGGGTTCGAGTCCTGCCCGGCGCATACATTTACACAATAAAACCGGTCAACAAGTCAACGGTCAAAAAGTCAACATTTTTTTATTATTTTTATTTATTTATTTTATTTAAAAATCAATTAAAAATACTTAAAAATAACATTTTTAAAGTTAGAAAATAGCTTTAAACTCACAAAAACATATCCAATAATCCTACTAAAATTGATTAATAAAATCCGTTTATTTACCGAACTATTATGTTATTATCTAGGTTAGTTTCACTCGTGGTTAAATCAAACTTCGTGCGCATTCAACATCATCAACCGAACGCACCCACTGTGAGTGAATCTTACAACTCCCCTTTTTAATTACACGTTTTGGGGTGTGTCATGTGTCACTAAAATTAACTCGTTTATTTAAACTTGTGCCAAACCATATTGTGATCTAAACTTAGAGTGTAAATATTGTTTGTAGTTATGTCTTTCATATTGTCAAGTTGTATGCAAATCATTCATTAGGCCCATCAGTTCGTAGAACAACGCGTGCCTCAAAACTCATTCATTAGGCCCATCAGTTTCTCGTGAGAGACGGGTTGAGCAATGCGTGCCTCAAAACAATTTATTATTGTATGTGTGTGCATTATCTGATATTAAGTGTTTTATGAATATGTTTACATCTATATTTACTCATATGTGGTTGTGCACTTTATTTTATAATCAATATAATAAACTTGTTCAAATGCTTTTCATAGGATTCACTCGCCAACTTTTTATTGATCCATAAACCATTTTTACACATGATACAGGTGAACAGGATGAAGCAAGGAAAACATAGGAAATGTCTTAGAAGAAAACAATGAAGTCTAGAATGATGTTTAGGACATGATGAAATTAAGATTGTATGTTTCCCTTTAAATTGTAATAATGAATATGAAACGCTATAATAAATGTCATGAGCTTTGATGATAACCCAATCATGCCCCGATCACCTTTTCTGCTGCGGGTCGGGGTGTGACATAGCCTCTACCCAACTGTTGTCTTTCAGTACCTCTTGGTACTTGATAGGTTGGATGAGTGATAGAAACCAGCAAAGAGGCAAATGTTTTGGGATTGGCTTCTTGTGAGCACTCCCTCATTTATGTTGCCAATAACTTGATCCAATGGATGGCTTTTGAGGAAGATCAAATCACCTTGATATGAGACAAGTGCATTTTGAGGTGAAGCTTGCAAATGTGTATCATCTGAGCTATCCTCTGTTGGTGAATTTGATGGTCCAGCCTCTGATTTGAATGGAGGTGGTGCTATGGGTGGTATGGTAGTGACTGTTTGTTGATTTTTATCCAGATTTGATAGATTTTTATCTACAGTGTTTTGGTTTTGAGAGCAGGCAGAGGATTGAGAATTAACCACTGTTGAACCAGCAGTGCTTTCACTATTGTTACTAACATCTGATCCTCTGCTTAAAGAACAGATCTTGAATTTTGGAAGTATGCAATCGTATCCTTGCTCTTGTGGTGATGACTGTGATGTACATGCAGAGTTAGTCTTAACAGACACACTTTTAAATGTAAATTTATCTAGATCAAATAATTCAGCAGGATTTGCTGGGATTTTCAAAGATGCGAGTTCCTTGAACTTCACATTCAGAGTTTCTTCAACACACTTGGTCCTAGAGTTAAACACTCTGTAGGCTTTGGCAGTGGTTGAGTATCCCAGAAAATAACCACAGTCAACTTTGGCTGCAAACTTGGAGAGGGAATCTTTTAAGTTCAAAATAAAACAAGGACAACCAAAAACTTTGAAATATGAGATCAGAGGTTTGATTTGAATAGTAGTTCATAAGCAGTCTTTTGATGCCTAGGGTTAATCAATACTCTGTTCTGACCATAGCAAGCAGTGTTTACAGCCTCTACCCAGAAAGACAAGGGTAAACATAAGTCTGCTAGCATGGTTCTTGCAGATTCAACTAGGGTTCGATTTTTCCTTTCAACTACCCCATTTTGTTCTGGAGTTCTTGGGACACTAAATTGCCTAGCAATCCCTTTGACTCACAGAAGGCATCTAACTCCTTATTACTAAACTCTGTCCCATTATCACTCCTAAAATTTTTTACAGGAAGGTCATATTGCTTTTCAACTTGTTTGAAAAAAATTTGCAATATACCAGCTGTTTCATCTTTGGAGTGTAAAAAGAAAGTCCATGTAAACCTTGAAAAATCATCAACAATGACTAAACAAAATCTTTTCTTCATTAAACTCATGATTTTTACAGAGCAAACAAATCCATGTGCAACAATTGCAAGCACTGGGTTGTTTTGGACTCTTCAATTGACTTGTAAGAACTTTTATGTTGTTTACCTTTTAAACAGGAAACACAATGTTCTTCACAAGTAAATTGTTTATGTGGTAAACCTCTGACAAGACAATTTTTAGAGAGTGTGGTGATTGTTTTCAGATTTGTGTGCCCAAGTCTTCTATGCCATAACTCCGTCTCTTTGTTGGATGCAACTGACAACAGGCATGCATTAGACATAGGGTTATCTTTTAACATATCAACCACATACACATTGCCACTCCTATGAGCAACAACTTGTTCTTTGCTCTCAGCAATTATCTGATCAATCTTTTTAACAACCTCTCGTCCTACAATTTGACAAGTTTTCTTTGTAAAGAAGGAACTATATCCTTTGTCACTCATTTGAGAGACACTCAGAAGATTGAATTTTAGATTGTCAATTAAATTAACATTTTCAAATTTGAGATTCCCAGCCTGAACACACCCTAAACCCAACACCTTCCCTTTTGAATTGTTACCAAAAGATATATTACCCCCTCCATGAGCCAAGAAGTCTTTGAGAAGGGCTCTACATGCTGTCATGTGCCTGGAGCCTCCACTATCTACATACCATAAACTATCAAGGCAAGTAGAAGCTCCCTTAGAAGCAGCCATAAGAGCACAATCACAATCATCTTCACCATCCTTTGAATCCCATGGATCTGATAGAGAGTTCTTTTCTTCATCAACAGTGTTTTAAGTAATCATTGGTGTAACCACTGCTTCATCACAATTTTGACTTTCAACAGACTTGGACACTTGTTCCACAAACTCATCACCTTCAACAATTGTATCTAAGGCCTTTAAACAAAAATTTTCATGTTCTAAATCATTTTTGGCCATAAGAGTAAAGTTTTCATCAGTTAATTTCTCAGGCAAACTACTCCAATCCACAAAGCCTTGTGTGAAAAAGCTTTGCTGGTTGACCTCTGCTAGAGCAGTGGTTGAGTAGTTTGAGTGCTTTGTGGTGCTTGTTGCACATGCACTTGAGGTGATGAAGTTTGGACATATTGAATTTGTGGAACAGTGGTTTAGACATAATGCACATGAACAGTGGCATTAGGGTGTGCACAATGAGCAGTGTTTTGCACTTGATGGACAAGGGTATATTGGAAATATTGGGTAGTGCTTTGTGCGTGCTGAGGTCTAGGCAGGATGTGTTACAATAGGTCCTGAAACTTGAGATCTACACTCTCTGGCAAAGTGTCCTAGCCTGTTTGTCACACCCCAATTTGTAGCGGAAGTAAAACACGGGATGCAACAGACACGTCTGGTACAAGCGCATTGTTTATAAAGACACTACATTTTATTATTTACAGAATGTTGATTACATACTACATGTATGTTACAACTGCGTGTTCCCATGAACCACATAAGTCTTCTAAGCTGCATGCGTCTAAATCAGGGTTCGCCTATAAACATGTCTTGAACAACATACACGGATCACACCAATCTAAAGTTACCTGAAATGCATGTTAGTTTTAAAAGGGTCAGCTAAACGTTGCTGGTGAGTTCCACTGGTTTAGTTGTTGTGGAACAATATGTGTTAACAAGTTTAATTGCACTGGTCACAGTCACCGATGGAATTACAGGAGGACACAAGTGAAACCTTGACCTGTCATAGTCACTCCGTGTCATACAGACACATCATCGCACCGGGTCGTGTCACCCCAGACACTTCCCACCAACTGCATCACAAGCAGTTCAATGTTCCCCTGCAGTTATGCCTAACAACATAACCAAATGAGGACAAGTGCAGTTAACTTATGGCCGGCATCGCACCTTCCGGCCTTAACTTGGTTTGTCAGATATCCACTGCCCACGGCTTGTATTAGTCACTTGTAGGCGGGAGGGTGTTCGTGTGTTAGATAATTCACATCATCACAGTTGGTGCAATTAACGCAGTTTCGTAACATGCAAGTCACTCCAAAAAACAGTATAACACAGTTTAAAAGTGGTGGAGTGAAACTTACTCCCAACTTGGTGTAATCAACATAGTTTTTAACATGCAAGTACCCAGAAAACAGTAAAACAATTTAAAAGCAGGGAAATGAACTCACAGGATAGTAGTATCACAGGTAGCAATAGGAGTATATGTAAGCTGGTTCGGCTTTAACAGCACTCATGCAAGTAATTACTGATATCAGTCGCTAGGTCGGTAATGGCTATAACTCGGGTCCAAGTGGGTATTTTCAGTCCATGTTTTACATATAGCATCCTGGTGTGGTGATGGATGCTAGGGTAGGATTAGTTTCACATTTGGCTCCCGGGCACCGGTTCGCGTGCCAGCCAAAGTTGGTTGTTTGACACGTTCGGATAATGGTACGGAAATACCAATAGTGTCAATGTGTTGTGATTTAAGAAATATTAACTTTTCATTAAGGGAGTTTGGGTGTTTGGGGAGTCTAGGTTGCCAAATTTGAGTTTCCATTTTCGTCATCGAGGATCTCCCGAATGGTTGTAGAACACACCCAGAGTGTCCCGCTTACCCTGGAACCTCTCAAAATACTCCGGTGTTCCAATTATAGTTAAAATAGATTTTGGTCCGTTCCCAGTTTCGGCAGGTTCGTTGTCCGGTAAACTGCCGAATTTAGTTAAAATAAGCGTTTTAAATGTTGAAAAATCCCATTTAATCTATAGAGTTCATAAAATCCTGGAAATTTTTGTAGAACTCAGTAAAAATATATAGATTCCAATAAAATTAATTTGGGAATTTATAAAGCTATTTTAGCTTCTCAAATAAATCATTTATAAAATAGTATTCCACCGAATAATTCACTTTGCTTATCATCCAAGGTCAAAAAATTCCAAAAATATTCCAGGAACTTCCTTATCTTCCCAGAAACCTCCTGTAAAAATTTGGGATTTTTCTGATTTCCTTTCAGTGCGTTTTCGGCTAACGAAAACTCATAAAAACGCGGATTTTAACCCGAATCAAAACTCAAACAATGGACTCCCAAACTTCCCAGAACTTTCCCTATATATTTATAGTTCTCATGTAAAGGGTGGTGATTTATTGACTTCGTTTGGTAATTTTTCCGAATTTCGTTTTGTAAAACAGTAAACAATTCACCAAAAATCGTAGAACATTCCAAAAATTCTAAACTTTTACGTGGACCTTCCTGTAGCTACCCTACATCACCACACCAAATTTCAACTCAATCCAATACCACGGAACAAGTTATGGTCCAAACAATATTCTGCCTACTCTAGATTTGAGTTTCGGGTGTTACCTAGCGATTCCTTCGATTCCAAGCGTTTTTCTTGAGTCCAGAAGTGTGTGTGAGCCATATTCAGTACCTATATACCAAGAACAATTCAACCATGCCATAACCCATGTCAATCAAGCTCGTTTCATCGTTTTTCAGTTAATAACTTTGTTAATCAATTTCGGTCGATTAAGGGTTGATTAGGATATCCAAAGCTGGATTTTTGTGGTCTTAGCTACCATATAACACCATGGAATTCATGGGTGTTCTTATTCAGCCAAGAACCTTGTTTAAACCTTCAAAATCATGGATTAAAAAGGGGTTTTTCGGTTCTAAATCGTGTTTAACCAAGAATTCATCATCAAAACTACTTAAAACTTGAATTTTACCTTTGATTTGGCTGAATTTAGATGATAACTAGCTGTGTTCTTGTTGAATTTGAGCAGATTTATGGTTGAAAATGGAGGAAATAATGAAAAAAAATAAAGAAAAAACCTTTATATAATAAGGTGGGGTGCCCCTACCCCACCCTCGCTTTTTCGTGCTTCGTCTTTTCGTGTTAAAAGATGATGTTTATCTTCGGTGGCGCGTTTAGGTTCGTTTTCTGGTCTCAGACGCGTACCCGATTCGCCAAACGGGCTCCGTTCTTTGCATTCTTAGTGTCAAAAGACCGGTTTTAAAAATTGGAGTAACCGTCTCGAAACCCGAGCCCGGTTACGTTTTAATCATAAAAGCCTCATATTGGGTTAGTTTAAGTGTTTTTAGGCTTGATTGACCGTTCCTTGCATGTTTGGTTTGTCTTTCATTGCTCCTAACGAAAGGCATTCCCTAACCGGGACTGCCTCGTTTTGCGTGCTCGAGCACCGATTTGTTTCAAATCTTGTGTCAAAGTCTATGGCACATAACTAACATGTTTCATGAACTGGGAATCTTAAAGGGCCCTAACGTTGGCCTAATAATCATGGCCGATTGTTTAATGCGCTATTAAACGTCACGTTCCCGTTTAACACGTTTTCAAAGACTAAGGACACCAACCTCACATCATTGGCCCTTAATAGTGTCATGTAAACCATGACATGTTCTCAGAGTCGTCAATCCATTCATGACTTTGTCTTGCCATGTAGGTGACGCATAGCATCAATGTAATGTTTTTGGTAATTACTTGGCATACTCCTATTATAGTTGGTGTATCATTTTCCAGAATTTGTATCATCACACATAATCACAACAATATCACGATATACATATCACGTCCGGTTACCACAGACTTGTACTAATCAAAGTTTACAGGAATTTTTCACAATTGTCACAGTCTCGCCTGGTTAAAAGAATTTTGTCCTCGAAATTCCGTTTAGTAATTCGTTGGAAAGCTCAGTCTTTACAGTGGAGTCAGTCATTCGATAGACAAGTATGTTTTTGCTTTTCGATTAGTATCATCATCGTACAGGATGATAATTGTGCTACATAGTAGCTGTTTAATTTGTCCATCCACAATTCCTACGTATGGTTAGAGTAGCGTTTGTCATTACTTCCTATCTGAAAGTGAGAGTGTTGTTGGACTCATAGTAGAATAGGAGTCTCGTATTCAGCTTATAGGTGACTGCAACTATTATGTTTTCTTCGCATTCATTATCTCCACCATTCATACACCATACATTTCGTTTACGATTTCGTTTAATAGTTATTGAACACCTCCTATAGAGGAGGAGTATGGGTACTCTCCCAGGGTTTGTTGCGAACGTCGTAATGGTGAGCATCATGCTCCGCATGTTTGTGTTAAGGGAATAAATTTGGTCTCACCGAGTGGTGCGCGACAATCTTCCCTGGTTATCGTGTACGTGAATATCTTCGGCTAATACTAACCGACCACGAGAGTCCCTACTCTATGGTAGAGGGTAAGAAAAAGAAAGGCTTTTGAGAGCCCAAGATTGCCATAAGGCGGACATGTACATGAGTAACAACGAATCTGCCCACTTACATCCATGGTGTGCCCGAACTACTTACCCTTAGTCGGGTTACGTCGTAAGGAATTGAAATTTTCCCAATAATAATTCTAGTTTGTGTTAAGTTTTGGGAACTTGGCTTTAGCTGCTATACAACTGTTTATGTCTTTTTCAGAAGGAAATAACTTAGTAACTTCGATGACGTCGGTGTGATTCTCTGGGAGATAATCGTATACAATTTCCCAAATACTGGGAATGGTGGAGTGTGTACCCAATGCGGTTTTAATTCAAGTAACACCATGTTTAAAACGCTACTATATCACGTAGAGATATTTAAGGCGTGATGAGGGTCTAACGGTCACAGGTGTCACCATGATGCACCCAATTATGGGATCAAAATTACCGTAGACGTGCAAGTAATTTTGTGAAAGATGACTAAGTAACGAGTCATCGAATCAAGATTCCCTATCAACGGAGTACCTCCCGCAGGGTTGGAATATAGCCACGCTCGACTAACGTTTCATAATGATAATGTTAGTGGAAACAACGAGAAGTAATCACTTCTCATTCTAGTGAAATTTTGTGACCCAGTTGATATTTAGTCTGATAAAATGTGGCATTGTTTAAATCTCCAACGTTTGAACTTTATAGCTTATGTTAATGAAATAATGTTTTCGTTTAATGAGAGTACCAATTGTGTACTTTTTATCCTTATCTGGTGAGGTGGCATAGTTCACAAGATGGTTTATCACCACCTGACTGTCTCGGTCACGTGGTTTTTCGAGTCAAATTCGGACTTGGTATGATCTGAACTGTATATGAGTATAGAAAGATATAACGCCTACCCATCTTGGCACCTTTGCCATTTGAATCACCGATTAAACGTAAGGGTTTCGTCGAGTTTGCTCACTTCAAACCGTCCCGGTTTAGATTGAGAAAATCATGTGGTTTTGTAGCACCGATCCTCGATGCTAAGGAACCTAAATTTGATATCTAACGTCCATAATAGCAGAAATATTACGTCGTGTTTACCAATAGACAAGAATTAATCAGTTTAACATCAGTTTTATTGATCAAACGTCAAGAGTACAAACTGACAGAGCTTCGCCTCCAAAATGCAAAGTTACAAATGAGTGAGGCATGCTAGCTATATATAGATGCACAAGTTCGCCCTAGGGAGACATAAGTTCGCCCAAACTTGCCTTAGCAAGTTCGGCTGGACTTGTCTTTACATGACACTTCATGAGCAAACTTGTCCTCCAACACTATAAATACAACATTTTAGCCTATCCAACTCTATTCTATACATACTCGATATAAGACAAAGACATTATAAGTTCGACCGAAGTTAAAGTAAAGTTTTCAAAATCAAAATTCACAAGTTCGACCGAACTTGTGAATAAAGCTGAGATTTTTCATTTCCACTACAAGTTCGACCGAACTTGTAGTAGAACTAACATTTTCAAAAGTTTTTGAGTGTTTCCAGCGTACAAGTCTCGTTATTCACAATGGATGATATTCAAAGAGCTTATATGTCCGGAGCTAGTTCATCAAATGCCAACGTGATCCAACAAGTCAATCTTGAGAACGAGATGGGCACGACTGTTAAACCGCCAAAGCTAATGAGCATGGACGAATATGAAGGATGGAAGGAGAAGTTTACATATTGGGTTCAAGCCATGCATTTCCTAGGCTGGGTGTCAACGAGAGAGGTTATACAGTTCCGTTGGACGAACATCAGCAAGTTCTTGAGAAATACAAGTACTCCACGACACAGAAAGAAGAATACATTGCTGAGAAAAAGATGATCAGTCTTATCCAACAATATGTTAAAGAAGATATTCTCGTCTTGCTACCAGAATACACAAATTCAAGAGAACTCTGGCTATCGCTTCAAAAGAAGTATCAAGGAAGCGCGGAGATGATCAAGAGCAAGAAAGCTCTCATCATGAAAGAGTTTGATATCTTCAACATGCTGAAGGGTGAGACCATGAAGCAGATGATTGAACGTTTTTGTCATCTTAAAGTCCAAATGCGAAGACACGGTCTTGAGAAAACGGAGCAAGAGTACATCGACAAGCTTGCAGACGCTCTACCAGATGGAGAGTGGACTACTTATCTGATGGTTTTGAAGGAAAGCGAAAAATGGGAATTCTTCAAGCTGTCAACATTTATCGATAAACTCGAAGGCCATGAAATGGAACTCCTGAAGATTGCAAAGTCAAAGAACGCTAATGTGGTTCAAGACGTTGGGTTGTACTACAAGAGTGGAATGCAAGATAACATTTCAAGCCAAAGATTCAGACAACATTCAACGTGTAACACCCCAACCGATGGCGGAAACATCGGGATGAGACGAAAACGAGATTGCTAATTGCTCACAACATTATTAAGTGACAATAATTAATTAAACCATATTTCATTTCATAAGAATTGTCAAATACATCAATGTAACAAAACAAAGAACAACATAACATTTGCAAAGTCATAACAAAATTGATACATCGACATTAAACCTAACGTCTAATTTGTGTGTATCTAGTCCTTGCTATATTGTTTTCATAGCATCATCTCCTTCAACCTGTAACATGTTTTAAAATAATGTCAATGCGAAAGCAAAGGCGAGTACACAAGTTTAGACATAGCATACGTATACGAATAAGTTTAAACAATCCACATGGCAACCAAATCTATACAAGAGCAATATCAAGGCACGCAATACTAATAATCAAACCCTTAACACAATCACGATGTTTTAACATGACCTCACGAATAACACGATGGAGGTGGAGGCGTGAATTCCTATAGCGCTCATCATTTCAAACGAAGGCTAAAAATAGTTAATGACTAAAGCATAGCAATATGAATATCCAAGACAAGCATTAAGTATAAGCTTCAAGCTTACATGTATATGGGATCGTTTGTGTGTTTCATAAAGTTTAAGTGTTCGTGATTTTGTATATGGAAACATGTTACACCCGAAAAGTGTTATAAACAAAGTGGGTCGAGTGTTCTCACGGTTTTGCTAAGTCTTTTCTACACTTGACAATCCGTGAAGACGTTGATTCGAGGATGACGCCGAATTATCCTACAAGAGGAAACGAGGCGTATGAGTATAGAGTTTCAACAGGAGATTAGGAGTATTCGAGCATGATTAAAAATAAGTTTGATAAAGCATTATGATACGAAAGTATTCACTAAGATGTAACACTCGTTCTTGACGCTATAGTAACTCTTACGAGTTGGGTGTGATTTCATAGGTTCGGGGCCTATTAGAATCGTGACAAGGAATTACATACTTTAGTGTTAAACTTAATAACTTGATAGGTGATTATAAGTTCATTATCAAGGTTTCGGTTTTTGAATTATGATATAGTTATATTATATCATTATAATCATGTAGGAGGTGGGAGGATGAACCATCCACTTTGTAACCTCTAGTGTCATGTATGTCAAGTATGAGGTGGGAGGTTAAACCATCCACTTTGAACCTCGGATTATGTTCACCACTACACAAGTTACCATTGGTAACAAGGAGGGTACAAGAACTATATACTATACAAGAATGTAAAGACAAGAATGATAAGGTGTCATCTATATACCAAGTAGCCAAGTATTCAACAACCCGACGAGCACACGAGGACAATCGTCAACGGCTTTGTGGGGTTGTGACACTTTAAGTCTAGCAAACTATCTTGGGATCTTGATGAAAAATCATCAAGTGATGTGTGGTCTCAAGTTAGGATAGCCCAAGCTTCCTTGGTGGACACACATGAACAAGTTTAAGAACTTGCATCACTTGTGAGCTCAATGCTCTTCAAAAACAGAAAGTTTGGAGTGATTAAACACTCCTATTTACAAGTTTAACAACCTAGGTTAGTCCCATAATCATACATGTGATTAGGAGTTCAAGAACACTAGGATGAATGAGAAAAGTAAGAGATTAAACAAGTTTATGAGAACATAAAGTAAAACAGTCCACTTTGGAACCTTTTTCTGGTCATTCCAGAGCTTGGTTTTCCATGGAAAACCAATGGAAATGATCCTTAGGTTAATCCAAGCAAGTGGGAAAAAGAATGGAAGGATTTTGTTAAGAAATGAGTGAGTTAACTCACTTTAGTGAAGATGAGTAATTCTGCTCGAACTTGTAATTTTGCATGATTTGGAAGGTTTTGAGAGAGATTTGAGGGAGATTAAAGTGTAAAAGTGCTTGGATTATATGTGGGTTTTATAGGGGAAGGATTAGGGTTAGTTAGGTGGGGTTTAAGTGGGTTATTAAGTGAAAAATTTGATAAAAAAACTCAAAAACCAACCAATCCCGCCCAAAACCCGCTGCTGTCCGCCCCCTTGTTCGGCCAGCTCACCGGAAACAAAGCTTAAAAGCTTTGTTGTCCGGGTTTATTCCAGATATGGGCCGTGGGGAGTGGTTAGGCGCTTGTTTGTTTGAACCGGGGATCCCGAGTTCAAGTCTCGCGGATCCCGGTTTGTTTGTTTATTATTATTTCTTTTTTATTTTAATAAAAACTCAATAATTTAGTTTCACAATTGGCAGGAAAGGCCCCTGTAGTTCAAGAATTCAGTAATTACACATTAGACATTGGACTTATTTAAAGAAAGAATATATATGTATAATATTAGTCCTAAATGTTACTATATTTATAAAATAGCATTTTAATTTTTGTAAAAAGTAAATTAATTAATTTTATTAACTAATTTATTATTAATTAATTAATATTTAATTAATTAATTTAATTAATTAATTTAATTAATTAATAAATTATTTGAATTAGTTAACTTAATAAATGAATAGGTAATTGTATTTTTTCGCAACGAATTAAGTTTAACGATTAAAAATTTTACGTTTGAGTCTCGTTTACGCAATACAACCAAGTTTGCGAGTTATCACACGTTTACGATTGAGAGTACCACGAATACGTTTACACGTTTAAAGTATGAACAAGTATAAGTGTAACGTGACTATAATTAACATAATATTGTTAAAATACGAGTTTCTCATTACAATCCAAGTCTCGGTTTACGACATTTACAACGAAAGACGAATACAAGATACAACGCTTACTAAAATAGAAGTACGATACAAGGTTTCCAAATATAGAAAGTATAGAAACGCGGAGCGTTACAGTCTCCCTCCTTTAGGAAATTTCGTCCCGAAATTTAGGAAGATGCAACGAAGAGATATGGATACTTAGTCTTCATATCACTTTCAAGTTCCCAAGTGAATTCGGCGCCACGTTTACTTCCCATCGAACCTTGACAATAGGAATACGATTGCGCCTCAGTTGCTTGGTTCCTCGGTCCATGATTTCGACCGGTTTCTCCACAAAGTGCAAAGTATCGTTGATCTGAAGATCTTCGAGTGGAACTTGAAGTCCTTCTTGGCTAGACACTTCTTCAAATTCGAAACATGAAACATAGGATGAACATTGCTGAGCGTTTTAGGTAGATCCAGTAGATACGCTACGTGCCTATCCTTTCGAGTATCTTGAAAGGACCCACATAGCGAGGAGCGAGTTTGCCTTTCTTACCAAAACTAACAACACCTTTCCAAGGTGCAACCTTGAGAAGTACGTGGTCACCTATGTCGAATTCCAAAGGTTTGCATCTTCTATCACATAACTCTTTTGTCGGCTTCGAGCTTTGAGCAAGTTGTCACGAATCTGTAGGATCTTGTCCGTCGTCTCTTGTATAAGTTCGGGACCGTGAGTTGTACGTCTCCGATCTCGTGCCAACAAATAGGCGAACGACATTATGCGACCATACAGTGCTTCAAATGGAGCCATTTGAATACTTGCGTGATAGCTGTTGTTGTACGAGATTCTACCAACGGTAAGTGCAAATCCCAGTTGCCGCCAAAATCGATTACGCATGATCGAAGCATATCCTCTAGAGTTTGAATAGTACGCTGGTCTGACCGTCAGATTGAGGATGAAAAGCGGTGCTAAGATTCAAACGAGTGCGAAGGGCGGATTGGAAAGTTTGCCAAAGGCGAGAAGTGAAACGAGCATCACGATCAGAAATAATATCAAGAGGAGTACCGTGACGACTAATGATTTCACTCGTGTAGATACGAGCCAGTTTCTCGACTTTGTAATCTTCACGAATGGCAGGAAGTGTGCGGATTTGGTCAAACGATTGATGATAACCCAAATGCTGTTGTGACCAGACGAGGTACGAGGCAATTTCGTGATGAAATCCATGGATATGCTCTCCCATTTCCAGACCGGAATTTCTGGTTGTTCGAGCAAACCGGAGGGACGTTGATGTTCTCCTTGACTTTGGAACACTAAGGCATTTGGAGACGTAGAGAACGATATCACGTTTCATTCCAGGCCACCAATAGGATGCCGCAAGTCATGATACATCTTATCAGCTCCAGGATGAACGGAGTATCGGGATTTGTGAGCTTCGTCCATCAAAGTAGTCCGAAGATTGAGACGATCGGGAATCCAAATGCGACTATGGTAGTAAAGAATACCATCAGATTAGCTTCGAGTGGAATTCGAGGTTACCCTCGTTAATGACGGCAAATTGTGCTTGTCGAATTAACTCATTGAGTTTTCCCACGATTTGGTAGCAACGAGCACTCTTGACATGAGTCTTACGACTAAGTGCATCGGCCAGACATTCGACCAGGGTGGTAGCGGATATCGCAGTCGTAGTCGTTTAACAATTCTACCCAACGACGTTGACGCATGTTGAGTTCCTTTTGATCAAAGATGTGTTGGAGGCTCTTATGGTCGGTAAAGACCGTACACTTTGTACGTAAAGGTAGTGTCGCCAAATCTTTAATGCAAAAACAACTGCACCAAGTTCAAGGTCGTGTAGTATAGTTTTTCTCATGAATTTTGAGTTGTCTCGACGCGTAAGCGATTACTTTGTCCTGTTGCATGAGAACGCAACCAAGACCCTGATTAGAGGCATCGTAATACAGACGAAATGTCGTTCCCATCGGGGAGAGTGAGAATAGGAGCATTACAAAGCATGTCCTTGAGCGTTTGGAAAGATTCTTCTTGTTCGGGACCCAAACAAAAGGTTTATCTTTTTTAGTCAACGAAGTCAAAGGAACGGCAATCTTCGAGAAGTTCGAGATGAAACGGCGATAATACCAGCTAGGCCAAGAAACGAACGAATTTCAGAGGGCGACTTAGGTGCAATCCAATTCTTCACAGCTTCTATCTTTGCAGGGTCAACATGAATACCAAGTTCATTGACGGTGTGACCTAAGAATTGAAACTCTTTTAGCCAAAATTCACACTTGGAGAATTTGGCATAAAGACGTTCGGTTTGCAAAAGCTGAAGAATAAGACGCAAATGCCGTCCATGTTCTTCTTTCGTCTTGGAGTAGATTAGGATATCGTCGATGAATACAATGACGAAATGATCGAGAAAAGGCTTACACACACGGTTCATGAGATCCATAAACACTGCAGGAGCGTTGGTCAAACCAAAAGGCATGACCACGAACTCGTAGTGTCCATAACGTGTGCGAAATGCGGTTTTGGGTACATCTTCCTCGGAAACCCGAAGTTGATGATAGCCAGAACGGAGGTCAACCTTGAAAAGCACTTCACGCCTTGCAATTGATCGAAGAGATCATCAATACGAGGAAGTGGGTATCGGTTTTTGACTGTAAGTTTATTGAGTTCACGATAATCAATGCACATCCGAAAAGACCCATCTTTCTTCTTGACGAACAACACGGGAGGCCCCAAGGGGAAGTACTAGGGCGTATAAAGCCTTTATCAAGAAGCTCTTGAAGTTGGCTTGATAGCTCTTGCATCTCCGAGGGTGCTAAACGATAGGGAGCCTTCGCAACAGGAGTTGCGCCAGGAATGAGGTCAATACAAAAATCGACAGCTCGAGGAGGCGGAGGACCAGGGAGATCCTCGGGGAAAACAGAAGGGAACTCACAACGACAGGAACATCACTTATGCTAGGACCTTTGTCTTTCTTTTCCACGACGTGGGCGAGAAAGGCAAAGTACTCCTTACACAAGTACTTGTTCGCTTTGATGCACGACATAAGCTTGAGACCCTTAGAAGGTTTCTCACCATAGACGTGTAAAGAGTCACCTTGAGGTAGGGGAAGGCGAATGAATTTCTCAGAACAAACGACTTCAGCGCGAACTTGCTTAAGCCAGTCCATGCCTACTATGACGTCAAAGTTACCCATTTGCATAGGTATGAGGTCGATGGAAAACTTATGATCGTTTAAGATTAGGGAGCAACCAGAAAGAACAGAGTCAACAGAGATGGTCTTACCATTAGCGACTTCACATCAGAAGGATTAGGCATTTTAGTTCGTTGCACTTAAGCAAGGGTTCAAATTCAACGGATACAAAACTTCTATCCGCGCCAGTATCAAACAGACAAGTAGCATAGATATGGTTCACAAGGAACGTACCAGTGATGACGTCATTCGAACTTTGGGCTTGAGCTGAGGTGAGAACGAAAGCTCGTCCTTTCGCAGGTTGGTTTGCTGTTGCTGTTGGTTGTTGGTGCGTTTCGGGCAAACGTTGGCGAAATGGTTAGGATCGCCACAATTGTAGCAGGTTCGACCAGGTGTAGCTTGGGTTTGGCGGTTTGGGTTAGGATTGGGTAAAAGGGCTTAGGTTTGCTGGTTCTGGGGTAGGCGACAGTAGTTGGAGAGGTGTCCCAACCTATTACAGTTGGCACATTTTCGGCATGAGGTGCCAACAGGGTGATGGTAGTTGCAAGTGGTACACTTGGGGTGAGAGCCAATGTAACCTTGTCCAGGTTGGTTGGTGTTTTGGGTAGGCGGAGTGACAACAACATTGTTTTGAGAAGAAGCCTTCCGCTTCTTGTTCTTTTGTGGGGCTTCTTGCCTAGAGGGGTAGGTGATTCGGTGGTGTTGCAATGGCTTGGTGCGCATGCTTCGTAGGGACCTTGCCGTAGGCCCCCTGAAGGATGCAGTTATGGTTGAGTTGGAGGGTTATGGCATAGGCTTCCTCGAGGTTTTCGGGTTGGCTGCGGCTACATGGTTCATGATCACCGGTGAGAGGCAACGGATGAGCTTGGCGATTGACTTGGGAACAGGTATCGACTTGCCCAGGGCAAATGATACTTAACTGTTTAAAGCGCGCAATCAATCCTTCAGCGTCGCTCCCCTGTTGTGTGAGATTCCAGAACTCGTTTTCAAGTTTCTGGGTCTCATGGGGAGGACAGAATTGCTCCTTCATGAGCTCCTTAAGCTCTTCCCAAGTCATCGCATGGGCTGCTTCGTTTCCACGCGTGTTTCGTTTCGTGGTCCACCACTCGAGGGCTCTCTTGCGAAGACCCCAGTGGCATTAAGGGTTCGGAGTTCCTCAGGGCAGCCGCCTGAAGGAAGATAAGCTCCATTGAATCAAACCAATTGATCATGGCGGTAACACCGTCCATGCCAGTGAATTCCACTGGTTTACAAGCCATGAAATGCTTGAATTGGTAAGATGGTTTGGGGGTATCGGCTTTGGAATCAGCGGATGATTTAGGTGTGGCTTCGGCGTGTATGGTGTGGATTTGGCTAACAATGTCGGGTATGATCTTAGCCTAATTGCCTGGCCATTTGCTCCGAAACGAGCCCAATCAGTTCTTGCTTCGATATCGAGTCCTCGTTGTTGGATTCCTTCTGGGAATCCGTCTTCTTGGACTTTTTGAGGTGGTTCAACGAGTTACGGAAAGGCGGCATCTAGAGTTGCAAACAAGACAAAAGCATGAGACTTGATTGTAATAAAGAAAATAGGTTTTGCATGCATGAGTATTAATAAAATTCACATAAGTTTCACATAAGAAGCATGTGTTCATCAAGTATGGTTCACATAGTTTGCATGAGTTCAACAAGTATAACATGTATACTCACGTATGAATACAAACAAAGAGTATAAATTTAGTTTGTTCACGAGGATTAGTATTGTTTTTTATTGCGATAAACGTGCGAGTGTGTAACGGTTTGAAATGAACGAGGTAACAAGTATCAAAACACATAAAATTTGAGTCACATAAAAAGAAATAGGCTCGTAAAAATGGGAATGATTCGGGTAGAGAATCGTCGACAATTCCAAAGTGAATCGAAGATCTTTTCGAATTAGAGAAACGTGCTTTGGCCTATAGGTAAAATGCTCTCATCGAAAGCGACTAACGCATTTTACCCTTCCAGTTACTACACGTCTCTAACCAATCGGAAAATCGAGACTTTGGCGAGAGTGAAAATCAAGGAATGGGACTTAATCGACAAGGTGCGGGTTTCACCCCTAACTTGACGATTTCGTACCCTAAGTGTGGTTGGTACTTACCAAACGAAGAGCAAATTCCGATTCGTTGGTAAGGGTCACTAGAGTTTTGAGTTGGAAATTCTCCATCAAGGTTTGGATTTCACTCCTAACTCGATGGTATAATTGCGTGCAAAAAGAATAAGTATAGCGGATTGAGAGTCGTTCACCAAATTACGGTTTTCACACCTATTTTAGTGAAGTCGTCTCGTTTATATTACGAGTGTCTTCAAGCGTCCAAACGTGTATTGTGTAAAAGTGTCTTAGGAAGACACCATGTATAAGTATTAAGACCAAAATGAAAGAGAGAAGCAAAGTAGGAAGCATAAAGTTTTAAGCATAATCAAGAATGGTCACAACGGGTACTTAGAACTATAGACTAGGAGTTTATGGCTCTGATACAAATCTGTAACACCCCAACCGATGGCGGAAACATCGGATGAGACGAAAACGAGATTGCTCATTGCTCACAACATTATTAAGTGACAATAATTAATTAAACCATATTTCATTTCATAAGAATTGTCAAATACATCAATGTAACAAAACAAAGAACAACATAACATTTGCAAAGTCATAACAAAATTGATACATCGACATTAAACCTAACGTCTAATTTGTGTGTATCTAGTCCTTGCTATATTGTTTTCATAGCATCATCTCCTTCAACCTGTAACATGTTTTAAAATAATGTCAATGCGAAAGCAAAGGCGAGTAACAAGTTTAGGCATAGCATACGTATACGAATAAGTTTAAACAATCCACATGGCAACCAAATCTATACAAGAGCAATATCAAGGCACGCAATACTAATAATCAAACCCTTAACGCAATCACGATGTTTTAACATGACCTCACGAATAACACGATGGAGGTGGAGGCGTGAATTCCTATAGCGCTCATCATTTCAAACGAAGGCTAAAAATAGTTAATGACTAAAGCATAGCAATAGAATATCCAAGACAAGCATTAAGTATAAGTTCAAGCTTTCATGTATATGGGATCGTTTGTGTGTTTCATAAAGTTTAAGTGTTCGTGATTTTGTATATGGAAACATGTTACACCCGAAAAGTGTTATAAACAAAGTGGGTCGAGTGTTCTCACGGTTTTGCTAAGTCTTTTCTACACTTGACAATCCGTGAAGACGTTGATTCGAGGATGACGCCGAATTATCCTACAAGAGGAAACGAGGCGTATGAGTATAGAGTTTCAACAGGAGATTAGGAGTATTCGAGCATGATTAAAAATAAGTTTGATAAAGCATTATGATACGAAAGTATTCACTAAGATGTAACACTCTTCTTGACGCTATAGTAATTCTTACGAGTTGGGTGTGATTTCATTGGTTCGGGGCCTATTAGAATCGTGACAAGGAATTACATACTTTAGTGTTAAACTTAATAACTTGATAGGTGATTATAAGTTCATTATCAAGGTTTCGGTTTTAGAATTATGATATAGTTATATTATATCATTATAATCATGTAGGAGGTGGAGGATGAACCATCCACTTTGTAACCTCTAGTGTCATGTATGTCAAGTATGAGGTGGGAGGTTAAACCATCCACTTTGAACCTCGGATTATGTTCACCACTACACAAGTTACCATTGGTAACAAGGAGGGTACAAGAACTATATACTATACAAGAATGTAAAGACAAAATGATAAGGTGTCATCTAGATACCAAGTAGCCAAGTATTCAACAACCCGACGAGCACACGAGGACAATCGTCAACGGCTTTGTGGGGTTGTGACACTTTAAGTCTAGCAAACTATCTTGGGATCTTGATGAAAAATCATCAAGTGATGTGTGGTCTCAAGTTAGGATAGCCCAAGCTTCCTTGGTGGACACACATGAACAAGTTTAAGAACTTGCATCACTTGTGAGCTCAATGCTCTTCAAAAACAGAAAGTTTGGAGTGATTAAACACTCCTATTTACAAGTTTAACAACCTAGGTTAGTCCCCATAATCATACATGTGATTAGGAGTTCAAGAACACTAGGATGAATGAGAAAAGTAAGAGATTAAACAAGTTTATGAGAACATAAAGTAAAACAGTCCACTTTGGAACCTTTTTCTGGTCATTCCAGAGCTAGGTTTTCCATGGAAAACCAATGGAAATGATCCTTAGGTTAATCCAAGCAAGTGGGAAAAAGAATGGAAGGATTTTGTTAAGAAATGAGTGAGTTACACTCACTTTAGTGAAGATGAGTAATTCTGCTCGAACTTGTAATTTTGCAGCTGATTTGGAAGGTTTTGAGAGAGATTTGAGGGAGATTAAAGTGTAAAAGTGCTTGAATTAGATGTGGGTTTTATAGGGAAGGATTAGGGTTAGTTAGGTGGGGTTTAAGTGGGTTATTAAGTGAAAAAAATTGATAAAAAAACTCAAAAACCAACCCAATCCCGCCCAAAACCTGCTGCTGTCCGCCCCCTTGTTCGCGCCCAGCTCAGCCGGAAACAAAGCTTAAAAGCTTTGTTGTCCGGGTTTATTCCAGATATGGGCGCGTGGCGGAGTGGTTAGGCGCTTGTTTGTTTGAACCGGGGATCCCGAGTTCGAGTCTCGCGGATCCCGGTTTGTTTGTTTATTATTATTTCTTTTTTATTTTAATCAAAAACTCAATAATTTAGTTTCATAATTGGCAGGAAAGGCCCCTGTAGTTCAAAAATTCAGTAATTACACATTAGATCTTGGACTTATTTAATGAAAGATATATATGTATAAATATTTAGTCCTAAATGTTAATATATTTATAAAATAGCATTTTAATTTTGGGGTTTAAGTGGGTTATTAAGTGAAAAAAATTGATAAAAAAACTCAAAAACCAACCCAATCCCGCCCAAAACCTGCTGCTGTCCGCCCCTTGTTCGCGCCCAGCTCAGCCGGAAACAAAGCTTAAAAGCTTTGTTGTCCGGTTTATTCCAGATATGGGCGCGTGGCGGAGTGGTTAGGCGCTTGTTTGTTTGAACCGGGGATCCCGAGTTCGAGTCTCGCGGATCCCGGTTTGTTTGTTTATTATTATTTCTTTTTTATTTTAATCAAAAACTCAATAATTTAGTTTCATAATTGGCAGGAAAGGCCCCTGTAGTTCAAGAATTCAGTAATTACACATTAGATCTTGGACTTATTTAATGAAAGATATATATGTATAAATATTTAGTCCTAAATGTTAATATATTTATAAAATAGCATTTTAATTTTTGTAAAAAGTAAATTAATTAATTTTATTAACTAATTTAATTAATTAATTTAATTAATTAATTTAATTAATTAATTAATTTATTTGAATTAGTTAACTTAATAAATGAATAGGTAATTGTATTTTTTTCGCAACGAATTAAGTTTAACGATTAAAAATTTCACGTTTGAGTCTCGTTTACGCAATACAAACCAAGTTTGCGAGTTATCACACGTTTACGATTGAGAGTACCACGAATACGTTTACACGTTTAAAGTATGAACAAGTATAAGTGTAACATGACTATAATTAACATAATATTGTTAAAATACGAGTTTCTCATTACAATCCAAGTCTTGGTTTACAACATTTACAACGAAAGACGAATACAAGATACAACGCTTACTAAAAATAGAAGTACGATACAAGGTTTCCAAATATAGAAAGTATAGAAACGCGGAGCGTTACACAACGCAAGTGTGAATTCTTCGAACAATTCGCAGCAGAATCAGAATCAATCATATCCTCAATATGATCAAAGTCCACAGTCTTCTTTCTCAAGCATTGGTTCAAATTCGTTTTATCAGAGTCAAGCAAATCAGAATCAACAAACAAATTCTGATTCGAATGTATTAAAATGTAACATCGCTGTTAATTTGAACAATGTTGTTTCTGAGCAAACTGCTAAGCAACACATGGCACTTCTCGCCACTGTTCTAGAATCGTATGAAAGTCTTGTAGCTGGGAAAATCGGTAATCCCGAGATGACTGGCAAAGACTACGATCAGGTGGACGAAGAAGAGCTGGAGCTCATGGATATAAAGTGGTGTTTAGCTTCTATCATCCGAAGAATTACAAAGTGTGTAGCTCTCACAGGCCGAGATATCAGAAATTCGAGCAATAAGCTAGGGTTTGATAAAACAAAAATTACGTGCTTCAGATGCCGGCAGAAAGGGCATTTCAAGAGAGAGTGCAAAAATCCTGAAGCAACAGGAAATCAAAGTCCATTCGGTGGAGGCAACGAGTATTACAGGAAGTCACTTCAGTACAAGCCTTTCCCGAAGAAGACTCAGGTTGAAATCCAAGAGAAGCCAAATAGCAGTAACACTGAAAAAGCTATGGTTGCATCAAACGAAGATGATGGTTTCGACTGGAATTCTTATATCGGTAAAAAGGCCGGAGTTGCATTGATGGCTCAAATCGTTGAAGATACATCAGCCGAAGATGCAGCAGCTTTAGAGAGTATTCTACTGGAACAGTATCTGCATCAACAACAAGAAGAGAGGAGTATATTCACATGCAGAATCAATGAATTTTATCTCCTAACTCTTGTGAAAGTTTTGCAGGTCACTTTGATGGACGTTCTCAGGAACAAGCTGTCGAGGAGAAATCTGATGAAATAGTCATTGATGTTACTCAAGAAGTGAATGCCGAAAACCTCAAGGACATTGCAGATAAAGCTTTGATGGCAAATCTAACAAAGGTAGGTCCAGAGGTAAATGAAGTTGTCAAAGTACAAGTTGTAGAGGTTAAGAAACCTTGTACAAAATGTACTGAACCATGTATCGGATGTGCCGAAAAATCAAAGATCATCACTGAGATCAATGTGCATAATGAACTTTTAAAATATGATTATCGCACAATGAAGGAAGCGTATGACAAAATGAAAGATGATTATGACAGGCTCGATCGAAACAATATCGAACAACATGATACTGTGAGAATGTTGAAAGGAATAGTAATGGATAAACAAAAAGCGATTAATATCTATATTAACACCATTGCTGAAACTAAGCAACAACCCCAGGACATGAAAATTGAAACAAAGCATGTTCAACAACTTTTGAGAAGTTACACTTGTAACGCATATGTCATTGATCACATCCTTCTGACAATTTCATCGGAAGAGAAACCTAAAAAGGAAATTGGTAATGAATATAGCAATGTTCCTTCACCCCTATGCGAGAAGTATTGTTCAAATCGCTGATGGGATGGATTAGGCACTCAACATTGAGTTGTTAGCTAAAAAGAAAACTGAGTTGCCAGAGAACATTGATGTAATCTATACTAAAACAGATGATGACAATGCTATGGTTAAGAATGTGGTAGAAAATGTTCTGAATGATTCTGATGAAGGCAGCTTTAAAAGCGCTGACTTGAGTTCAAAGAATTCGGATTCACAGTCCGAAGATGACGATACATTATCGGAGAATGATCTATGTGATGATCCCTAATGTTGTAATGTACAAGATTAAGGAATTTGATAGATTATACTATGATGACAGTTTTCTGATTCAGAACGTGAAGGAAGAATTGTTAGACAAATTCTTTAAACTCGTGGAAGTCACATCAGATAATCTGAAGATCAATGAAAGAAAATTCTATTCCAAACCTAAAAGAAACAATTACTGAAGGAATGGTGGTGATAATCCGGAAAACCGAAGAGCTGGGTTGGGATTAGAAGAATCAGATGAACCTAAACAGAAAACGTCACCATATCACGAATACAACAATAAAAACATGAATTTTGTATATGGGACAAGCACGGTTCATGAGGAAAGTTTGATTGGTAAACAATCAAATGATGAGTTCAAGAAACAAAAAGAACTTCAAGATAAAGCCAAAATTGCAAGTGGTGCCAAAACAAGTGGTGTAAAACCCACTAAAGGACATCCACATGATTCTCGGACTTGTTTCAAGTGTAACGAAATTGGTATATTGCACGCCAATGTCCGAAATCAAAGTCGGCTTATCTTCGAAGGAAAGAAAGTTCAAATGTTGTGAAACCGAAGCAACCAGAGTTTGTAAAACCTGTAAAGATTTTGAAAAGAAATGAATCAAAAGCTGAAGTCAAACCTAAAACAGAAAAGAAGTTTGAAAATTCAATTTTCAAAAAAGGTGAAACTTCAAAAGCTAATAAAAACAAGTTTTACATAAAAAAGGCTAACATCAAATCTCAAGCTTGGATTGCAAAAAGTCTGAAATAGTCAAAACTACAAGTGTAACTGTTTGAAAGATAACAAGAAAGTGAAATTTTCAAACATAAACATCGTAGAAAGTTCAGATGATGAATTTGAATTTGATTATGCTGATGAATGTGAGTTTGATTACGATGATGGTTATCCAATTCAACCCAAGACCAAAAAGGCTTAGGTCGCGCCGTTTAACTAATTGTTGAAATGTGCAGGGGCTCCAAAGATCCGTACTTTCTAAGTGGATTCTGGATAGTGGAGCGTCCAGGCATATGACGGGAATGAAAGCGTTGCTATTCGACATAAAAGCTATCAATGGTGGATATGTTGGATTTGCGGGTAACCAAAGTGGAAGAATATTCGCCGAGGGAAAACTTTCTAATGGCATCGTTTCATTCGATCGCGTGAATTATATTGCAGAGTTGGAGAATAATCTTCTGAGCATATCGCAGATTTGCGACAAGAAGTTCACGGTGCATTTATGACAAAGAATGTATTATCTTGAAGCCGAGATTCAAAATACCAGATGAGTGGATTCTGATTCGAGCACGACGAGAGAATGATCTATATGTTCTTGATATGGGCGTTGATACCACTTCATCAAAATCAGCACAATGTTTTGTGACAAAGGCTACTGAGAAAGATTCTATTCTTTGGCATCGTAAGATGGGGCATATTCATTTGCGAAAAACGAATTTCTTGGTTCATAATGATCTTGTAGAAGGTATAAATCTTCGGAGTTTTCATATGTCTGATCACTGTTTAGAATGTAAAAAGGGAAAGCAGATCAAGAAATCTCATCCGAAGAAAATTATGAACTCAATCAAGTTGCCGTTAGAATGTCTCCACGTGGATTTATTTGGTCCTGTAAATGTTCGAAGCATCTCAGGAGACTTATGTTGCTTGGTCGTGACAGATGACTATTCCAGATATTCGTGGGTATTCTTTCAGGAATCAAAAGACGAAACGTTTGAAAACTTGGTGATTCTATTCAAGAAACTCGAGAATCTTTATCATCTGCCGGTCAGACGCATTAGAAGTGACCACGGCACAGAGTTTAAGAATAACAAAATGAAGGAATTCTGCAACACTAAAGGGATTCTGCACGAGTTTAGTGCACCTTATACTCCATAGCAAAACGATGTTGCTGAACGGAAGAACAGAACTTTGATTGAAACTGCGAGAACCATGCTTGCAGATTCTAAACTTCCATTCACCTTCTGGAGTGAAGCAGTTGCTGCAGATTGCTACATGCTAAACAGAGTTCTCACTGTCAAACCATCAAAGAAGACATGTTTTGAGATGATAACCGACGGAAGCCAAATTTGAAATTCTTAGAACCTTTTGGTGCGCCATGTACTGTAATCGATCAAGATGGCAAATTCGGAGCTAAATCTCTTGAAGGTTTCTTTGTCGGAAATGCGATTCCGTTAAGAAGAGTATATGTTCCTTCATTGAGAAAGGTTATTGAAGCACAACACGTGGATTGTTTTAATTACACGGATCCTATTCAAAGGAGAGGTGACGCGTGGCTGTTCAACTATCAAGATATTTGGAAGACATTCGACTTGCCGGAAGAACCGTCTGAAGAAGAAGTTGCAGGATTATACTATCTTCAACAGTCGGCGAATCAAGAACAAATCATTAGACCAATTGTGGTTAATCAACCCACGTGGATTCTTCATCTTCTAGAGCAGGTCCAAGCAATAGCAGTGGTGTTCAAGTTGAAAACACTTCTGAAGTAGAAGTAACACCTGCTACACCTCTAGTGAATGCTTCTAATGAACCAGGACCTACAACATCAGATCCCAGCATGCCTCAGATGAAGAAACCGACATTTGATGCTGATGGTGAAACATCATCGGATGAAGAAGTTGATCAGATATCTAACATGTTAAATCAATCTACTATTCTGAGAAATCAGAACGAAGCTTCATCAAGTACTCCTAATGTTGATATGAATAGAGATATGATTTTTTCAAATTAGCAAAGCTCAGTTGATGTTCCAACAGAAGAAATGCCGCGATCATATTCTTACCATCCATCAACAAATATCATAGGAGAACTACAAACTGGTGTGCGTACATGAAGCCAAATCAATAAAGCACTTAGTTGTTTCTACACCCGAGTTGCACCAACTCAGAATTAGTGCTACTACTCATGTTTCATTTCTCAAATAGAGCCAAAGACAGTTAATGAGGCTCTGGCTGACGAAAATTGGGTGATAGCAATGCAAGAAGAACTTTTACAGTTCGAGAAGTTGGGTGTTTGGAAGCTTGTAGACTTGCCACCGAAACAGAAAGCTATTGACACAAAGTGGGTCTTCAAGTGTAAAAGAGACGATCGGGGTGTAATAGTCAGAAACAAAGCTCGGTTGGTTTTCAAGGGATTCCACCAGCAAGAAAGTATAGATTACACGGAGGTATACGCACCAGTTGCGCGATTAGAATCTATCCGCATTTTCCTAGCGTTCACAGCTTGGAAAGGATTTAAGGTGTACAGGTTGGATGTAAAATCTGCATTTCTCTACGGTAAACTTCGTGAACAAGTGTATGTCGGCCAACCATCGGGTTTCGTCGATTCACTAAACAAGACTAAAGCATATCTCCTGGATAGAGCCTTGTACGGACTACACCAAGCCCCGAGAGCTTGGTACGAGACGTTATCGCAACATCTCGTAGGAAATGGCTTTACACGAGGCACAGTGGACAACACTTTGTTTACCAGGGAAGTTGGATCGCATCTGATGCTTGTACAAATCTATGTGGATGATATCATTTTCGGTTCTACGGATGACAGTCTGTGCAAAGAGTTTGAAAAGAACATAAAGAAGAAATTCGAGATGTCCTCGATGGGTGAAATGAAATTCTTCTTAGGTCTCCAAGTGGATCAGCTTCCAGACGGGATATTCATTCATCAGGCTAAGTATGTTCATGACATTCTCAAAAAGTTTGAAATGGATATCTCGAAGCCGCTTGCAACACCACTGGCACTGAACCATGGGATTTGCATAGACGAGACAGGAACGAAAGTTGATGAAACACTTTATTATTTGATGATAGGTTTACTGATGTATCTGACGGCATCTCGCCCAGACATCATGTATCCTACTTGCTTATGTGCGAGATATCAGTCAAGTCCTCGAATGTCACACATGCAGATTGTCAAGAGAATCTTCCGTTACTTAAAAGGATGTCCTAGCACGGGCTTATGGTATCCTAAAAACAACAATTTCGACTTAACGGGATATGCTGACTTAGACTTCGGAGTGGACAAGCTGAACTCGAAATCTACAACTGCAGGATGTCAGTTCTTTGGCACGCGTTTGGTAACGTGGTAGTGAAAAAAACAGACCATGGTTTCTCTCTCAACCTGTGAAGCAGAATACATTTTTGCTTCCAGTTGTTGCTCTCAAATCCTCTGGATTCAGCAACAGATGAGGGATTATGGTCTGTAGTTTCTTGACACGCCTTTATTTGTAGATAACAAAGCAACCATCGATATAACTAAAAATCCGGTTCATCACTCACGTACAAAACACATTGAAATTCGTTACCATTTCATTCGTGACTGTTACGAAAAGAAATTGGTTCGAATAGAAAAAAACCACACCGATGAACAAAAGGCTGATTTTTAAACCAAAGATTTCCATTAACAAGATTTAAATATCTAATGCGGCTTAACAGTATTAAAAATTTGCTTACAGGTGCAGAAGCTGAGGTTGAATACGGATCGGATGACGAATTCACGTAATCCACATTGGTTTGTATTGTTCGTAAATATCTTTTTAGTTTAGTGTTTCTTAAAAAATCTAAAATCCAAAAATATGTTTTTGATTTTAGAGGGAGAAATATTTGGGAAAATACAAAAACATATGAAAATTTTCAAAAATGTACAAAAACATTGAAAAAGACAAAAAGATTTCGGTGTCATAAAAAGGAAATGATAGTACATCAGTGGACTATCACAGTATGCTAAAGAAATGAAAAGTTTAAAAGTAATAAACGAGTCTTACTGTGGATGTGTAGATAGGCTTAACACGTTTAGTAAACTGTTTTCGAGATATAAACTAAATTTTACAACTGCTTAATCTTGTGGATTAACGCATCTTGGATATATGGACTTAGTACTTCGAAATTTCGTTTGAGAGATTGCCTGATTCTGAGATACGAGGTCTTTATAGATAGTTGATATCTGGCGTATTATACAAGTTCTTCTGATTTTACGGAAGCAATAGCCTAGAACTTCTATAATACTTTTGCTATAACCCCACACTGCATGCAATCTTGAAAAGTATCAAAAGATCTAATCATTTGCAGTGCTGAAAAGATTCCTTAAGTGGAACACACCTTAAAGTCGAGCCTTCATCTCTTTGTCTGTACGGTAGTACTAACCTGAGCTCTCAAGGCATCGCATAATCCAGATACAGATATCAATTATGCTATATTCACCTGTAAGATGAAATCTAGGGAATTTTGATACGGGAGTATATTCAAGAAGTGGGAACCACAGATAAGTAAAGTTTCATAAATCTTACCTTAACATATCTTGAAACAGTTGAGAAACGTGGTAAATTTTAAGTGGACAAACATATCGACAATCTAGGTAAACGAGTTTAAAGCTTAAAGTCATCTAAAGGTCAACGGTACTGGTGATATGTCTCAATCAACTGATATGATCCTTAAACACGAATTCACAAAAATATGTTTGTAAATATGTTTGTACATAGTTTTACATTGTCTTGTAAATAGTTTATCAGCTTTACAGATTAAAACCAAAAATATTTTCAGTGTATTTTAGCATAAACTTACAAAAATATAAAAAGATTTTGTTTCTACATTGTTTTCAGCAAACAAATGTTAGAGAACGGGTCTTCGAAGTTCGGTAAGATGCTAGAACTGGTGGGAATCTCTTTGACAATAGGCTGGGAGCTAATCTGTAAAATCTGAAAAGCCAAAACAATTAAAAGTTCATTAATTTGAAACTTTGATTTTGAAAATATCAACAGTTTATTCGTAACGGGTCAAACCGGGGTCATTAACTTGGACTCGGCAGACAAATCGGCTAACCAAGGTCATTAACTTGGACTTGGTCAACTGAGTGGATTTTTATAACTGGTAAAAGTTGGAAAGTTCAGGGGTTAAATTGCAAAATTTGAAAAAAGTTTTAATTTGTGTTTGGCAAGTTCGGCCGAACTTGCTAAACTGATCAAAGTTTAACTATGGAGCAAGTTTGACCGAACTTGCAGATGTTTGCTGATTGTGATTCGCTAAGTTCGCCCGGACTTCTGATGGGCTTGTTAATATGGACTCAGCAAGTTCGCCCGAACTTGCCAGGGTATAAGTACCTAGAAAGTTCGGCCGAACTCATTCACCTGCAATCAATTCTCTGAGCGAACTTGTGAGCATTTGAGCGATCTTGTGATTTTGTCAAAAACATACCATTACTCTGCCCAAATTTGGATTGTTTTTGGTGATTAGCACACCAACTACAATGACAGAGGTGTTGAATTGAACCTTGAACCGTTAAATGATCCTTAATCGATAAAATCAGATCTTAAAATGTAAAATGATAAAATTTGTTAGAATTAGGTTTCTTAAGGTCAAATTGATCATCAACTCATAATAATCAACTAAAACCGACCATAAAAGTGTGTTTGATTGGTTTAAAGTGGTCATGAAATTGTTGAACAGGTTTCGTATGAAGGAGATGACAAGTTCGGCCGAACTTGTTATCAAGTTCGACCGGACTTGTTAACTAAACCTGAATACATCATAAGTTCGACCGAACTTCCAGAAAATCTAAAATAAAAATCTTATAAGTTCGCCCGAACTTACACTTGAATATTGAACATGTGTTTGATACATGTTCGGGCGAACTTGACTTAACCAGAATGTAATAACAATCATCAAGTTCGCCGGAACTTGATGAAAGTGTTAAGAATTTTTGTAATTTTTTCTCGAAAAGCATGTTAATTGTTTTGGGTTGTTTTTCAGGCTCAAGTACCAGCGAGGGTAATTGCAATAGAGTTTTCTAAATTTCACAATACGTGTATTACACTCGACAATAAGATATGTCCATCTTTGAAGGAATACGAGAGTATCTTGAAGTTTTTGAAGGAAAGCCCTATTCATCGAGCTATAACGTAGCGCACGGTATCTTATAGAAGTCACACGTATCATTTCTGGATGAACGCGAGTCTTAGTGATGATCAGAAGACGATTATTTCATTGGTGCAAGTTGGAAATGAAGTAAAGGAGATCACTGTGACTGAAGATGATATTCGATGGATCCTACAGTTCAACGATGATAAAGATGATCTGATATTCTTAGACGAGAAGATGGTTAGAGGTTGTTTCTTTCGAATGGGATATAAGGGGAGCGTGAATAACCAACGTTGAAGAAAGGGGAAGTGCCAAACCCCTACAAGCTTCTTATGCATGCGATCATTCATACTTTTAGTCACCGAAAGGCGGGCCTTGACAATGTCCAAGATTATTTGGCCTGTATGGCAACGGCACTGATTCTAAAGAAGCCGTTCAACTTTTCTAAGCTTGTTTTTACTCATATGTCAAAGAATATGGAGGATTCGAGGCTATGTTTGTATCCGAGGTTCGTGTAGATGCTAATAGATGAGAAGTTCACTAATATTGCACGTGATCCGAATGATGTGCTTTATCTAAGTCACCTCGATGAAACAACTAAGAAGAAGCTATTAAATGGAGGAAAGAGGGTAGTGGTGACGAAAAAGAGCTGAATGCTGAAAAGAATGGTTTAAAGATTTCAAACCGAAATCTCGAAGCGATTGGTTCCTTAAGGCTGAAGTTGAAAAGCCTAAGAAGAAGCGAGCAGCAAAGAAAGTTGATACGATGCTCATAGATGAAGATGAACCAGAAAATGTTCAAACTGAAGCAGGATCAAGCGCAACAGTTATTGTTGAGAGTCAGGAAACAGTTAAAACGACTCAGGAAGACGAGGTTATTTCTGCTACTTCAAAAAATGATGAAGATTCTGATGAAATGCCTGTGAAAGAGCCAGAAAAGACAGAAGCAGAAATACAAGCTGAAAAAGAAAGAGAGTTTGATGCTGATTTTGATCCAAATCTTGAGAAAGATTCCGATGAGGAAAGACCAAAGAAAAAAGCTAAACGTGTAAAGTCTGCAACTATTTCTTCAACAAAGACTACAGGGTCTCCTCAAACAAAAGGCAAGAGGAAATCAAAGAAAGTTCAAAAGGCTGTAAGTAAACGATATAGAGGAAAGTTGAAAAGCGCAGAAGTTACACAAGAATCTTCTGGCGCACAGGAGAAAGAAGTCACACAAGAACCTTCTATACAAGAACCTCCTGTTGTTGTTTCAAGTGAAGCTGAAAGGCCAGGAGCTACACAAGAACCTCCTGTGTCTGGTTTATTGGAAATTCCTGTTATTCAATCACCGGTTGCTCCAACGACTTCAAATCTTGAAAGTTCTACTCCAAGGAAGTCTACACCAAAGGCTGCTACTCCAAAGTCAACACCAAAAACTTTAGGGCCTAATCTGTTTGGTGATATGCATAATGATCCGATTAGTCTGCAAGATCTGAACAATTTCTTTCCAGAGATGAACGTTGAACTTCTGGAAAAGTGTGTGAAGGTGTTAGAATAAAAAGTTGCAAAGAATGAAGAAGAGAAAGCTGAGTTGATCAATAAGATGAATCAAAGCACAGTTGAAAAAGAGATGTTGGACGATAAAGTGAAAGTGTTGGAAAATGAACGAGAATACTTTAGAGCTTTGATCGAGAGTTTGCAGGATGCAAATGAAAAGCTTGAAACAGAGATTGCAGATCTAAAGTCAATCCAAGCCCTAAATGATCGAAGATTTTCCAGGATGCAGAAAGTTTTATCTAACTCTCTGGGAATTGATTTCATCAAAGAATATGATCGTCTGGATCAGCAAGAAGCTAAAGAACGATCTGAGAAAGAGTTAGCTGCGAGTGGTAAAGGTAAAGGGGTTGAAGGTGAAACTCCTAAGTCTTCTGAAGTCGCAGAGAAATCAGTTGAAGAAAATGTTGTTATAGCTTCTGAGTCTGATATTCCAAAGGTTGACGAATCTGTCAAGCCTTCTGATCCTATTATAGCTTCTGAAAAAAAAAAGACGATGAAGAAGCAGAAAAGGAGGATAAGGAAGATGATGAAAAGGATGATTCTGAGTATGAGGATTGGAATGTTGCTGACGATGACGATGATGATGATCAGGGTGGTGTTGGTCTGAAAATTACTGAAGCTAAAGTCTTAGGTGAATTTGATTTCTCTTCGTTAATGGATGATGAATCAAACAGGATGGATGATAAGATTGAGGGGGAGTCAGGGCAGACAAGGCCATCTGATGAGATTGATATGTCTAACATTGAAAGATTTGTAAAACCGGTTGTTGCAGTACCTTCTAAGCCTTTATTGTTGATGTAGAACATAATGTGGAGGAAGGCAAGTATGTTCACAACTATACAAAGGAAGATCTTGCAAAGTTAGTTGAAGTTGATGCTGAAGATCTGGAATTTGATTTTGAAGAGGACGTGTTGAATGTTAACACTTTTGAGCCGAATGATTACAGTATGTTAGAAGATTTGAAGCTGACGAGTATAATAGAGTGATTGTGGAAGATTAGTCTTCTGATGATGAAACAGATCAAACTGCGAAGTACATTGGTCCTAATGCTGATAGTTTTCCTACATTTGAGGAGATGTATAAGCAGCTAGACGAAGACATGTTAAAAGAAAATATTGAGGAATCAGTTAGAGAAGGTAAAGTACCAAAGCCGATGACAAAAGAAGAGATAGCTCAAGCAAAAAAGTCTTGGTTTAAAGAAATGCCACGCGAACGTAAGTTTCGACGTCCTCTAGCATTCTTTACCAGAGACAAAGATGTGTCATTGGGGGATATCTTAAGCTGGGGTTGGTTCAAAGAACTTAACGTATATGCAATCAAAAGAGAATTTGGAGTGCAATAGTTCAAGTATCTTGCTAATTTCAAGACGTTACCATATTGGGATGTGGAAGAGTTGGTTCAGACCGTTAATGTTACATATTACATGAAAGTGATTGATCAGCTATTGTGGAAGTTGATAAAGTATGAAGTGGTCAAAGGATTCAAATATTGGAAGCTATTCATTCCAGGTCGCCGAATCAAGACTAACAAGAAAACAGGGGAGAAAGACATAACGTTGATAATGAAGCGACCTATGGCAATGAGAAACATGCCATTTATGTCGATTGAGCAGAACTTCTATCCATTGTTCAAGTGGTGGCAGATAGATCCAACTACTTGTGAAGCTATTATTGTGTTACGATTTGAAGAAAATTTGGATATTTCGAAGAAAAGAGTTGAAATATTGGGATTTTAGGGCATGAGAGGATTATGGAGAACGATTAGGATTCTAGATCCTATGTGGCTTGTTAACTGTTCCAGAGAAGATATCAAAACCTTGTTCTATAGCAAGATTGTATTTGAAGAACGTGAGAAGGTACAAGCTATGCAGTATCAGAAAGTTGTGAATGTTTGCTATTCAAGAGAAGTAAATTCAAGGAAGATGTGGCAGACAAAGTGGGGGGATCTAGAAAGAGTTGAATTCCTGAAAGAGGAAAAGCGTCTCGAAGCTATTCATGAGAAAACTAGGAAGGCAAGTATTAGAAGATTTCAGTACATGAACAAAGTGCGTCCTACAACCAGACGCCGGATCCGAAACAAGAACGACGAAAGAAGTTGTTTAAGAACTTCTTCGGCCGTGTGCGTTAAAGTATATTATGAAGACAAAGTTTTGAAGACTGATACAAGACGAAGACGATATCCAATGGGGGAGTCTTGTTGTACATAATGTCTATGTCTTAGTCTTATATCGAGTCTGTATAAAATATAGTTGGATAGGCTAGCAAAATGTTGTATTTATAGTGTTGGAGGACAAGTTCGCTCATGAAGTGTCATGTAAAGACAAGTCCGGCCGAACTTGATGATTATTTAGAAACACAACCCTGATATAACTTTGAGCGAACTTGCAGAAGAAAATTGTTGAGAATTTAGCAAGTTCGGGCAAACTTAGCTAAATTTCTTGAATTTTTATCAAGTTCGGTCGAACTTGATAAAAAATCAATGAAAATTTAACAACTTCGGTCGAACTTCACTACAGTTCGACAGATCTTTTGAGTTTTCAAAACGGAAAGTTGAGGCTTTGAGTTTTAAAAGATATGGTGAAATTTCCTCAAAATTCACTCAAGTTCGAGCGAACTTAGTAAAAAATCACTTGAAAAGTGACTTTTAGCCCATGTTCGGCCGAACTTGGCTAACAAGTTCGATGAACATGGTTTTGTCAAACATGGTTTTTTCAAAATTTTGACATCAATTCGGTTGAATTTGGTCTCCAATCTTTCAAGGGTTTATCTTTGTTGTATTTTTACATGATATATTCAAAATTGAAAAGATTTTGACCGTGAATTCTTCATTTTTGATGAAAAAGTTATGAAAAATAGAAGAATGGAGATGAAATAGAAGTGTTCTTGTCTTGATACTGTCAAATCAGGCTGTTCTAGCTCTGATACCACTTGTAGGACCGATCCTCGATGCTAAGGAACCTAAATTTGATATCTAACGTCCATAATAGCGGAAATATTACGTCGTGTTTACCAATAGACAAGAATTAATCAGTTTAACATCAGTTTTATTGATCAAACGTCAAGAGTACAAACTGACAGAGCTTCGCCTCCAAAATGCCAAAGTTACAAATGAGTGAGGCATGCTAGCTATATATAGATGCACAAGTTTGCCTTAGGGAGACATAAGTTCGCCCGAACTTGCCTTAGCAAGTTCGGCCGGACTTGTCTTTACATGACACTTCATGAGCGAACTTGTCCTCCAACACTATAAATACAACATTTTGCTAGCCTATCCAACTCTATTCTATACAGACTCGATATAAGACTAAGACATAGACATTATGTACCAACAGGTTTTAAGAAACCATGGGCGAAAGCCCGAATCCATAGTCACCTTAGTTCCGATAGGGGCAGTTGACCACTACATCTGATTTTTTTCTCGTTAGTCTCATATTCGTAATAATGTGAACAAGAAAAGAAGATCTGGCCCTCGAGTTGGTCAAGACTAGGGAGTTTCTTGACCCTTTTTCTTAGGATTAATCAGTTCTGTTTCTCAATAGGGCAGGGAAGGAATACGGACTGCTGGGAAATGTAGTAACATAGATCCACAATCGCTCGACAACCTCTTGAAAGTAGCTTCAAGAAGGTTGAATGAAAACCGTAATCAATCGAGGTAAGCCTAGCACTCTGACGGCTAGGGTACGAATAGAAGTTATGAATGCCATTTCGCAGCCAGTCGGTGCATCCACCCAAGCACTGATTTACACTTTGGTCGTTGGGTTTGACTTGGTATCACACATCAAGGTATTACAATTCGTATCGTATATTAACTCTCCCCAAGTTTGAGGAGAATTAGTTGTAGTGTCGAATTCTTATTTTAAGTATATAATATGTGCTTATCAAAGGAATTCCCCCTCTGGATGGACATGATATCCGAGGGATGTATTCGGAAGATTCACTTGTCCCTTCATCTCGAATGATCGGGACTACTAGATTTCTGGTTTAGCTTCCCCAGGTGGCTTCAGTGCACAAAAGACACCAATTACGATATTCGGACGACTCATGATTACTGCTTTTCAATGCGAGTTTGGTTTTGACTGTGTTACTTCATGCCGGGTAGTTCTTAATTCTTAGCATTAGGTGGTACAAATACACATTTATATATATATATATATATATTGTATCATACTTAAGATCTCTCCCGTTCTTGTCTTTAGATAACATAAGAATTTTCGTGACTCGAAAATAACGAAGAATCGGGTTTCTTAGTAGCATCGTATTTTACGAATACTTATATAAATCGATCAAACTGAAATCAATTGAAGGTACCAACCATTCAAAGGAAGACGGGGGGTGGTTCAACAATACTCCCCTGGTCTAAAGAATTTATTTCTCGTATACTCACGAGGACAAGCAACACCGTTTAACGCATACTCTTGGTTACTCAAAAGCGTAGGGTATCGTTCACTTTGTGTCCAATCGACGGATGAAGGTCAGTGTATCTCATGCATCATTCTCCTACTCATGTAGAAGACCACTACCAAATAACACCTTTACAATGCCCCGAAGGGAATTTCGATCATCCCCTATGAATCGTGAATTCATCATGTATAAAATTTGGACTCCTCGGGTGGTTCAAGGAAGAGGAGGAGACATATGGTGTTCTCCAGGTATTATTATCGTAGCGTCGGGGGGTCAATATGTCTTATAGGCATACAAGTATCTGAGTTAGTCCCTACTCAGGACCACTCGCACGGCCGTAGTAGGTATCATGACGTGAAAAGCCTTAATCTAAAGGAATCAAAGAACCATGTATCCCTTTATGCGATTTCTAGCATGAATGCGCCGCCCTCATACTGGTGATATTGATTCATGACTTAGTATCTTAAGGTTACCGAAAGAATTCAGGTCAGGACCCATGTAGTCTAGAGTTTGAAGATGTAAATAAGAGTTGTCACATAGGTTAATCATCGTATTACGGTACTCGAATACTACTCGAAGGCGATCTCGTATTTCATTAGAACATATTTTCACTAAGTTATGCGAGGCTGAAAACAAGGGATCGTTTGATATGTATAATCTTATATGATTCTTTTAAATACCGTCCTTCGAATTAGATACGTATATATATAGATAAAATAATTGTTCGATGAAAATTCGTTTTGTGTGTTGGTGCATAATGTCTATGTGTTAGTCTTATATCGAGTCTGTATAGAATAGAGCTGAATAGGCTAGCTATTTCAAGTATTTATGTAATAGTGATACAAGTTCGCCCATGAGACTATGTAAGGTTAAGTTCGGCCGAACTTGCTAAGGCAAGTTCGGGCGAACTTAGGCATTCCTCTGGCGAACTTGTACTAGTATAAATAACTAGCTTGCCTCATTCATTTGTAACTTTGGCATTTTGGAGGCGAAGCTCTGTCAGTTTGTACTCTTGACGTTTGATCAATAAAACTGATGTTAAACTGATTAATTCTTGTCTATTGGTAAACACGACGTAATATTTCCGCTGTTATGGATGTTAGATATCAAATTTAGGTTCCTTAGCATCAAGGATCGGTCCTACAAGTGGTATCAGAGCTAGAACAGCCTGATTTGATAGTATCAAGACAAGATCACTTCTATTTCATCTCCATTCTTCTATTTTTCTTAACTTTTTCATCAAAAATGAAGAATTCACGGTCAAAATCTTTTCAATTTTGAATATATCATGTAAAATACAACAAAGATAAACCCTTGAAAGATTGGAGACCAAAATCAATCGAATTGATGTCAAAATTTTGAAAAAAGCATGTTTTGCAAAAACCTGTTCATCGAACTTGTTAACCAAGTTCGGCCGAACTTGGACTAAAAAGTCACTTTTCAAGTATTTTTTACTAAGTTCGCTCGAACTTGAGTAGTTTTTGTTGGAAAAACAGCTAAGTTCGCTCGAAGTTACAAGTTTTTCATTGATTTTATATCAAGTTCGACCGAACTTGGGTAATATCAAGGAAATTCTAGCAAACTTCGCCCGAACTTGCTAGTTTCTCATCAAATTTACTTGACAAGTTCGCTCGAAGTTCACTCTGGTTTATTTTTAAATAGTCATAAGTTCGACCGAAGTTCAGTATAAAGAAATTTGCAAATCAAATCACAAGTTCGACCGAACTTGTGATAAATTCAAAGAATTCTTCATTTCAACTACTAGTTCGACCGAACTTATAGTAGAACTAATATTTTCAAAAGTTTTTGAGTGTTTTCAGCATGCAAGTCTCGTTATTCACAATGGATGATATTCAAAGAGCTTAATGTCCGGAGCTAGTTCGTCAAATGCCAACGTGATCCATCAAGTCAATCTTGATAACGAAATGGGCACGAATGTTAAACCGCCCAAGCTAATGACTGGATGAGTATGAAGCATGGAAAGAGAAATTTACATATTGGGTTCAAGCCATGCACTTCGCAGACTGGGTGTCGATTGAAAGAGGTTACACTGTTCCAGTGGATGAACACCAGCAAGTGTTGGAAAAGTACAATTACACGACTGTACAGAAAGACGAATACATTGCTGAAAAGAAGATGATAAGTCTCATCATTCAATCTGTCAAAGAAGATATTCTGGTCTTACTGCCTGAATATACTACTGCAAGAGAACTCTGGCTATCGCTTCAAAAGAAGTATCAAGGAGGTGCGGAGATGATAAAGAGCAAGAAAGCTCTTATTCTGAAAGAGTTTGATATCTTTACCATGTTGCAGAATGAGATCATGAAGCAGATGATTGAACGCTTCTGTCATCTTAAAGTCCAAATGCGAAGACACCGTCTCGAGAAAACGGAGCAAGAGTACATCGACAAGCTTGTAGACGCTCTACCAGATGGAGAATGGACTACTTATCTTATGGTTCTGAAGGAAAGTGAAAAATGGGAATTTTTCAAGCTGTCAACATTTATCGATAAACTCGAAGGCCATGAAATGGAACTCTTGAAGATTGCATAGACAAAGAACGCTAATGTTGTTCAAGACAATGGTTTGTACTACAAAAGTGGAATGCAAGACAACATTTCAAGTCCAAAAATTCAGAAAACGTTTAGTGCAAATATGAATTCTTCTCCACAGAATCAGAACCAATCATAGCCTCATTATGATCAGAGTCCACAGAGTTCGTTCTCAAGCACAGGGTCAAACTCTTCTTATCAGAGTCAAAGTAATCAGAACCAACAAACAAATTATGATCCAAATGTGTACAAATGTAACATTGCTGTGAATCTAAACAATGTTGTTTCCGAACAAGTTGCAAAACAACATACGTCATTTCTCGCCACTGTTCTTGAATCGTATGATAGTCTTGTAGCAGGAAAGATCGGCAATCCCGAGATGACCGCCGAAGACTGCGATCAGGTGGATGAAGAAGAACTTGAGTTAATGGATATCAAGTGGTCACTAGCTTCTATCATTCGAAGGGTGACAAAGTTTGTTGCACTCACTGGCCGAGATATCGGAATTTCGAGTAAAAAGCTAGGGTTCGACAAATCGAAAGTCACTTGTTTTAGATGCCGACAGAAAGGGCATTTCAAGAGAGAGTGCTAAAATCCTGAAGCAACAGGAAATCAGAGTCCATTTGGTGGAGGCAACGAGTATTACAAGAAATCTCTTCAATACAAGCCTTTCCCAAAGAAGACACAAGTTGAAATTCAGGTAAAGCCAAACAGCACAACACTGAGAAAGCCATGGTTGCATCAAACGAAGATGATGGCTTCAATTGGAATTTTTATATCGGTAAGAAGACCGGAGTTGCATTAATGGCTGAGATTGTTGAAGATACATCTGCCTAAGAAGCAGCTGCGATAGAGAACATTTTGCTGGAACAGTATTTGCAACAACAATAGGAAGAAGAGGAGTTTATCCACATGCAGAAACAAGGAATTTTATCTCCTAATTCTTATGATAGTTTTGCAGGTCACTTTTATGGAAGCTCTCAGGAACAAGCAGTCGAGAAGAAATCTGATGAAGTAATCATTGATGTTACTCAAGAGGTGAATGCTGAAAACCTCAAGGACATTGCCGACAAAGCCTTGATGGCAAATCTAACCAAGGTAGGTCCAGAGGTAAATGAAGTTGTCAAAGTACAAGTTGTAGAGGCTGAGAAACCTTGTACAAAATGTACCAAACCATGTTCTGAATGTGCCAAAAATCAAGGATCATCACTGAAAACAATGTGCATAATGAACTTTTGAAATACGATTATCGCACAATGAAGGAAGCGTATGATAAAATGAAAAATGATTATGGAAGGCTCGATAGAAATAATATCGAACAACATGATACAATAAGGATGTTAAAAGGAACAGTAATGGATAAGAAAAAAGCGACTAATATCTATATTAACACCATTGCTGAAACTAAGCAACAACTCCAGGACATGAAAATTGAAATAGAGCGTGTTCAACAACTTTTGAGAAGTTATACTTGTAATGCATATGTCATTGATCACATACTTCCGACAATTCCATCGGAAGAGAAACCTAAAAATAAAATTGTTAAAGAATCAACAATGTTCCTCCACCCCTATGCGATAAGTATTGTCGCAAATCCGCTGATGGGATGGATAAGGCACTCAACATTGAGTTGTTATCTGAAAAGAAAAATGAGTTGCCAGAGAATATTGATGTAATCTATACTAAAACAGATGATGACAATGTTGTGGTTAAAAAGGTTGTGGAAAATGTTTTGAACGATTCTGATGAGGCAGCTTTAAAAGCGCCGACTAGAGTTCAAAGAATTCTGATTCACAGTCCGAAGATGACGATACATCATCAGAGAATGATCTATGTGATGATCCTAATGTTGTAATGTACAAGATTAAGGAATCTGATAGATTATACTTTGATGACAGTTTTACGATTCAGAACGTGAAGGAAGAATTGTTAGAACAAATTCTTTAAACTCGTGGAAGTCACATCAGATGATCTGGTGATTAATGAAAAGAAATTATATTCCAAACCTAAAAGAAAATGTGTGGGATCATCCGGAAAACCGGAGAGCTGGGTTGGGATTAGAAGAATCGGATGAACCTAAAAAGAAAACATCACCATTTCATGAATACAGGAATATAAACATGAATTTTGTATATGGGACGAACACGGTTCATGAGGAAAGTTTGATCGGGAAACAATCAAAAGATGAGTTTAAGAAACAAAAAGAACTTCAAGATAAAGCCAAAATTGCAAGTGGTGCCAAAACAAGTGGTGTAAAACCCACTAAAGGACATCCACATGATTCTCGGACTTGTTTCAAGTGCAACGAAATTGGTCATATGCACGTCATTGTCCGAAATCAAAGCCGGCTTATCTTAGAAGGAAAGAAAGTTCAAATGTTATGAAACCGAAGCAACCAGAGTTTGTAAACCTGTAAAGATTTTGAAAAGAAATGAATCAAAAGCTGAAGTTAAACCTAAAATAGAAATTTGAAAATTCAATTTTCAAAAAAGGTGAAACTTCAAAGGCTAATGAAAACAAGTTTCACATCAAAAAGGCTAACATCAAATCTCAAGCCTGTATTGCAAAGAAACGGTCAACAACATCCGATGTTATTAAGTCTGAGCCTATAAAGACTGATAACATGAAAGAGTCAAAATCTGAAATTGAAACTAATATGTCAAATCTACAAGTGGTAATGTTTCAAAAGATAAAAAGGAAGTGAAGTTTTCAAACTAAACATCGTAGAAAATTCAGATGATGAATTTGAATTTGATTATGCTGATGAATGTGAGTTTGATTACGATGATGGTTATCCAATTCAACCCCAGACCAAAAAGGCTTGGGTCTCGCTGTTTAACTAATTGCTAAAATGTGCAGGGGCTCCAAAGATCCGTACTTTCCAAGTGGATTTTGGATAGTGGAGCATCCAGGCATATGACGAGAATGAAAGCATTGCTATTCGACATAAAAGCTATCAATGGTGGATATGTTGGATTTGCGGGTAACCAGGGTGGAAGGATAATCGCCAAGGGAAAACTTTCCAATGGCGTTGTTTCATTCGATCGCATGAATTTTTTTGCAGAGTTGGAGAATAATCTTCTGAGCATATCGC